>OX422223.1:48037820-48637820 GCA_949130495.1 Sambucus nigra | reverse complement strand
AAATTTTGACTGTAGCTCATTCCAGGATGGAATCGAGCTTGGAGGTAGAGACCATAACCAGGCTTTAGCTTTATCATTGAGCGAGAAGGGGAAAAGTTTGAGGCGAATTACTTCTTGTGTGCAGTTTTGATCGTTGAGAGTATCGCGCACGTCCACAAATTCCCTAATATGGAGGTATGGCTTTTTCGAATCCATACCATGGTAATGCGGTAGCATCTGGATCATTCCATTTTTGAAACGGAACTGCCCGGCATTATACGGGAGTATAATGCATCCCGGAGTGACAGTGCGCTCGGGATATAAGAATTCTCTCAACGGGCGGTACGGAGGCACCTCCTCACCGGTGGGTACATTACTATGTTGCGACATCTCTCTCTCACTTAATGACTCGGCGCTCTCATTGGGTGTGCTCGAAGTGTGTCCTAAGAATGAGAATGGAGTGTTACTAGAGATTTAATGTGACGGTGTGGGAGGCGGGATCCAGAATTGTGGGGCGTTTGGAGTGTGGGGACTATTAGGATTATACTCAACAAGTGGATTTTCGTGAATAACTCGTTGGAGTATTATGGCGTGTGGGAGTGGTTTCAGAATTTTGCATTAAAGCTTAAGAGAGATGATGGGGAATCTTTCTTTTTTTTTTTTTTTTATGTTTTTGGATTTTTGAAATTGTTGGTCAAAGCTTTGGATTGACTCAATCTAATACTAAGTCTACCTAATTCCCCGGCAACGGCGCCAAAAACTTGACGCGACTGAAAATATGTCGCAGAAGTGTGTTCACTCTAGGCTCAAGTGTAAGCCTTTCGCTCAAGTAATAATCCCGGTAAGTCGGGTATCGATCCTCAGGGAAAAAGGACAACAGAGTTGTGATGACGGGACGAGACAGAGAGATCCTAACCTTGACTCTAAAGAAAAAGGAAAAATTGATTTGGTTTTGAGATTGATTAAGCTAAATGCGATAATGAAAATGAGCAAAGATGCAACTAAATTACTCTACCGAAATGGAGGATGACTGATGATTTCAACAACTTTTTATATTAAATGATGAGAGCAACAGGTCGGGAATACAATCCCCCAACCCTAGTGTAGTGTGGTGATAATATTAATCGTAAATTTATCTGATTGATCTGACCCAGAATTTAGTACTCCCAAGCATTATGTATACGAGGTTCAAGCCCGCGCCATACCTAATCTGAGGATGGGTAAATCGGTATCGCGATAGTGACACTCAAATTGTACTCTAAATCATCACGAGTACCCAAAGGTAAACGAGTTATAAAGATCCACAATTATTATATAACTATGCAATACGATCATAATCAATCATTAAATTCATAGGATTAACTTTATACACATGCACTAACACATTAGGTTGGGTTCATGCATCCCAACCTTTTAAACCTAGCCGGACATATTAAACTTAAGGATGCATGAAATAATAACGTTGCATGCGAGAAAACTCATGATAACACTAGATCAATATACGTAACGAAGTATTGTAAACGCAGAAATTCATTCAAACCATACAGAGAAATTACCATGCAAGAATACTAAATATTAAAAAAATAAAGCGTGGATTATAACTTGAAAGCAAACCCAGAAATGTGTTGATCTTCCAGCGATTAATCAAAGCTATGTTCCTAGATGTTCCCCTCTCTTTTTATCTATCAAAAACTACTCAAAAATATCCAGAACGGTTGTTCCTAAGTTGTTACCTACGTTATCCACTCTTTTTGGAGAGTTTTAACCTAAAGGGATACTTTGGAACCAATTTGAATGAAGGAGGAAAATTCGTGCGTCAGGACCCCCGAACCGGCTTGTATGTACCCCGAACCGGTTCGACCCCCAAACTGGTTTGCCCCTGGGTTCGCGAATGCTTGCTGGTTTGGGGTGCTTTTTCTTTCATTCAACACTTAGAATTTTTCTTGTTTTCTTTCCTTTCTTCCTTGGATTTTTCTTCAACTTCAACTGGTCATAACTCATCAACCGTAGCTCGGATTTGGGTGCCATTTCTTCCAGTGTTCTCCTTGTTCCGAGATCTTCAACTTTCCAGTTGAATCCTCCTTCGATATCTGGCTGCATAATTACCAAAATGCCCTTGAACTTGCCTTCTTAAATTTTCTTTCATTCTCTCGCTTTCTCTTTTGTGCTACTTGCATAATTAACCTGTAAAACCAATAAGAGAAGCACGAAACACGAAATACTTGCCTTCGAAGACTATTAGCACAAATATGCATCAAATCCATATAGGTTACATCACTCGGGTTCACAAATGCACTGAAATTAGGGGAATAAATATAGAATATTTATGTCCAATCAGGGACAAATTCAAACATTTCTTGAATTGTTCAAATTACGAAAATAGATTTAGTTTCCAAAGTCAATTAAAAGTCCAAATTATTATCTATGTTAAATCTAGGTGATTTATAAAATAATAAACAATTCAGTTTTTAGGCGGGTTTCTAATTATTTAAACCTATTTTTTTATGTGAGGTGATATGCGAAAAATGTAAAGCACATGGTATTTACTTAACGTGACAAAAACCCTTCCTCGGGAAAAATGACGGACTCTGCTAAGAGTCAACCTATTCTACTTCCACTAAAACCAAAGGAAATAAGAACGATTATACAAAAATGCAACAAGACTCAAAGCAAGATAAATCAGAACAAGCTATTACCTATCTCGACCAAGCTTCTCTCTGCTCTGGTTGCTCTTTTGCAATTGATCTCACTATGCAGCTCTTGTTCACATTGCTTTATTCACGTCTCATGCTACCCTCTAGCTTCCTTAGCGCAGGTTGGCTCAGTGCCTATTGTGTCCTAGTTCTTAGTGAATATTTATGTGCTCTGTGATATCCTAGATCACACGCCCACACTTAATGGTACAACCGAAAGCAATGCAATAATTTTCAGATCTCCCGAATATTTAACAATTCTTATGTTCAAGATCTTCTAAGTAAACCTATCTTGATTTAGGCTTTTCCAAAATTATTTTTCTTAAATAATTTAAATAATCAGATTTGTCAAAATATTTACACAATATCAGCGTCTACGTAAGAAGTGTTCTAGTGAGTGATTTATACATGATATGCAAGTATATGTTCCTGAAATCACTTCAAATATCAAGCACTCATAAAAAGTATAACAATACACATAAATGACATGACTTCAAATATATCCAACAAAATCACAAAGTCAAATATACACAACTTATTTTTCGGACAAGTAATATTAGATTAATTCAGATTTTAATCTAATATCCCATCAAGACTATTATAACAAATAATTCAGATTAGTCCAAGACAGTCTTAAATAGTCAACAAATATAATATTTAGTCCAAGTTCAATAATAGTCAAGTTCAAGTACGAGATTCAGTCCAGATATTAATTCTTCTCGAATTAGTCCACAATAATTTTAGGTTTAACTCTCTAAACCTCAAACTAGAAATATCTAAATATAAAAAAACAAAATCTGAAAAATATGTTTTAAAATAAAATATTTAAAAACATACAAGAACTTACAATCAAGACTCAACAAAATGTTCACACACAAAAATTAATTTCGTGTATCAAGTGTCTGCTGTGTACAAATACCAAGAATATGATATCTAAAGTCTGATCCAAATAAAGCACACAAAGATGAGATAAATCATTTACAAATAATATTTATCCTTGAAAAATCATAAGTGCATATTTAAAATGAGAGTTGTCCAATATTCATTTGATTTTTGAAAAGAAATCAGTGCTTGAAGATGACTAGAATATTCTGGTTTATACTCACTTTCTCTCCTTAAAAATTTTAGCGAAATTTGGACACAAAATTTATTTTCTCAGCCTCTTTAAAATGAAATCCAAAGGATTCTATTTATAGACTAGTGAGGTGTGTAATTATTGGTGTACAATGGATACACATGGATTGTAAAAAGAGTACACACAACCGTTGATAAAAATGATCTGACGATGTAACAAGAAACACATAGTATTAGTCTAAAAATTAGACACGTCGCAGCCAGCTGGAAACCAATAAGCAATGTTACCATTGAGAATAATCCATGTGACGTCATTTGGAGAAATAAGAAAACCAACTTTGGTTTTAAAAACAAAAAGTGGGCGGAATCAAAACAAGGGATGATTGTTTTAAACGTCATTTTTCACAGAAATTAGAGGCCAGTTGTTGCCTACATGTTAAGACAAGCAAGCCTAGATATGACAAGGGTCAAATCAGCGACATCAAAAGGGACATCCGACCATAATTTTATTTATAAAAAACATGACATATAATATAAGAAAATGGTCAAAACATGGGGTGTAATATTAATATCCACTCACATATACCTATAACTAAGAACCTATAAACAATAAACAAATAGGTAAGGTTGAGAACACACTATATATTGTCTTACTTGAGTCTATATATATATAGGAGTTCCAAATAGTTTGGATATCTAGACAAAATAGGTTAGATTTTAGGAGAACTCCATCTTCTCAAAGGCTCAAGTGTAATGAAGAAATCTTGTCCTACAAAATTCACAAGGACAACATAAAGGGAAGTTATTTCTATCCTTAAAACCGCAAATAGGACACACACACTCTGCATTATTCATATCTCCTATTTGCATTTATTGTTTTACAACACCTTAAGAATTTTTAAAATCATTTCATTCAATTTTAAACATTTTATACAATTTTAAAATAATTTTTGAATTAATTAAAACGTGTTTTAAAAGTGTTTTGGGTAAAATTTGGATTTCAGAAACTTATTTTCTTTGGTGATTGTTTTCCTGGGTAGAATACAAAAATTCTAGAGAATTCAGAGTAAGCTTTGTAATTATTTTCAACACGCGATTTTGATTGCATCTTATTCGTACACGTGTTTTATTCTTGATGTCTTAGATTGTGTTTTTCGTAAGACACAAACCTGTTATACCTTCTCATCCCTTAGATCAACCTTATCAACGATCTGCATACGTTGAGGGTCAATCCTTGTGAACCCAGTTTAAACCGATCAACAATCTTTTCACCCACTGCTTGTCATGAACCCTTGGATTAAATTTAATTAGTCAAGATTCAATCCTAGCCATAAGATTGAGTTCGAGGATCTCGATCCTTCTTCGTTTAGTATAAATAGGACTCAAGTCTCAGCCATTACAGACTTTTGCCATTTTTCCTAACTTGAAAGAAAAGAGAGAGTAGAGAGAGAAGAGAGAGAAGGGATAAAAGAGGGAAAGAAAAGAGAGAGAAAAGAAAGAAGAAACCCTAGTTTCTTCGTAGTTCAACCTCTGAGTGATTTCTCCCAAATCAAACACCAAAACCTTAAACTTCCAAACACCATAAAACCTATTCTTGAGGGTTAGATATTTTAGGGTTTCTGTGTTTTTGGCGTTGACTGTATTCTTCGTATTGAAGACCTCTTCAAGTTCTTGGTTCTCTCAGAAGAGAAACTTAAGTTTCATTGTTGAAACTGAGTTTTTCTAAAAAGAGAACATCACACGATTTGTTTTTATTTTTCTCTTTTTAGATCTGTTATTATAGATCCATTTTGTTTCAACAAACTTTGAAATAGAAACTTTTAAGTTTCAAAGTATATTCAGATCTAGTGAGTTGTTTGTGTTTCTAGTTTTGTATTTCATGTCTAATGAAATACGTGTGTACCAAAATAAAAAGAACACAAAGAAATTTAGTTAAAGTTTTTAAAGCATAAACATAGATCTAAGAAAAGAAGTTTTATGCCAAAATATGTTGAATCAGTCTCTCCATGCTAAGTCTGAATCTGTTTTAACAAAGTAAACTTCTAGTCTAGTTTGGATCTCAATTGGAGGTTTAAAATTTCAAAAATATTTTCAAAATACTAAAATTATGTAATACCTTAAACCGTCTTCTGATTAAGGTATCCTTGAGATCTATGGATTTATAGAAAGATCAAGAAGTCTTAATTTGAAAATACAGATTCAGAAATAACCTAACCATTTTAGAACTGTTGTAATTTGTTAGGATTGTCTGTATAATCTTGAGAGAGTGAGTAGCATGTTTCCATATAGTAGCACATCACAAACACTATCTCACAAGAACACTTAGACATAGTGGTTATGTCTGAGAATCTTGGAATTTGAAAGAGTTGCTGGAATCAAAATTCTAAGAGAAGGAGATCAAGAAAAAAGCAAAGAAGAAGTATGAAAAGATCAGTCCAATTCAGAGTACCTTTGGAGTGGAGAATTTCATGTCGGTACATTCTGAACATAGGTTGGGATCTTTGTGGTTTGCTTAAGTGTTGTAACTTGATTCTTTATTCTAGTGAATTTTTGTTTTGTGCCTTAGAGGGCACCGTGGATGTTTCTCGTGTTTAAGGGTTTTACCAAGTTAAAATTTCATGTGTCTATTTCTTTGATTGTTCTTAACTATTGTTGTGATTGGGACTGCATGGTAACTTTGGTAGATGTTTCTTAAAATTTAAAAAGAAGGCAACCAACTATCAAATCTAATCCATACATTCAGAAAAGCTTTTATAACACATCTTGTGTTTTTCAAAAAGAGTTTTGCCCAAAAAGTTTATTCGGAGTTTACACAATTTATAACATTTTGCTATTAACCTTGTAAACAAGCTTTTAGAATTAAAGCTTTTCTTCAACTGGTATCTGAGAACGAACACCTTTTGTGATCCTGAAACTTGAGAAATTATTTTTGAAACTTCTTTTTGAAAAATTTCTAAATATGGAAGAAAAATTTGAGAAGTTAGGTAATCTATCCAGACCACCACTATTTGATGGAAATATTTTTTGTACTGAAAAGTACGAATGACTACTTTTATTCAAGGAACCCTTGGTGATGAAGTCTGAGAAATGATTGAAACAGGGTTTGAACATCCTACTAAACCTACTTCAGCCACTGATCCAACAAGAATTAAGAAACTTCTCAGTGAATTTACTAAGGAATAGAAAAAATTATCGCTAGATAATAACAAAGGAAAGAATTCCATTTTTATGTCCGTAAGTGAACATGAATTCAAAATAATATCCATATGTTCTACTTCAAAAGAGGCATGGGACATGTTAGTCATTGTTCATGACGGTGATGAACGTGTCAAAGCTGGAAAAACTCAAATGCTCATCCAGCAATATAACACCCTTATTATGAATGACAATGAATCCTTTGACGATTTCTACATAAGTTTAATTGATATTTTTACAAAACTTCATGCTAATGGTATAACCTAAAGTAGAAAGGAAATTGTGTCAAAGATGTTTAGGTCATTGCCATCTAAATTTAACAACAAGAGATATTCTATTGAAGAAATGAATGACCCTAATATGACTCATGAATTACTTAGAAGTAAACTGAGAATTGTAGAATTGGAACTATACTTCAAAAAGCAATTGACCAGATAGACTAATAAAGCCTCTAGTTCAAATGTTGTGTTTTCTTCTAAATTGCCAGTGCCTAAATTGAACACTTTAGATTTTGACACTAACTATTTTGAAAGTTGTGATTTGGAAAACCTTGACAATGAAGTAGCTTTTATGAGTAAGCATTTCAAAAATATTTAGAAATATAGAAATGTTGTTGCCTCGAAACAAGGTAAATCAAATTATCAAGGCAATCAATTTCAAAGACCCCATGACAGAGACAATACCAAACATACTTATGACAATAGGAGGAATTATGACCCCAACAGGACTAAACCTGACATAAAAGATGTTAAATGTCACCGTTTGTGGTAAACTTGGTAACTATGCTAGAAAATGTCCAACTAGTTTTAATAACAATAACAAGGCCAATATGTGTAAGACATGGGACGACTCTAGTGATTCTGATGAGGATGAAACTGAGTCAACCCAGATAAATGAGTACCACATGTCTTTCTTTGCTAAGATAATATATAATGATGATGCATGCTTTCTTACTCATGAACCTGCTATGCCTGTTGAGATTGTTAATGATATTGCTCATAATTTTGTTCCTACTACTACTGAAAGATTGTGTGTGTGTCAAAGTGAGAATGTTGATGATGAAGTGAACGTGTACGTGAGTAATGAACGTACCAAAAACATAGGGGACACTTCACACGATGCACATAGAGAGTCCGATGATGATCTGCCTGATTTACATTGCTTATTCACTAAAACGGTTAAGAAGAGTGCTCACTTAGAAAAAATGATAAAAAACTTAAGTGAGCGCATTGATTTTCTTAATCATACCATTAGGAAGAACACTGAAGATTATACTGCCCAATGTGTTTCTCATGAGACCGAGATTGAAAACTATACCTTAAAAATAAATGATTTAATTCAAAAGAACCACAAATTTGAACAAAAATATAACGCAACCCTTGTTGAACTAGAAGTGTCGAAGAAAAAGGTTTTAAATTTGTTTAAAAAATGCCAGCACTTTGAAACACAAACTAAGTATTATGAAAAAAAATTTACTGGAAGCAAATTGGACTTTGAAGATAAGTCTGGCCTAGGTTCTGGAGAAATAGTGCATACAAGTAAGACGAAAGTTTCTCCTGAAAATCTTACTTTTATAAAACAAGGCCAAACTCGTTAAAATGTATCTCAAACAACACATGATAAGTATAATCAACAGTTGAAACCAAACAACCAGACCAAATATGTTTATCCTTATGCTAGAGACCAAAGACATAAACCTAAATCTAATGACAATTGGACTACTGTACCAATTTGATCCAAGCCAATTTTCAAAGACTTTAGCAGTAAAGTCAAGTCCTATACCCATCAGTACTGTTCCTATTGTAATATTTTCATCCATACTCTTGATGAATGCTTCCAGAAAAGGTTATACACCCCGACCTACCTAAACATTAACTATTTTAGGAAATCAATAAATACTTGTGTACTTCCTAGACAGACCACAAAAAACTCTAACTCTAAAAAGAAAAATGGAGGGTCCAAGACAAAGAAAAATCATTTAGAAAGACCCCTCAAACCTTTCCTAAGTCAAAAGGCCACAAATTTTTTAAAACTATGCCTATTTGGATTAGAAAAGATGATCTATTACCCCAACTCAAGTGGAACATTGCCATTTCCGCTTTAAAGGCACAAAGCACTTCAACTGGATGGTATTTAGACTCCGGATGTTCTAAACATATGGTCGGGGATGACACCAAATTGAAAAACAAGACAGAATTTCTTGGAGGTAGTGTCATGTTTGGAGATAGTTTTTCATCTCAAATCATAGGTAAGGGAACATTGAATGAGCATGGACTTCCTGAACTGAATGATGTTCTCTTAGTTAAAGGCCTTAAAGCCAATCTTTTAAGTATATCACAATTTTGTGACTCCAGTCACTCAGTTACTTTTTCAAAAAATGATTGCAAAATTATTGATGAAAAGGTAATTGTATTTTAACAGGAAACAAAACCCCGAAAAACTGTTACACAGTAATCCCTAATTCTGAATCTTGTAATATTTCCAGATTAGAGGATTTTGATCTATGGCACAATAGATTGGGACACAAAAATTATGATAACATTAGAAGATTGAGTTCCCAATAAATAGTTAGAGGTTTACCTAAAATTAAAAAAAAATTTAATCCTGTATGTGGACCTTGTCAAGAAGGCAAAATAAGTAAATCCCCTAACAAGAAAGTTAAAGATGCCCTTACCACTAAGCCTCTAGAACTTATCCATATGGACCTTATGGGTCCTTCAAGAACTGTTAGTTTCTGTGAAAACTCTTACATTCTATTTATAGTGAACGACTATATAAGATATACATGTGTAGCTTTTATGAAATAAAAATCAGATACCTTCAATGAATTCTTAAGAATCATCTTGAAAATTGAGAATGAGAAGGATACCCAGGTATGTCAAATTAGGAGTGATAGAGGTGGAGAGTTCAAGGACTCTTGTATTTCTAAGTAGTGTTTCGCTAACGGTTATAAACATGAGTTTAACGCTCCCAAAACCCCTCAGCAGAATGGTATAGCTGAACGTAAGAATAGGACCTTACAAGAAATGGCTAGGGTTATCTTACATGCTAAGAATCTCCCTAGATATTTTTGGGTAGATGCTGTCCAAATCGCGTGTCACATTATTAATCATATCTACCTCAGAAAAAATTCCAAAGAAAATTCTTATGAGTTATGGTTCCACAAAAATTGAAACTTAAAATATTTTAAAACCTTAGGTAGTATCTGCTATATCTGCAAAGATAGAGAGCAACTTTCAAAATTTGATACCCGAGGAGAAAATGGAGTTTTTCTTGGATAATCCCAAAATAGTAGGGCTTTGCATGTTTTTAACTATAGAACTAAAACTATTATGGAATCAATTAATGTAATTATAGATGACACTAGTGTAAGGAAAATTGATAGTCAACCAGTAGCATTTGATGAGGATGAACCTCTTTTATCTGCTGATCCTCAAGATGATATTGATTAACTGTCGCCTGAGAGTCCTTCTGTACATACTTGGGTTTCTGAAGATCATCCCACTGAAACCATTGTCGGTAATCCTTCAGAACCAGTTCGAACTAGATCTTAACTTCGACAAGTGGCACAGTTTTCTTGTTTTGTTTCTCTTGAGGAACCTAAAAATGTTAATGATGCCTTTACTAACTCATTTTGGATAAATGCTATGTAAGAAGAGATAATTCAATTTAAGCATCACGATGTGTAGAATCTTGTTCCTAGATAAAAAGATTCAAAGGTTATTGGCAATAGATGGATTTTTAAAAACAAAACTGATGAAAATGGGGAGATCGATCATTAGAAATAAATCTAGGTTGGTTGACCAAGGATACTCCCAGATTGAGGGAATTGATTTTGATGAAACTTTTGCACATGTTACTAGTCTAGAATCAGTTCCTCTCTTACTTTCTATCTCTTGTCATATGCAATTCAAATTGTTCCAAATAGATGTTAAATCCCCTTTTTTATATGGAATTTTATCTGAAGAACTTTATGTAGAACAACACAAAGGATTTTTTTTATCATGTACACCCGAACTACATCTTTAGGCTTAAGAAATCCTTATACGATTTGAAACAAGCTCCTAGAGCTTGGTATGAGCGATTGTCTACCTTTTTAGTGTCTCACATTTTTGTCCGTGGCGAAAACGATCAAACGCTGTTTGTTAGAAAGGAAAATCAACATGTTTTAATCGCACAAGTATATGTGGACGACATTATTTTTGGTTCAACATGTCCAAAACAAGTCGATAACTTTTCTGATATCATGCATACTGAGTTTCAGATGTCTCTAATGGGTTGTAACAACCCGGGCTTTTAAGCGACTATTCTATATTATTTTGCTTGATGGGCTAATTTTTTAAAATAGGGGAAGTTGGAGTAAATATTATTTCTCGTGATATTAAGGGATAATATTTACTATGTTCTGTCTATTTATCGTTATGATAAGGTGAATAGCATTATATTATGTTTTAATGCGTCGGTATATGTTATACGACGGTTATGACTCATATTTAAATTGGAGTATAATTAATAAATTAAAATGAATTTAGAACATAAAAATAGTTCACGTTATTTCGAATCCCAAAATAGGGGGTGTGGTTGTTTTTAGAATAGTCGAGATAGTCAAAATAAGTGCTAAGTTGTATTTTTGAGTTTCGAGCACTTTTAACGGGTTATGACTCAATTATGTGGTTACGAGTCATTTTAATGGTGTATCAACATTTAAAAGAGGGGAATTTATGTTAGAACCCGTATAAGTCTCCCAACCCCTTTTTATTTCTTCATTCTTATGTTAGAAGCCAAGACATAGAGAGAGAGAGAGAGAGAGAAGAGAGAGCTTGGGAGAAATGGAGAGAAAGAGAGAAAATGGAAGATTTGAGCCAGAATCCGTTGCTACCGGAAGAGAATCTAAGACTACGAACCCGAGGCAAGTTTCTTACTTGATAGATCATTATTTTATGAGATGAATTTTCATGTATAGTTAGTTTTGGGAGATTTAAACCCTTTATGAGTTTTGGGAAATTTTGGTGTTTAATCCTTTACTCTTGATTTAAAATTGGTTTGAGGAAAATATATTAGTTCTTACTTGTTTAGGAATGATTTGGGAAAATTAATTGTTGTCGTTGTTGTTGTAAGAAATCAAGGATTTGAGGGTTTTAGGATTTTAGGGTTCTGCAACCCGTAGCCCAAACTGGGCCAACTCACAGGGCCGAATCGATTCGGCTCCCAGTCGAATCGATTCGGTTAGGGGGCAGGATACAGGTCTGGGAGACCGAATCGATTCGGGCTAAGGCCGAATAGATTCGAATAGAGGTAGAAGGTTGGTTTTACTCACCGAATTGATTCTCTTTTGGGCGAATTGATTCGCAACCAGGGGCGAATCGATTCGTCCCTAGGAGAATCGATTCGGTTGCCCTGTTTTTGTGATATTTTTCCTAGTTTGATTTTAGCCCTTTTCTTTTTGGTTCAAGGTTTAGGAACGCTCCTTTGGTAAGTAATGGGGAGTCCTAGAGGTTTGTTTTGGGTAGACAAATGTCCTCGGTTAATATGGGATAATTGGGCTTATCCCGAGGGCTAGTTTATGTAGGTTAATGTCCGTATGATTTAGAAAGTTAACATAAAACTAATAGAAGGATATAATGTTAATGTGGAGACTTTTGGGAGTCTATTATTGAGGGAGACTCACTTTAATGATTTGGGATATAGTTGTGGACTCTTGGAGACTAGTTTGAGGATAATGATACTTCGGGTTTTAGGTCATTAATATAATACGACACTAAGAATAAGAAATGCATATTATAAAATGTGGTACTAAATGAATAAGTACAAATGAATGGTTTTTGAGAATGTAAAAGTGAATGATTTCAAAATGGAAAAATGATTTTCATAAATGATAATTTGTGATATACACCTCTCTAAATCGCTATCTTAAGGGAAGTTCGCGCGTGTGGTGAAGTCCCCTGGCTAATGAATGCAGGGTGGATATATCCCTAAGCCACATGAGCGTTTATTGTTTATTTTCGGCGCTGGTGAGGTAATTATGGGTGTGGTTATTACTCTCCCGCGGGCATATGGCCGCTTCCCGACGTTTCGATAGGATCCCAGGTTATCTTGATGATAGGCCCTGGAAGATGATAGCCATTTAGGGGTGCGCACAGTGGGGAAACCCGGACGGGCGGTCTTAGAGAACATTATATGATATGATATAACTATTCTTAATAATGTGGGACATTATTGATGTTAAAGCCTTTTATGGTAATAAAATGGCTTTACTTATATTTCCCAGATGGATGAAGGGAAATGGGGATTCGAATACATTTTTTGGATGGAAGAAGGAAAATGGAAGATATGAAATGAAATGGAAAAGCATTTTTATGTTAATAAAAATTTCTTTTGAAATATGTAATTTTCCTAGATGGAAGAAAGGAAAATTGGTAAAGAAAGTTTTGAAATGAAATTGATTGGTAAACATTCCATAAAGTGAATTCTCTTTCCGGGAGAACATATATCCGGAAGTGTAAAATGACACTTATATGAAAGTGAGTAGGAAAGATAAAGATGAATTTGTTATGTGTACTTAATTAGATGACCATGTATATATTGATTACTTTATGAGAATCTAATGGATCCCGACGATCAACCTTGCCTAGTAGTAGTGTATCGGGGGGGTTCCTTGTTTGGATTTCTCTACGCGAGACACCCCACGCACGAACAGGGCATAGTGTTGAGACTAGGGAGAAGTTATCCCTTAGTACTTGGGTTAACTAGAGTATTTGATAGAATACAATAGGGTGCTTTTAGATTGAGAGGTGAGAACGTTTATGTTTAATTGCGAGAGAGGCTAAGTTCATGATGTTATTTAGATTCACATAACTGTCATGCATTTTAGTTACATGGTAATCATATCAAACCGGGCCCTGACCCGTATATATTTCCTGTTTTGCATGCAACTCTTTGTCCGTTCAGGTGCTCTGTCGCGAGGACACCCATATTGACTTTCCATTCCAGTTGTCATGGAGCTATAGCATATCGCAGATGTTGTAGGGTATTTGTTGTAAACGCTTCTTTCCTTTGCACTCTAGTTAGATTCATTATTTATTCAGGCGTGTGGCCCCTGCATTGTATTTATTTATTTATTATATTGTTATATTTAAATTGTAATACTCGGTTTAACTAATTGTATTGGCTTGTTAACCGACAGCTTATTTGATTATTATTTATTATATTGTTATTCTTTTACTCGTTGATTTTTTATACCCACCGTTTTTGCAAATTGGATTGTCTAAGTGTTTTTCTTTTATTTACAAATTTTTAAATTGGCATTCCGTTTTCTAAAATGATTGGTGGTTATCGCGTACTATTATTTTAATCGACGGTGATGTTGAGAATGGACCATCTATGATTCCTGTGATTATTATAGTATTGGGCTGGCCACCTTTTATTTTAGTAGGCAGGCTGTCACAGATGGTATTAGAGCATCAGGTTCTAGATTCCTTAGGAATCTGTGCGGACGTACTACGCCTTCAGCGTTACTTTTGATTTGATATAGAGCCTTAGGATTAAGATCGTTGATATCTCTTGTGTGATTTCGTTCTCCTACCATGATATGAGAACCCCAAAAATCTTTTGCGTATTTGTGTGAGATTCGTAAGTCGACAGATGAAGGGCGTCGAGGAAGGTAGTCGTAAAGGCATCATGAGATGGGATTTCTAAGAACTGTAAGCTGTGGTCGGGGATGAGGACCGCTTTGGAGGTTGCTCCCTTTTGTAGCATTTTCTTATTTTGCTACTACAACTACTAAGTACAGTAGATATAGTTTTCCAGGTGTTTCTATAAGTAGAAAGTGGTACTAAGCTTGGGACTCCAAGCGACGTCAATTTGAAGTTGAAGGGTCCTTGATAAAGGCCACATGTTGAAGTTAAGTCAGAAGGAGGAGGTGTATCCTCATTCAGTGGAAGTATAGGGCCCAGGAGCTTTGGCCTAGAAAGGGGTATAGAAGTACCCAGGTGTGAAGAATGGAGGAAGATCATTCGCCTGAAGGAGAAATGTTGTAATGGCAGAATATGGTAGTCGCCTCATTTTGGTGGAACGAGAAGTTTTTCCCATAGGGAAACCCGTTAGATATTTTCAACAATGAGTTTCTCTCGGATGTCAGGAATGATGAGGAAGTAGATTCTCAAATATTCACTTAAGGTTCGATCAAAGGCTAATCGTGAATAAAAAGAGTTACAGGGTTAAGGAAACCTTGAATCAAAGTGGGTTGATACAAGGGAGAGAGAGCCCGCAAGTGGAAATGATGGGCTCACAAGTAAGTGTTGCTAACACTTCTAGAGAACTAGTGTTCATGAGACCCCATTTACGGACATCCGACCGAGGAAGACTCATTGAACTAAGGCTGGGGAGACTGGTAGAATTTTCTCCTTGCTGAGGAGGTTAAGGGAACTACACGGGTAATCGTCATAGGGTTTAGAGATGGAGAAACGGTTCTAACATGGAATGTGGAACCACGCATTTTGATTTTGTCGATTGAAGACAACCGACAAGAATAGGGTGCTTAGTTGGGGCATAGATGTAAGTAGTTTGGTTCGACTAAGACTAGAATATTGTGTCTGAGAACCATTGGTAGTGGCCAGGGTAATTGGCAAGGATGTTTGCTGGAATTCCACCTTAGTTAAGGGTGGTGCATTCCTTATGATAAGATGGAGAAGTATTGTATTTACCCTAGATTCGGGTGTGTGTATTGAGTTTGTGGCACTATCGGTGTACTTAAATGGCTTCTATAGTAGGGAAGTTCTGTATTTTCCTCATTCGTTATAAATCGGGTGTTGGCAATTTAAATGTATATGTGTGTTATGTGCTACTCGTATTATAGGTGTTATACGGGTGGAAATATCCATGGATTGGTTGGTGTGATAGCAAGCGAATAAATCGCGAGGCTATCCTATTTCTATATCTAGAGAAGAGCTACTTGTTCTATAATATCTCTCCTGAATACAGGTTGAGACTCTATAGAGGTGGTTTATGGTATGTAGGTAGTTTTCATTTCTTGTTTTTTTTGTTTTGTTTGATTGTCTGTTTGCTTTGCTTTTGTATGGTGTTACCTTATCTCCACGACCAAGAAGTTAAGTAGATTATGTCGGAGGGGGGGGGGGGGGGGTTCCTTGTTTGGATTTATCTTTGCGAGACACTCCGCGCATGAACCTTAATGATGTTGGGAGTGAAGAGATGCTATTATTTCTTCTTTTATATTATTTTTTATTTTATTTTGTTGTTAGAGGTTGGGTTTGAAGGGTTAGCCAAGAATCGCGTGATTGAGTGATTGATGGGCTACTAAAGTGCGAGATATGAGCATTGTAATAGTCCTTCCCTCTGATCGATGTGGGGGAAACTTGGATAAGAAAGTCAGATGGAGACTTATGGTTATGCCTTAATGAGAAGGCCATTTAAAAATATGTATGTTTATATATTGGGATAAAGTATTTGTGGCATCTTACAGAAAATAATGCCAGATTAGTTAAACTTTCAGTTAATTAAAATGGTAAGACTTAGAAGTCGAAGTGCATTAGTAGAGTTACGAGTTATTAGAAGTCGAAGTGCATTAGAAGTCTTAGCGATCCCGATCATGTGTCTTAGACCGTTATTTCTTGACGACCGATGATGCGAGGTAGTAGTGTAACAGGAGGGTTCTTAGTTTGGATTTCACTTTGGCGAGAGGTCCCACGCATGAACCCGAGCGAATGTCGAAAGTTGAGAAAGGTCTTGGACACTAGGGATATAATTAAGATAATAGTTATACGACTTAGATAGGATATATATCGACTTTAGGATTATTAGGACGTAAGGCCTTTAGGGCATGCGACGTTATTTTAAGAAGGCAGTAGGGAGTTGACCACAATAGGTTTGGGGGTTAACTCTAAGTAGGATTAGGTCCCTAGAACGAAGAAGTACGGGATCGCAAGTGATTCGGAATGTTAGTCCATAGAAGGTGAGGCCTCTCTTAGATAGAGCGGGGCGTCGGTAACCTAACTTTTGGAGAGTTACAAGTATGAGCTGACTTTTACTCCTGCCCTCGTGTTGTTAAGATCGAGAGCGGATTTAACGAACGAGTCTCTGCCAGGAACGGGAAGTATTAATATTGGAGCATGGACCCATTGTTTATGCATCTCACACACTTAAACTTAGTGGGAAGTAGTATCCCACACTCGATTTAAAGTTCGTAGCAGTAGTATCACCTTATAGAGATAGAGGCACTACTTCCTGGGCAGGAAATTTAGTCTCTTTGCGAACCACAAGTAGTTGTAATAAGTTATTTGGGAGGCAGAGTTGATGTCTCGAATTCGTAAAGGACTATCAATTGGATATTCCCTTTCGCTAAGGAAATGAGAACATGAGTAAGTAGTGTTGGGGTGAGCGGTTACAAGTTAGAGTAGTTATTTCCTGGCAAGGGTGTAACGCGATTCGGGAAGAAAGGCAATTTGTGCCGAGTTATGTAGGTTTCATCTTCCCTTGTAGAGGGGTGAGATCGATAGTTCATGAGGAACGATTTGGTGCTATGCTGGAGCGCAAAGAATATAGACTGAGATCGAATAGTACTGACCTTAGTCCGAGTCCGATATGGACGCCGCACTGCCGAGGGGTTCGCTATGAATGATAAAACAATAGTTTGGTATAGTATACCCTTGATATGGTTATACGGTACGCCTGAATTTTGAGGGAAAAATTCCCTTCTAAGGGGGGGAGTATGTAACAACTCGGGCTTTTGAGCTACTATTCTATATTATTTTGCCTCATGGGCTCATTTTATAAAATAGGGGAAGTTGGAGTAAATATTATTTCTCGCGATATTAAGGGATAATATTTACTATGTTTTGTCTATTTACCGTTATGAGAAGGTGAATAACGTTATATTGTGTTTTATTGCGTCGTTATACGTTATACGACGGTTATGATTCATATTTAAATTGGAGTATAATTAATAAATTAAAAAGAATTTGGAACATAAAAATAGTTCACGTTATTCCAAATGCCAAAATAGGGGGTGTGGTTATTTTTAGAATAGTAGAGATAGTCGAAATAAGTGCCAAGTTGTATTTTTGAGTTTCGGGCACTTTTAACGGGTTATGACTCAATTATGTGGTTACGAGTCATTTTAATGGTGTGTCAACATTTAAAAGAGGGGAATTTATGTTAGAACCCGTATAAGTCTCCCAACCTCTTTTTATTTCCTCGTTCTTATATTATAAGCCAAGAGAGAGAGAGAGAGAGAGAGAGAGAGAGAGCTTGGGAGAAATGGAGAGAAAGAGAGAAAATGGAAGATTTGAGCCGGAATCCGTTGCTACCGGAAGGGAATCCGAGACTACGAACCCGATGAAAGTTTCTTACTTGCTAGATCATGATTTAATGTGATGAATTTGCATGTATAGTTAGTTTTGGGAGATTTAAAACCTTTATGAGTTTTGGGAAATTTTGGTGTTTAATCCTTTACTCTTGATTTAAAATTGGTTTGAGGAAAATATATTAGTTCTTACTTGTTTAGGAATGATTTGGGAAAATTAATTATTGTTGTTGTTGGAAGAAATCAAGGATTTGAGGGTTTTGGGATTTTAGGGTTCTGCAACCCGTAGCCCAAACTGGGCCAACTCGCAGGGCCGAATCGATTCGGCTCCCAGGTGAATCGATTCGGTTAGGGGGTAGGATACAGGTCTGGGAGACCGAATCGATTCGGGCTAAGGCCGAATAGATTTGGACAGTTGCAGAAGGTTGGTTTTACTCACCGAATTGATTCTCTTTTGGGCGAATCGATTTGCAACCAGGGGCGAATCGATTCGTCCCTAGGAGAATCGATTCGGCTGCCCTGTTTTTGTGATATTTTTCCTAGTTTGATTTTAGCCCTTTTCTTTTTGGTTCAAGGTTTAGGAACGTTCCTTTGGTAAGTAATGGGGAGTCCTAGAGGTTTGTTTTGGGTAGACAAATGTCCTCGGTTAATATGGGATAATTGGGCTTATCCTGAGGGCTAGTTTATGTAGGTTAATGTCCGTATGATATAGAAAGTTAACCTAAAACTAATAGAAGGATATAATGTTAATGTGGAGACTTTTGGGAGTCTATTATTGAGGGAGACTCACTTTAATGATTTGGGATATAGTTGTGGACTCTTGGAGACTAGTTTGAGGATAATGATACTTCGGGTCTTAGGTCATTAATAAAATATGACACTAAGAATAAGAAATGCATATTATAAAATGTGGTACTAAATGAATAAGTACAAAGGAATGGTTTTTGAGAATGTAAAAGTGAATGATTTCAAAATGGCAAAATGATTTTCATAAATGATAATTTGTGATACACACCTCTCTAAATTTCTATCTTAAGGGAAGTTCGCGCATGTGGTGAAGCCCCCTGGCTAGTTAATGCAGGGTGGATATATCCCTAGGCCATATGAGCGTTTATTGTTTGTTTTCTAGGCTAGTGAGGTAATTCTGGCTGTGGTTATGACTCTCCCGCAGGCATATGGCCGCTTCCCGGCGTTTCGATAGGATCCCAGGTTGTCTTGATGATAGGCCCTGGAAGATGATAGCCATTTAGGGGCGCGCACAGTGGGGAAACCCGGACGGGCGGTCTTAGAGAACGTTATATGATATGATATAACTATTCTTAATAATGTGGGACATTATTGATGTTAAACCATTTATGATAATAAAATGGCTTTACTTATATTTCCCGCATGGAAGAAGGGAAATGGGGATTGGAATACATTTTTCAGATGGAAGAAGGAAAATGGAAGATATGAAATGAAATGGAAAAGAATTTTTATGTTAATAAAACTTACTTTTGAAATATGTACTTTTCCTAGATGGAAGAAACGAAATAAAATTGGTAAAGAAAGTTTTGAAATGAAATTGATTGGTAAACATTCCATAAAGTGAATTCTCTTTCCTGGGAGAACATATATTCGGAAGCGTAAAATGACACTTATATGAAAGTGATTAGGAAAGATAAAGATGAATTTGTTATGTGTACTTAATTAGATGAACATGTATATATTGATTATGTGCTGAGGATCTAATGGATCCCGACGATCAACCTTGCCTAGTAGTAGTGTATCAGGTGGGTTTCTTGTTTGGATTTCGCTTCGCGAGACACCCCACGCACGAATAGGGCATATTGTTGAGACTGGGGAGAAGTTAGCCCTTGGTACTTGGGTTAACTAGAGTATTTGATAGAATACGATAGGGTGCTTTTAGATTGAGAGGTGAGAACCTTTATGTTTAATTGCGAGAGAGGCTAAGTTCATGATGTTATTTTGATTCACATAACTGTCATGCATTTTAGTCACATTGTAATCATATCAAACCGGGCCCTGACCCGTATATATTTATTGTTTTGCATGAAACTCTTTATCCGTTCAAGTGCTCTACCATGAGGACACCCTTATTGACTTTCCATTCCAGTTGTCATGGAGCTATAGCATATCGTGGATGTTGTAGAGTATTTGTTGTAGACGCTTCTTTCCTTTGTACTCTAGTTACATTCAGTATTTATTCAGGTGTGTGGCCCATGCTTTCTATTCATTTATTATACTGTGATATTTAAATTGTAATACTCGGTGTAACTAATTGTATTGGTCTATTAACCGATAGCTTATTCGGTTATTATTTGTTATATTGTTATTCTTTTACTCGTTGATTTTTTATACACACCGTTTTTGCAAATTGGATTGTCTAAGTGTTTTTCTTTTATTTACAAATTTTTAAATTGACAGTCCATTTTCTAAAATGATTGGTGGTTATCTCGTACTATTATTTTAATCGACAGTGATGTTGAGAATGGACCATCTATGATTCCTGTGAGTATTAGAGTATTGGGATAGCCACCTATTATTTTAGTAGGGGGATATCACATGGGTGAACTACAATATTTTTTGGGTTTACAAGTCAAACAATGTAGTGATTGTCTTTTTATTTCTCAATCCAAGTATGCTGCAGATTTAGTTAAAAAAATTCTGCTTAGAAAATGCTAAAACTTCTAGAACCAGCATGAGTACTTCAACTAATCTTTCTAAGGATGATAATGGGAAAAGTGTTGATCCCACTCTTTATAGAGGTATGATAGGGAGTTTGATGTATCTTACCGCGTCTCGACCCGGCATATCCTTTGTTGTCTGTATATGTTCTAGATATCAAAGTAACCCTAAAGAATCTCACCTATTAAGTGTGAAAAGAATTATTAAATATATCAAGGGTACTCTAAAATTTGGTATTTGGTAAACAAACGATACGACTAGTTCCATTGTAGGATACACCGACGCTGACTGGGTTGGTTGTTCTGACGATAGTAAGAGCATTTCTAATGCTTGCTACTACGTAGGCAATAATCTCGTAGGTTGGTCATGTAAGAAACATAATTGTATTTCATTATCTAGCGTAGAACTGAATATATAACAGCTGGTAGTTGTTGTTCACAATTACTATGGATTAGATAGATGCTTAGTGATTATGGTCTCACCGAAAAATAATTAACCATGTTTTGTGATAACCAAAGTGTCATTAATATTTCTAAAAATCCTCTAATGTACTCACGAACTAAGCATATTAAGATTAGACATGATTTTATCCGTGACCTTGTCGAATCTAAAGATCTCATTATTGAATATTTGAATACTCAAAAGCAGCTCGCAGATCACTTTACCAAACCATTAGATAACATACGATTTCAGTATTTACGAATAGCTATAGGCATGAAAACTCTCAATTAATCTCTATTTTTTTGTGATTGATACCCCTTCTATATTTGAGAAAAATTGGGTGAGAAGATCTTGAGTATTGCTTAGCGAGTTTTCAATCTATTCCTGATTCTAACTCAAATGCCATTTAGTGTTTATTTTATCACAGACATTTCAAACCCTTTGTATAGATTGTTACTATTTTGTAGGGTATTGGTCTGTATATAGTTGAGTAATGTATTTTTTTTCCTTATTTTCGGTACTAGGATGGGAATGGGTAGTTAGAACTTTTGTATAGGACAAATAGGAATTTTCATTTTCACCCTGGAGTTTTGAATATTCAAGGGTATTTTGTCTCTAATATCCAACGGGGGAGATTGATAACACACTATATATTTACTTACTTGAGTCTACATATATAGGAGTTCCAACTAGTTTGGATATCTAGATAAAACAGGTTAGATTTTATGAGAATGCCATCTCCTCAAAAGCTCAAGTTCAATAAAGAAATCTTGTCCTACAAAATCCTCAAGATCAACATAAAGGCAAGTTATTTCTATCCTTAAAACCACCAATAGGACACACTCTTTGAATTATTCATATGTCCTATTTGCATTTATGGTTTTACAACACTTTAAGAATTTTTAAAATCAATTAATTCAATTCGAAACATTTTACACAATTTTGAAATCATTTTTGAATTAATTAAAACATGTTTTTAAAAGTGTTGTGGGAAAAATTCGGATTTAAGAAAGTTATTTTCTTTGCTGATTGTTTGCCTGGGTAGAATACAAAAGCGCAAGGGAATTCAGGGTAAGCTTTGTAATTTTTTTCAACACGCATTTTTGATTGCATCTTGTCCATACACGTGTTGTATTCTTGACAGCTTAGATTGTGTTTTCTATAAGACACAAACCCGTTATACTTTCTCAACCCTTGGATCAGCCTTATCAACGATCTGCATGTGTTGAGTGTCAATCCTTATGAACCCAGTTTAAACCAATCAACAATATTTTGACCCACCACTTATGATGAACCGTTGGATTAAAGTCAATTAGTCAAGATTCAATCCTAGCCATAGGATTGAGTTCGAGGTTTTCGATCCTTCTTCGTTTAGTATAAATAGCACTCAGGTCTCAGCCATTACAAACTTTTGCCATTTTTCCTAACTTGAGAGAAAAGAGAGAGTAGAGAGAGAAGAGAGAGAAGAGAGAAGAGAGGGAAAGAAAAGAGAGAGAAAATAAAGAAGAAACCTTAGTTTCTTCGTAGTTCAACCTCTGAGTGATTTCTCCCAAACCAAACACCAAAACCTCAAAGTTCCATACACCAGATAACCTATTCTTGAGAGTTAGATATTTTAGGGTTTATGTGTTTTTGGTGTTGAGTGTATTCTTCGTATTGAAGGCCTCTTCAAGGTCTTCGTTCTCTCAGAACTCATCTCTAAGAGAAACTTAAGTTTCATTGTTGAAACTGAGCTTTTCTAAAAAGAGAACGTCACAAGATTTGTTTTCATTTTTCTCTTTTTAGATCTGGTATTATAGATCCATTATGTTTCAATAAACTTTGAAGTAGAAACTTTTAAGTTTCAAACTATTTTCAGATCTAGTGAGTTGTTTGGGTTTCTGGCTTTCTATTTTATGTTTTATGAAATACGTGTGTATAAAAATAAAAAGCACAGAGAACTTTAACTAAAGTTTTTAAAGCATAACCATAGATCTGAGAAAATAAGTTTTATGCCAAAATATGTTGAATCAGTCTCTGCATGTTAAGTCTGAATCCGATTTAATAAAGTAGACTTCTAGTCTAGTTTGGATCTCAATTGAAGGTTTACAATTTCAAAAATATTTTCAAAATACTGAAATTGTTTAAGACCTTGAACCGTCTTTTGAGCAGTGTATCCTTGAGATCTGTGGATTTATAGAAAGGTCAAGGAGTCTTGATTTGAAAATACAGATTCAGAAATAACCTAAACATTTTAGAACCGTTGTAATTTTTTAGGATTGTCTGTATAATCTTGAGAGGGTGAGTAGCATGTTTCCATATAGTAGCACATCACAAACACTATCTCACAGGAACACTTAGACATAGTGGTTCTGTCTGAGAATCTTGGATTTTGAAAGAGTTACTGGAATCGGAATTCTAAGAGAAGGAGATCAAGGAAAAATCAAAGAAGCAGCAAGAAAAGATCAGTCCAATTCAGATTACCTTTGGAGTGGAGAATCTCATGTAGGTACATTCTGAACTTAGGTTAGGATCTTTGTGGTTTGCTTAATAATTGTAACTTGATTCTTTATTCTTGTGAATTTTTGTTTTGCGCCATAGAGGGCACCTTGGATGTTTCCCTTGTTTAAGGGTTTTACCACGTTAACAATTGTTGTGTCTATTTCTTTGAATGTTCTTAACTGTTGTTGTGATTGGCATTGCATGGTAACTTTAGTAGATGTTTCTTACAATTTAAAAAGTAGGTAACCAACTATCAAATCTTATCGATACATTCAGAAAAGCTTTTACAACTCATCTTATGTTTTTAGAAAAGGGCTTTGCCCAAAATGTTTATTCGGAGTTTACACAATTTATAACATTTTGTTATTAACCTTTTAAACAAGCTTTTAGCATTAAATCTTTTCTTCAAAGGTAGGATAACTAAGGGCTGAAAGTTATAGAGGGTATTATCTAAGGTCTATTAGTGTACAACAATAAGGCAACATCTAGGGACAAAAAAATCTAATCTGCTAAGGTCAAATCGCGAGAAGGTAAGGTACACGCTAATTAGCTCTAGGCCAAAAAAATAAAAAATAAATAAACATTAAAAAGTTGACACCGAAACAGTAACTCAAGCAGGTGTAAGTCTCATGAAAAAGTAATAGCCTAATGGTCAAATCTTTCAATAATATCACATATGCTACCCATATGGGACACGTCTGCCAAACGAAAAACTAAATATGGGCATTTGATTATATAAATTATCCACTAAAATTTAAATTTTCAAAGATTAATAACTTTTAAAAAAAATTGATATCAAAGAAAAAATATTTTTTGTGAAAAAGGATCAAAGAGTATTTTTGTGTGATCAGCTCTTATAGCAATTTGAGAGTGCGGTATCGCGAGCTTAATGAAATGATTTATATAATTAAATAACATAACACAAATCCAATTTTATCTAATTATCCTAGAACATTCCTCTAAGTTGTAAACAGATAAATAAACATGCCGAAACACGACAATTGAGTAAAATTAGCTTTCGGTCAAAACCTTTAACAATAATCACTTAAATATTTTACAAGACAGCCGACTTACAAACTACTTTATACCTGCCACAAGTATAATGTGAACTCTTTGCAAATTCTCTAAATAACACTCTTTAATACTGAGCAATCCACCCTCATTATCCACCGATAAGCCTTCAGTCGTGATCCTTTTGGCCTCATAAGTCATCCGTAGAGATGATCTCTCCACAGTGAGTATATCTCAACAAGGTTTAAAACTGATTTGCAAAATTATAAATAGGGATATTTTTGAAAATGAAAAGTGTTTTATAAACCAAAAGGGTGAAAAAATTTGCATCAAATGTGCAGAAATCGATTTTGCAACAGTTCCATGCAAATATGGGAACGAAACAGATATTTATAGCTCGTGCATAAAATTCGAGGCGAAGGTCCGTTCGAAAGAAAATGAGGCATGTTCGAACGAGAAAGGAAGTTCATTTGAACAAAAATAGATCCCATTTGAATGGTAAGGCCATCTCATTTGAAAAACTTCAAATGACCTTCAAGCGATGCAAAATAGTGCACCTCATTAGATGTAAAGATAAAATAATGCTTCAAACAAATTTGACATCTCATTAGAATGAGAATGCCTTCTCAATTGAACGAGGTAAGCGAACTCTGAATTTTTTTAATAAAAAATTCTTCGACATTTAAACTTTAAAAAAATCCTATTTTAGTTTATTTAAAATAAAACATCCCAAATAACTATTATGAATTATTTTTAACATAAGTTGATTTATACTTTTGTAGGATATCGGGGAGTCTTTAATCTTGGAGTCGGTTTGTCGTGATGGTACGTGACGGTTTGTATCAGGATATGCAAGCCAAAACTCGGGATTTCACCCCACTTGTGTTACACTTTGAAAATCAACATCCCATGTCCTTTACACTCAACATTGATTTTATTCCATAATTCTGTTCATTTAGGACCATTTTGTGCAACACCTTTCCAATATTTTTATTCCATAAAAATGTTCCACTTTACCTAAAATTACCATTTTACCCTTTTATTTCTAGAGTTGTCCTTTCCTTCTAAGTTCATAAGTGTTAATCACCAAAAACATTATTAAGAACTTATTCAATAACACACCAATTCTTCAATGTTTTAATCCATAAACACTAATTCAATACCTTTTCTAACCATTCTTCCAAGTTAGACATTTCTTCACTTTCTTTATCAAAGAAACCCAATACATTTGAAGACTACTTTATAAAAAAATCTAATTTTTCCTTTATTAATACATGTAGTCTTAAGACAACCAACTTATCACAATTTAACCCCTTATTTCACACACTTTAAAGGCTAAACTTTACATTTTCTTTATTTCATGTTAAAACCCACTAAAACCCTTATTAAACATATTTATATGCTAATTATCAGAATACTACAAGTTTACATGTATGAGAAGATTAATTTAAACTCCAAAAATCCTATTAAATGAGTTAAATAAAATTTATTATAGTAATTTCATACTACTTGCAAAATACACTTTTCATGATTAAAGAGGCATTTTTATTCTTCAAAGCTTAAACAATGCCGAACTGTATAAAAATCTTCATTTTTGCAAGAGGCTTTGGAATAAAACAAATATTAATTTCAAAACATTTTATTCCATAAAATGTTTTGCATTAAAATTATAGAAATACACCATTTACATAGAATCCTAAATTTTCCCAAGAAAACCTTGAAGTATTTATTCATCATTAATTCCCAAAAAAATCATATTCTTCCAACATTTTTATTTCACAAAAATGTTTGATATCAAATTTTCTTAAAAATGTATCACTTTACTCAAAATTGTTGGAACGTAGGTTCTCTGAAAATACTAGTTTTTAATTTCAAAAGGGATGGTTCACCGAATATTGTAATTTTTATAAACTCTTTCACAATTAAATTATAATTCTCTTAAATAAGACTTCAATTCATGTTTTAAATTATGCAAATCAACCAAACATGAATTTTACCAAACTAATGATTTCGACTTGAATTAAAGTAAACTAAAATTACTCAATTTAATTAAACACCAATTACACCATTTTTGTGGTTAAACCTAAGCATGGATCTAAATGAATTTGCAAGATAAATTATACACAAGCACAACGCGCAGATGTACATGAAAAACCCACAACGGAAAAATCTCGGATGACCCAGCCCCAAGTGCACTAAATATTAAATTACAAAGGACACACCAGAATAGTTACACAAAGGATTGATGCCCTCGCAAACCTTGATGCTCTTCTTATTCCTATAACAACCCCGATTTTATTAAATAGGAATTTTTAAACTAAGTTTGAAAAATTCGAGAAAAATAAAATTTTGGATTTAATTATTTTTAATAATTAAATATGTTAGTTTTTATATATGAAAATAAGATTTTAAGTGGAATTTAAATCGGGATTAAAATTTAGAAATTATAACTTTTTATATAAAAAATCAGGGGAGGATCCGAGCTAAGGAGGATAAAAATAATATTTTTAGAAATTCGACTGTCCAATCGAGTTGAATTTTTCATAGCAGTCATGTCTCGCTGTTTGCTAAAATATATTAAAATTTCAAGCCATTATGACGGTTTAATCGTCCGTAATGATTTTTTGAGTGTTTCTATCTGATTAGAAGTCTTTTCTTAATCAAACTCTTAATCTTATACATCACAACTAATTCGTGGATGGACTTTTCAAATCACTTTTTCTCAAACTTTTCAGCCAGAAGACCTCTCCAAAATTACTCCCTTTCATCTACAAACCATAGCGCCAAACTTATTCAATATTTCAACCTTAGATTAGAAGGCTCAATTGGTGTTTTCTCTAGAGGAGTTCAACCTTCTACTCATATTTTTGTCCAACTAATCACAGTCATGAATACTTTATTCCTTTCCTTTAGTATTATGCATTTTAAATGTTGCCTAAACTTTAATCTCATGTTTTTCTTAAAACCAATTAGCAATCTAGTTAGAGAAAGTGAACACATAAAACATTGAGTTGTTTTTTTATGAAATATCATAATATGAATAATATTCATAACCTTAGGTGTGTAGGATTCATGAGTGAATTTTGAATTTTATTGGTGTAGGTTTCATTTAGAAAAATCCTACTTTTGAAATAAATGAATTTGGGGGCGTATAACTCACGTAATTTGTGTTAAGGTAATGAAATTGGAATACTGTTGTATAAATGATGAAACCTCGATGTATTTAATTTAAAATAATTATATGAGATTAATTTGGGTGTTTATGGCGATGAGATAATTAAATTAATATTTAATTAAATTGGACTATCATGCGTTGTTTGGTACTTTGATTAATTATGATTATTTATGTGACTTGTTAGTTATATTAAACTGTCATTGTAACGACGGGTTGTTGGGTATTTATGCTCTCCCTTTATTTCAGGATGCCTTCTAGGTATGGAACTAGTGGGTAGGAATTTTTATGATGTACGCCTTCTAGGTATGCGACTAGTGAAGGTAGATTATGACGACTTTATTATGTCGGGGGTGGGCTGATTTTTTGTCGCTTTATTGTCGTTAAGCTAGCCTAGGCATGAGACTAGGTGGGGTTTATGGTACAAATTCATCCTATACATAGGGTAGGACCTATTGATAACTTGGGGACCCTTAGGTATGGGACTAAGGGGTATTTTTAAGGACCTTATATCGATTAAATGGGTGGGGTAATTTATAAATTGTGAAATTGAGAAATTGAGAACTAATAGCTAAGATAAAAACGAGTATTAAAATTTATGGCGACATAATGTGTCGGGGCCGACAGTTTAAATGGGTCAGACGAAGAGTTATGTCACGTCGTGTGTGTAACCTTGTCATATGTCGGAGCTGACAGTTTAAACGGTTTAGAGGACGATTGACAAGGGAAAGTTTGACACTTTGGTGGATTACCACATTGAGCGGGAGGACTGTCATAATACAAAGTGAGAACAATAAGAGAATTTGGTTAATTTAAATTAAATTAACATCGTGGGACTTGGGAATTTAAAAATCATATAGGTGTGCCTTTTTAAATGGTGTTTTCTTAGGGTAGTTAGTGATTTATATTTATCGCGTTTAATTATTCCCTTTAATTTAAAATGTTCTATTGTGTTATTTATTGCATATAATGCTACTGTCCGGATTCAATGATCCTATTTGAGGGGAGTAGTGTGTATTCATGCTTAGGTCTCTGACCTCGTGCGTTGACTAACTTTTCAAGTTAAGTTTTAGAGAAGCTGCTTACAACTATTTGGAGACTTGCTTGGAGGTGCAGTTGGAGTTTCTCTACCTTATGTGTATTGATTTAGTTTAGTTTTCCATTCCTTCATATCTACTTTGAGGCACAGTTTATGGTTTTGATTGGTCCATTCGGTTCCAAAGTTCTATGGATTTTATTCAGTTTTATATTATTGAAGATTAGCTTATTATTTGGAGTTTAGCATGTGATGGATATTTAATCATTCAGATGTTGTTATCAATTGAGTTTGATTCAATTATTTAACTTGAGGATTGATTTATTTATGTCTCATATTTGTATTATGCTAATAATGGTATTTTATTGACTCACACATGGCTAAGTTTTGGTGGCGGCCAATGCCATAATTAGGCGGGGTGTGATAAATGGTATCAGAGCATGGTCTTAGGTCTCGTAGGTTATGAGTCCATTTAGCTTTCGCGTTGCCGATCTTTGATTCCCTTTGTTGATTCGTACTCCTTAAGATAGAGGGTTTAGCATACGTGTTATATGTGTTTCTTGGAGGTGTGAAGCTTTGTGCTAAGGACATCGTAGGCATTGAGTTTAGAATTAGTAAGCTTAATGTGAGGATATTTAAAATGGATTTTGGAGACGATAATTATTTTAGAGATTTTAGTGTAGATGTTAGGTATCATATGTATCGATTTTTGATGTTGATATTTAATTTGAGCATGTTAGCGTTTTGATGACTTCCAGATATAGGATCGAGTGGGAATTTTTGGGAGCGTGGGGTATGCCTTTATTTTCATAGTTATGCGTATGTATATAGGTAGTATATATTATTTTGTTGCTCTTGGGGGAGGTGCGCATAGAATTGGGTGTATGGTCACCCAATTATGGCATCCTATGGGTAGGCATATGAGAGGAATATTCTTTTTTACGAGATTTACGCGATGTGTATGCTTCGTCTAATTTCGAGTACAAAATTCTTTGCTAGTGGGGAAGTATGTAACAACCCCGATTTTTTTTTTTAATATGTATTTTTAAACTAATTTTGAAAATTTTGAGAAAAATAAATTTTGGATTTAATTATTTTTAATAATTAAATATGTTGGTTTTTATATATAAAAATAAGGTTTTAACTGGAAATTAAATCGGGATTAAAATCTGGAAATTATAACTTTTTGTATAAAAAATCGGGGGAGGATCCGAGCTAAGGAGGATAAAAATAATATTTTTAAAAATCCAACCGTTCGAACGAGTTGAATTTTTCACAGTAGTCATGTCTCGATGTTTGCTACAACATACTAAAATTTTAAGCCATTATGATTCTCCAATCGTTTGTAATAATTTTTCGAGCGTTTGTATCTAATTATAACTCTTTCTTTAATCAAACTCTTAATCCTTTATATATCACAACTAATTCGTGGATGGACTTTTCAAATCACTTTTTCTCAAACTTTTCAACCACAAGACCTCTCCAAAATTACTCCCTTTCATCTACAATCAATATCCCCAAACTTAATCAAGATTTCAACCTTAGATTAGAAGGCTTAATTGGTGTTTTCTCAAGAGAAGTTCAACCTTCTACTCAGATTTTTGTCCAACTAATCATAGGCATGAATAATCTATTCTTTTCCTTTAGTATTATGCATTTTAAGTGTTGCCTAAACTTTCATCTCATGTTATTCTTAAAACCAATTAGCAATCTAATTAGAGAAAGTGGCTACATAAAACTTGGGGCTACTTTTTATGAAATCTCTTAATATGAATAATATTCATAACCCTTGGGTGTATAGGATTCATGAATGAATTTTGGATTTTATTGGTGTAGGTTGCATGTAGAAAAACCCTAGTTTTGAAATAAATGAATCTGGGGGTATACAACTCACGTAGTTTGTGTTAAGGTAATGAAATTGGAATATTATTGTATAAATGATGAAATCTCGGTGTATTTAATTTAAAAATTTATATGAGATTAATTTGGATGTTTATGACGATAAGATAATTAAATTAAGATTTAATTGAATTGGACTATCATGCATTGTTTGGTACTTTGATTAATTGTGCTTATATATGTGACTTGCTAGTTATATTAAATTGCCATTCTAATGACGGGTTGTTGGGTATTTATGCTCTCCCTTTATTTCAGGATGCCTTCTAGGTATGGGACTAGTAGGTAAGACTTTTTATGATTTATAGCTTCTAGGTATGGGACTAGTGACGGTAGATTATTACGAATTTATTTTGTCGGGGGTAAGCTAATTTTTTGTCGCTTTATCGTCGTTAAGCTAGCCCTGGCATGAGACTAGGTTGAGGTTTATTTTAGAAATTCATCCTATACATAGGGTAGGACCTATTGATAACTTAGGGACCCTTAGGTATGGGACTAAGGGGTATTTTTTAGGATCTCACATCGATTAAAAGGGTGGCATAATTTATAAATTGTGAAATTGAGAAATTGAGAACTAATAGCTAAGATAAAAACGGGTATTAAAATTTGTGGCGACATAATGTGTCGGGGCCGACAGTTTAAATGGGTTAGACGAAGATTTATGTTGCGTCGTGTGTGTAACCTTGTCATGTGTCGGGGCCGACAGTTTAAACGGTTTAGAGGACGATTGACAAGGGAAAGTGTGACACTTTGTTGGATTACCACCCTGAGCGGGAGGACTGCCATAATAAAAAGTGAGAACAATAAGAGAATTTGGTTAATTTAAATTAAATTAACATCGTGGGAATTGGGAATTTAAAATCATATTGGTGTGCCTTTTTAAATGGTGTTTTCTTAGGGTAGTTAGTGATTTATATTTATCGCGTTTAATTATTCCCTTTAATTTAAAATGTTCTATTGTGTTATTTATTGCATATAATGCTACTGTCCGGATTCAATGATCCTATTTGAGGGGAGTAGTGTGTATTCATGCTTAGGTCTCTGACCTCATGCGTTGACTAACTTTTCAAGTTAAGTTTTAGAGAAGCTGCTTACAACTATTTGGAGACTTGCTTGGAGGTGCAGTTGGAGTTTCTCTACCTTATGTGTATTGATTTAGTTTAGTTTTCCATTCCTTCATATGTACTTTGAGGAACAGTTTATGGTTTTGATTGGTCCATTCGGTTCCAAAGTTCTATGGATTTTATTCAGTTTTATATTATTGGAGATTAGCTTATTATTTGGAGTTTAGCATGTGATGGATATTTAATCATTCAGTTGTTGTTATCAATTGAGTTTTATTCAAATATTTATCTTGAGGATTTATTTATCTATGTCCGATATCTGTCTTATGCTAAGAATGGTATTTTATTGACTCAAGAATGGCTTAGTTTTGGTGGCAGCCGACGCTAGAATTAGGCGGGGTGTGACAATTCCTTCCACCTCCGTCTCGTGACAACGTAAGAATCCACCTACGTCTCGGAGTCCACCGGATGGAAAAAATCTACCGTCATGCACACCGAGACCACCATATGAAAAATCCAAGAAAACATAATTCTCTACAAGAAACAAACTATATAATGTAGAGAATAAAAATGGTGCCAAAAATAATCTCAAACAAATATCATAAAGGAACTTGGATCATATAAACAATTTGCTGTAAACACATTTTTTTGTTTTGAAGATTAAACCATTAAAGATTAAAAAAAAACTCAAGGGACTTTACTTAAAGTTTTCCCCATTTAGAAGTTGGAAAACGTTTGTGGAAAAAATCAACTCCTCCGCTACTTAAAGTTTGGGAAAAGTTAGTGGGAGTAAGGGGAAAAACTGGCAAAAAACTGGCCATTTTCTTTTCGCAGAAAATGGCCAGTTTGTTCGAACGAGAAAAGATGCATTCAAATGAGATATCAATCAAGAACTAAATGAGCCAAAAAGTATCTGATTTCAAGGGTCGTTCGAATGACATTTGAGTCTCATTCGAACGAGAAGAAAACATCATTCTAACGACCCGTGGGAAACTAGATATTTTCAATACGAATGCGTGGCTGCTAGTTTTCTATTTTGTAGATTTTTTTGAGTTAGTTGTGGTTTTTCTACAGAAAGGTGTCCGAGAATAAAATCTTTATGCAGTATGAATTCAAGAAAAAATTGACAAAAATTTTAAAACCCGATAACAAATTTTGAAGTCTTGACATAATATAAGCATTCATACATGAGAGATCCTTAGACTATTGATAAAGAACATAAGGCACAAAACATGACATGGGATGTGATCTTATTTAACTTGGCTGCTACGTCTTAAAAATTAATGTCATAGGTTTGAAAGGTCAAAAATAACCTATATCCTATGACTCAAGGAGTTTTTTCTAGAATTAAGCCAACACATACAAATTGACTCGATTGGAAATTTATCCTTATAAATCTCCCCCTTTGGCTATTCTAGGACAAAACCAAAATTAAAAACCTATGGGCCATCGATCTCATATAAAAGAAACAATCCCAACCCAAAAAAATATAGACGCTTGACCGACATATATGTTGAGAAGCTTTACATTAAAATCTTTGCCACATGGGTGAAAATATGCATACTTAAACACACCATCAAACACATAGGGAATATAACGATATAAATTGAGTAGTTAAATTCTCTCCCTTTGTATAAGTATGTCTACATTAGAATACGTCTCCACCAAGTTAGATCTCCCCAAATTAAAAGTGTTAGATAACATCTTTCCCCCTTTTTGTTCTAGAATAGACAAAGATTAAGATGCATAAAATAACCCATTTCTCCCCTATTAATTCAATTCTCCCACTAAATGAAACAAGGGATAAGCATAATGGAAAAATAAGTATATTATACAATGGTTTATAGTGATACAAGAGACAATTAAGAAACAACTAATCCACACAAAGAGCAATGGATACCAACTAAGATGCGATAGCAAAATGATACCAACTAAAATGTACTAAGATAAGCATGGGATATCAATGAAAATTCTCAACAAGATAGATAACTATTTGAACCAATAGAGTACAAGGACTAGATGATAAAGTAAAGACTCAAAACAAATGATACCATATATATAAAAGTGAATGAGATATCAATGGAGCACAAGAACATAAATATAGTTATAAACACTACATAATACACTAAACACGATAATATTTCCACAATCATATAGCATAAATGTGTCTATATAAACATGTGGTAAATGGAATGAATGAGTGTGAACTAGAGACAAAATAATTATGACCCAATCACTTAAATATGTTCACGGAGTTCTATTTGATTGCAAAACTTTATCAAACTAAGTTTTAGCCTCATGTGACAAGATAAAGAGAACTCAAAGAACTAACAAGCACAATTCACAAAAGCCGAGAATTTTGATGTTTTTACAAATCAATAGCGTCATAACAAAATAAGCATAACTAGGATTCATTGTCATTGTGAAAACTCGTTGGTATTTCTATCCAAACTCCCTCATAAATAATAATTCTTTTCTTTTCTTTTGAATTAACATATCTAAACTATGTTGGCATCAGCTACGTTTTTTCAATGCCAAATTTTTAGACTCTTTATCAATGGTGTTTTTTCATCAAAATTTAACTTAACTTTCATAGTCCTATTCCATTGCTAAATAAAACTTTACTGGATAAATGTTTATTTACAACGGTTTTTATATGGATAAATCCCCTTAGTCACAAAACATGTAGATGATAAAATTAATGGGAGAACATCTCACTTAGATTAAATATACATGTGAAGATCAATTTTCAATAAATCGTGCATGTATGTGTGGAGGCATAAACAAAGATAATTAATTAAGAAATTCAAAGTCAAACCACTCCATGCAAGCATGATAAAAAATAATTTAAGAATTAAAATTCATAGCCAAAAGTTCTAGTCATATGTAACCGAAAAGAGATATATGACTCAAACACAAGGATATACCACATAAAATGATTAAAACTCAAATATAAAAATAATATTTTTGAGTTTACAAAAATTTTAAAACAAGGATAAATAAATAGAGAAACAATTACTTTTGTGTTTTTAATAAGACTCAATAAATGCAAAAATAAAACACCAAAGACTCAAAATACATACAACTAGTAAACACATATACCATGAAGTACAAAAGCTAGTGTATATAAGACATGGAGGCAATCCTCCAGAAGATATAGCAAGTGAGGAATCATGTGCAAGCATGCACAAAAAAAAAACCATTCTAACATTCATACGCGCTTTTCGGTACGCGTAGTGAGAACCATAAAAAATAGTAAACCTCGAAAATGATAAATTTTCATATTCAAGCCTGAAAGGATCTAGCATGATAAATTCTAAAAAATCAGGATCACACAATATCTTAGAGTAACCCACTCTGATGCAACTTGTAAGGTTCAATTTCTTTAATTTATAAGCTCTGATACCACTTGTAAAAATCAAAATTTTCCTTAAATTAGAAAAGCTCCAATACCACTTGTTAGGGGTTATGGTCTTGAAATACTCAAAATTTTAATTCCAATAGAGATGGTTCACCAAATATTTCAGATTTTTGTAAATTCTTTCAAAATTAAATTATACTTCTCATAAACAAGACTTCAATTCAAGTTATAAATTACGCAAATCAAACCAAACATGGATTTTTCCAAATTAATGATTCCTATTTGAATTAAAGTAAACTAAGATTGCCCAATTTAATTAAACATCAATTATACCATTTTAGTGGTTAAACCACATTTTATCTTGTTAAACCTAAGCATGCATCTAGATAAATTTTCAAGATAAAACTAAACACAACTATAACGCACCAATGTACGAGGAAAACCAACAATGGAAAAAATATCGGACGTCCCAGCCAAAAGTCCACAAAGTATGGAATTACAAAGGATACGATAGAATACTTACACAATGACTCGACTCCCTCGCAAGCCTTGACGCTCTTCGTTCCTTCCACCTCCGCCTAGTGACAACGCGATAATCCAACAACGTCTCAGATTCCAGCGATGGGGCAAAAGCTATTGTCACGTAAACGGAGTCCATCATATGAAAAATCCACGAACACGGAATCCTACGCAAGAAATAATCCCAATGATGTAGAGGATAAAAACGGTGCTAAAAATGATGTCAAACAAATATCAAATTGGAACATGGAGCATACAAACAATTGGGTGTAAACTTGGTTTTTGTTTTGAAGATTAAACCATTAAAGATTCACAAAAACTCAAATGACTTTACTTAGAAGTTTCTCTCTTTAGAAGCTGGAAAAATTATGTGGAAAAAATCAACTCTCACACTCCATAAAGGAGTATTGGGGAAAAACTGCCCATTTTCGTCGAAAACTGCCGGTCGTTCAAACAAGAAAATAGAGGTGTTCGAACGACATATCAAATGAGAATTCAGTAAGCCAAAAAGCATATTGTTTGAAGGGACATTCAAACGACATTTTTGTTTCATTTAAATGAGAATCAAACGTCATTCTAATGACCCTTGGGAAGCTAGATATTTTTTATACGAACACGTGGCCGCCAGTTTCATGTTTTTTTTATTTGTTTTGAATTATTTATGACTTTTCTACGAATAGGTATCAGAGAAAAAAATATTTAGATAGTATGAATTCAAGAAAAATTAAAAAAAATTCCAACACCCAACAATAAATTTTTAAGTCCCAACATAATATAAGCATTCATACCTGAAAGATCCTTGGACTGTTGAACACAAGGCACAAAATACAGCATAGGAAGTGATCTTCTTTGACTTGGCCGCTAAGTGTTCAACATTAATGTCATAGGTTTGAAAGGTCATAAATAACTTATATCCTATGAGTCAAGGAGTTTTGCCTCTTAATTAAGCTAACACATACAAATTGACTCGATTAGAAATTTGCCCTTACAAAAGTCATTGAATCCCATTTTTACAAAACACAAGGAATATCATCATTATATCATAATGCATTCTCCTATAGATAATCTAGCTATAAGAGATTACTATGAAAATAGAGTCTTAAACTAAGATTATAGATTTTCACCTCAAATGAAGCTCCAACAATGGTAGGATGAAATGTCAAAGAAGATGGCAACCCCCCACCTCCTAAAGTGGACTTAAAGAGGTTATTGTGCTCCACAAATCTTGCTTCCATGAAAGATCCATTAAAGCCCTCTTCAAACTCCAAAATTTGTGACTCTGTTCATCCATAGGGAAATGGGTATTTAGTTCTTGAATTTTAATACCCACTATTTTTAGAATAAATTAAAACTATTTTTTGGAATTATATTAAATTTGTAGAAATTAAATTAGATTAGTCAATTTAATAAATTAAGTTGTGGGTAAAGTAATTGAGCATTATTTCCTGTTATATGAGTTTGACTTTGCATGATAAATAATGTCGATAGGAAATAATTTCATATTCATTAAATAATTAATATAGGGTGTGTGACACAATTGAAAATATAGTTGTTGAATAAAAATGTTCAGTGCGCACTTTGGAAGGGTTTATGAACTCGTGGGAAGATTTCAGCCCTTAGAAATGGTATCTGGATATATATATATATATATATATATATATATATATATATATATATATATGCATTGGGGGATTAATAGGATAATTGAATAAGAAATTTTGGCTCATTTGGGGTTCTAAAGTTTAGGCATAAGCCCCAACTCGGGATTTGAGTCTTAATTACATTAATTAGGAGTTAATAACTCCGATCATTTTAAATCCAAGAACTGTAAGAACAAACTTTGGGACAGAGAGGCAAGAACCCTATAAGGAGAATTGGGAGAGAAAAATCCATGGAGGAATCCAAGAATCAATTTAGAAGACATCCAAAATCTTACACAAGAATTTTCTTGCTTATTTTAATTAGTCGAGATTGCTTCTTAATTCATTATTTGTTGAAATCCCATGTAGAAATTATGGAATTAGGAAAGTTTATGATTTGATGATAATACTAGATTACAATCTTGAAGAAATTGAATTTTAATGTTAAAGTAGAAAATTTAGAATTTAGGATGGTAGAAGTTTAAGGGTTATATTGATAGAACTCATGTTTAGGACCATTGATATAGTGATTTTGATGATGCACATGTAGAGAAATTGAACCTTGTTTAAAATTAGAGATTTGGATTTAAATTGGATATTTCTATGTGGTAGAGGTTAGATGATTGTTGGAGAAGAATTTAATATATATGAAACCCTCCGTGACCCAACTTCCATGATTTAGGATTTAATTCGGGTTGGAAAGTACGTAATAAATCATCATAATATGATAAACTGAGTCATAGGAACTAGTATTAATGACGTCACAAGATTTAAACCTTTAGAAATTGATTTGTAAGGAAGAAGACAAACCCCGTAGTGAAAAAAATGGGATTCCCAATTAGTCTAAAGGAGAGAACCGGTTCACTCCTAGGCCAAATCGATTTGGCTCCAGGGAGCTCAGGCCATGGAGTTTGCGGTTGTATTCGGGATATTTTTAGTTATTAATACTAGTTGGTAGGACCATGGTTGGATGTAATACCCCGTACTTTTATGGATATTTAAATTACATGAGTAGGTATAATTTAATAATTTGAGAATTTAAAAAAAATGGTGGACTAGTTCTATTTTATGCCGATGGTGAATAAAAGCGATGTGACAACCTGCTCACCAAAATAGGGGGTGGCCAGCCCAATACTCCAATATAACGGAATCATAGGTGGAATCATTCTCAGCATCAAAATAAAAATATAGAGTATCCAGGATAACCACCCAATATTTCAGAAAACGGGTTGCCAAAAATTTTGATTTGAAAGTAAAGAAATGAAAACAAACAACCCAATTCCTGAAAAGAATAAGGGAAACCCCAAGACTTATATAAATAATACAACAAGAATACAATAAAAAGACCGAATATGTTTCCGATCACCAAACTGATACACCAATAATACATAAGTTCAATAAATTACTTATTACATTTCATTAGACATTTACAAAAGCTTGGGCACCTCGCCCGAATAAAAGACTTGAGCTTAACTAGAATCTAAAAATGAAAACGTCTATACCAAATGTGTCCCGTAATACCCGCAATGTATGACGGCTCGCCGAGGATATCGGAATAGGAATTCAAATCAGGCATCCCTGCGGAGGAGTACCTGAGCAGAGACAAGATGCATATGCAACAAGAAGTGTAAACGGGTCAGGGCCCGGTTCTATATGATTACCAGATGAATAAAGAGTATGACAGTTATGAATATTATCATGCTAGGAAGAATAAAGTCTATCTACACAATTCTGAAACATAGGTTAAGACAGTAAAGAAAAGCATGAGTTTAATTTTAACTAAGCAGGAGAAAGGAAAGATTAACATAAATAAAACTTCTATCATACACCTCGATTCATGTCATAGTTTATTCCTCAACAGGAAAATAAATCTATAACTATAAGCTCTTTATGGCTTTATCTCAATTTTAAGCTCTTTGTGGCTTTTATTTTAATTACATGCCCATCTTGGCATTACCATTCCTTACAGGAATATTATTATCAACAAATGCTCTTTGTGGCATTTCATTTTGCTCTATATGGCACTACATCATGCTCTATATGGCATATCTCATACATCAAGTCCCACTTGATTATGAATAGTTATATTAATATACATATAACGATTCTAAGACCGCCCCCTCCGAGTTTCCCCACTGGGCGCGCCCCTAAATGACCATCATCTTCCAGGGCCTATCTATACAAGACAACCTGGGCTCATAACGCAAACGTCGGGAAGCGGCCATATGCCTGCGGGAGAGTCAAGACCACACCCGGAATCTCCTCACTAGCGCAGAAAATATAACATAATCGCTCATATGGCCTATGGACTATATCCACCCTGCATTCACTAGCCAGGGGGCATCACCAAGCGCGCGAACTTCCCTTATGATGTCATTTAGAGAGGTGTGTAACAACCATTTTATTTATCATTTTTTAAGAATCAAGTAAATTATCATTTACCGAGTTCATGATTAAGTAAATTATCATTTACTAAAATCAATACCATTTTCACGTACATGTTTCATTTATATCCGAAACCTTTTCCATTTACTTTATTTGTAAATGACATAACTTATTATCCGGAGCCATACGTATAGCATAACGATATTACAACCTCAATGAATAATTGAAATATCAATTTGTTCTCCCAAGATTTACTTGCGAAGTTATTATAAACCATCAAGACGGATCATAGCTCTATTGAGCTTCTAAGGTCTCTCAAACTTAATACTACATCTCCTAGTCGTATAATAGTCAACTAGAAGAAAAGAATACCCTAACATTAATTGGCATAACCCCGGAAAAGTTCCCACTTGTCCTATTTCTAAAGTAGGGTGGATAACTAATTCCTCTAGGACTCTAAAACTCTAAATTTACTTCATTCAAGAAGGATCCTAGTCCCTATTGAAGAAAAATAAATCTAGGAAGCAAAATAAGATTTCAAAGGTGAAAAACAGGGGACCGGTCGACCGGTCCCAAGACCGCGGTCGACCGCGTCTCAAGGTTTTGCCTACGGAGAAAAGCAGAAAGCTTAAAATAGAGGGGCCGGTCGACCGGTAAAGGAATCGCGGTCGACCGCGCTCAACATTTATGCCTTTGTAGGAAAGCAGTAAGCCCTCCCACGAAGGCCCGGTCGACCGGTCCCGAGACCGCGGTCGACCGGTCGTAGCAGACCTAGGGTTCTTCCTTCTTCCAAAAGCTAAACCCAAATCTCAAATCTCTTTCATTTTGAACACAACCAACAACTTCTATCTACCCAAAGATTATCCTACATGATTTATAACCATTAATGCTCACCATTTTATCATCAAAAACTAATATTAGGGTTTAAATCCCTTAAATTCCATTTGTGATCCATAAATGCAAATACACAACTATCATACAAATTATTCAACTTATATCACATATTAGCAAGTAGAAAACTTGCCTTAGGGTTGTAAATTCAGATTTCATGGTGGTAGAAGCAATCTCCCATCTTCAATCTTCATTTTCTCTCTTCTTTGTCCACTTTTCTCTTCTTCTTTCTCTCTCTCTTGTTCAAGACATAAAAAAATGGGGAAAAATAAGGGATTTTAGAAGACTTAAATCGTGCCTTAGGTTAAAGCTCCCAACTTAAATGGTTAATACCACATTAAGATGACTCCTAAATACGCATATAAGCTAAAAACCAGGTAAAAGTACCCGAAACGCAAAAATACAATAGGACACTTATTTTGACGGTCTCGCACCATCCGGGACTAACTACACCCTCTAAACTGGCATCCGAAAATTTTTATAAATTATTTCGAGTTCCAATATCATATAAATCAAAAAGTCATTTAAATCATGACACCAAAAACATACAACGTGATGATATTTACTTCCACATATAGTAAATATGCATCAATCTTGTAAATATTAACTTTCGATTCATTCAATTAATATTTACTCCAGTCCCCACATTTTATATAATTACCTTATGCGGTAAAATTAGTATAAAATGAGCCTCCTAGAATCGAGGGTTGTTACATACTCCCCCCCTTAAGAGGGAATTTTGCCCCCAAAAGGGTATACTACTCTAAACTAGGATTCTACCATCCTAAACAAACCCCTGGTTATCGCAACGTCCCAAATGGACCCGGACCAAGATCGACCCTATCGATCTCAGCCTACAGCAATTGTGCTCTAGTATAGCACAAAGCGTTCCTCACTAACTGTCGATTCTTGCTTCCTACGGCGGAAGACGATGTCCACATGACTCAGCACAAATCGCCCAACCTCCGGAATCATATTACATCTCCCCTCGGGGTACCCATACCGACTCTAAGTGGCTTAACCCCAACGCTACTCAACTTATCCTCACATTGACGTATCTCATTAAGGTGTATGGCTTAAAAGCCAAATCTTTAAAGGAATGTCCCGAGACCACTCCAAGTCCAAGGAACATATTACCCGTTGGTTCGTTCCAACGAGTATAGGAATTACTCACCCGACCACGCTAGGACACTCACAATGCCAATGCCTTAGGAAATGATCCATAAGGCCATTCAAAAGCCTCAAGGTTGAACATGGATTTCCATCCATACACACTACTGCTCCTTCAGTCATGTACTCTAAGGCGTACAATCAAGATACGCCTTTCAACATTAAGCCGGCCTCCTCCATTCATTCATCCGTATTAGGGGTAAGGTATACCCCATCCCCATACGGTTCCCATTGCTTCATGGAAATTTTGTACCAAACCTCCGACATGAATGCTAAGTCTCGGTTCACCCTATCTTAATAGGCACCTCCCACAGTTCGACCATTCCTCCATAAAGAGCGGGTCGTACTCATACACATGAAGTTCGTCCATAATGGCCGGAAATGCAACAGTCTGGTTAAACGATTTATAATTTTCTCGAATAGGATCATGACCAGAACGCTGCTGACAATTCAATACAAACGTCTATAAATATACCCTTTTTCATTCCACCGATACTCTTCTTCGCACGAGTAGGTGAAATGGTCTATCACAGAGCGGAATGCCCTTGCTATAGAGTCTTCCGAGTCATGCTCATTTCATTTGGCTTTCCAAGCCAACACAAATATCCCTGACGGTTCTCTTACTCGACGCATCTACTACCCCAAATCTCATTTCCTTAGCGAATGAGAAAATATCCAATCACTAGTCCTTCTGAACTCCGAGCACCAACTCGATTTCTCCCAAGACATATAGCAACAACTCGCTGCTAGCGAGAAAGACTAGATTTTCTGCCCAGTAAGTAGTGCCTTATCTATTTAAGGTGATCGCTACCACGCTGAAATTTTAATTCAAGCATGGACTAATACTTCCCACATTTTTAAGCTTGTGAGATGCATAAACAATGGGTCTATGCTCCAGTATCATTACTCCCCGACCTGGCAGGAGCTTCTCCATTACAACCACTCTCGAGCTCACTATCATGGGCTCAGGAGTGAGGGTCCACCCGTCCTTTTTAACTCCCCAGAAGAGAAGTTCAAACGTAACACTATTTCTAAGAAAGGCCTCATCTATTGCGGCCAAACCTACCAAACCTCACGAGACCCCATAAATCTCGTTCCTAGGGATCTAATCCCAACCCACGACTTACTCGTGGTCCACTCCTCACCACCTTCCCGAATTAACATCACATACCCTAATAGCCCTAAAGTTCTAATGAATTCTAAGGTCTATCTATAGATATCCTATCTAAGTCATATATATATGAAATACTAAGTATATCCCTAGTGTCCAAGACCTATCTCAACTCCCAACATTAGCTCGGTTTCATGCGTGGGACGTCTCGCCGAGGCGAAATCCAGACAAGGAACCCTCCCATTACACTACTACCTCGCATCGTCGGTCATTAAGATGTGACGGTCTAAAACACATAATCGGGATCAATAAATTTTTAACTTGCAATCATTTTAACGAAATTCTGCTTCTACGTCTTACCATAGCGTTATTAAAGATTTTAACTGATCAGACATTCACTTCTTGTGAAGCCTTTTTAAATACATATCTCCTTATACAAACATGGCCTTCTTATTAAGGCAAAGTCCCGAAGTCTCAATTCGACTTCGTATCTTAGTCTCCCTCGCATCGACCAGAGGAGAGAACTATATACAGTGCTTCTATCTCGCACTTCAGTAGCCCTTAATCACTCTACTACGTGATTCTCGGCTAATCCTTCCAATCCCACACCTAACAACAAAATAAATAAAATAAATGGAGAAATAAAAGGATAGCGTCTCTCCAATCACAACATCGTTAAGTGTTCATGCGGCGGAGTGTCTCGCCGAAGCGAAATCCAAACAAGGAACCCCTCCGACACATGCCTACTTAACTAATTGATCATGGAGATAAGCATAACATACATGAACAGAACAAACAAATAATCAAACACTCACACATGGAAATAAAACGAATAACAAAATCTCCTACCTACCTCGATTCTCTTCCATAAAGTCTCAACCTGTATCCAAGAGAGAAATTATAGATCAACTAGTTCCAATTGAGCTAGAAGTAAGATAGCCTTACAATTTTATTTGTTTGCTATCACCCCCAAACTAACCAAAATACCTTACTCGCGTATAATACATAAATTAAAAGGAAAGAAAATGGCATCTCTCCACTCCCAACCCCATTATGGTTCACGCGTGGAGCATCCCGCAAAAGCGGAATCCAATCAAGGAACCCCTCCTATGCATTACTACTTAACTTTGTTGGTCGTGGATATAAGTCATAACAACCACATACAATGCAACAAGTAGTAGAACACTCATACCACACATTACATATAACACATATACCTTTAAAATATCATCACTCGTTTCATAACGAGTGAAGAAATCATAAAACTTCCCTACTACGGAAGTCATATAATTACTCTTCTATAATCGCGTCAATACTACAACGAGCTCAAACTACACACCCGAATCTACAGGGGATAAAATACTACTAAGTCCTATCCTAAGGAATACACCACCCACTAATAAGGGGGAATTCCCATCCACATACTAACCAACCACTCTGCATAGCCATTACTCCGACTCTGGTCGACAACCATTACCCACGCAGTCCCTCTTACTTCCTCAGTAAAAGAGGACACGCTCTTAGCCTCCTCTTCCTCAGTTCAATGAAATCTCCCCAGACGGATGTCCACCAACGGGGTTTCATGAATCTTACTCCATTAGAAGTGTTAACGACACCTATTCTGGAGCTTATCATTTCCTAGTGCACGGTCTCCCTAACCGTACAACACCTTATTCCCCATCGGTCATTAACCGAACATTTTGTGAACATTCGAGAATCCACATTCTCCTCACTCCAGTTATCCCAGAGAAACTCGGCATTACAAGTATCCACCGGGCTTCTCTATGGGCCAAACTTCCGGCATCCACGAATATGGTGACCACATTTTCACCATCTCAGCACTACTCCTACGGGTGAAGGATTATCCTCAATCCTACTTCAGGGCACTTCTCCACTTCGATTTAGCATCGCTTGAAATCTCAAGCTCCGTACCACTTTCTACTTCTCGCGGTACATGGGAAAACTACGTCAACTGAAATTAGTAGCCGTAGTAGCAAGACAAGAAAATGCTACAAAAAGGGAGCGACCTCCAAAACGGTCCTCATCCCCGAACACAAATTACAGTCCTTCGTAGTTCTTGCTCATGACGCCCTTCTTCAATCGACCTACTACTCTCACACGAATGCGCAAGAGATTCTATAGATTCTACCTCATGGCAGAAGAACGAGATCTCACTAGAGGAATCAACGATCTTAATCCTAAGGCTTTATGTCAAATCAATAGCAACGCTAAAACTTAAGGCGTCCACACAGATTCCTAAGGACTCTAGAACCTGATGCTCTGATACCATCTGTGACAACCCGCTCAACAAAATAGGGGGTGGCCAGCCCAATACTCCAATATAACGGAATCATAGATGGAATCATTCTCAGCATCAAAATAAAAATATAGAGTATCCAGGATAACCACCCAATATTTCAGAAAACGGGTTGCCAAAAATTTTGATTTGAAAGTAAAGAAATGAAAACAAACAACCCAATTCCTGAAAAGAATAAGGGAAACCCCAAGACTTATATAAATAATACAACAAGAATACAATAAAAAGACCGAATATGTTTCCGATCACCAAACTGATACACCAATAATACATAAGTTCAATAAATTACTTATTACATTTCATTAGACATTTACAAAAGCTTGGGCACCTCGCCCGAATAAAAGACTTGAGCTTAACTAGAATGTAAAAATGAAAACGTCTATACCAAATGTGTCTTGTAATACCCGCAATGTATCACGGCTCGCCGAGGACATCGGAATAGGAATTCAAATCAGGCATCCCTGCGGAGGAGTACCTGAGCAGAGACAAGATGCATATGCAACAAGAAGTGTAAACGGGTCAGGGCCCGGTTCTATATGATTACCAGATGAATAAAGAGTATGACAGTTATGAATATTATCATGCTAGGAAGAATAAAGTCTATCTACACAATTCTAAAACATAGGTTAAGACAGTAAAGAAAAGCATGAGTTTAATTTTAACTAAGCAGGAGAAAGGAAAGATTAACATAAATAAAACTTCTATCATATACCCCGATTCATGTCATAGTTTATTCCTCAACAGGAAAATAAATCTATAACTATAAGCTCTTTATGGCTTTATCTCAATTTTAAGCTCTTTGTGGCTTTTATTTTAATTACATGCCCATCCTGGCATTACCATTCCTTATAGGAATATTATTATCAACAAATGCTCTTTGTGGCATTTCATTGTGCTCTTTATGGCACTACATCATGCTCTATATGGCATATCTCATACATCAAGTCCCACTTGATTATGAATAGTTATATTAATATACATATAACGATTCTAAGACCGCCCCTCCGAGTTTCCCCACTGGGCGCGCCCCTAAATGACCATCATCTTCCAGGACCTATCTATACAAGACAACCTGGGCTCATAACGCAACCGTCGGGAAGCGTCCATATGCCTGCGGGAGAGTCAAGACCACACCCGGAATCTCCTCACCAGCGCAGAAAATATAGCATAATCGCTCATATGGCCTATGGACTATATCCACCCTGCATTCACTAGCCAGGGGGCATCACCAAGCGCGCGAACTTCCCTTATGATGTCATTTAGAGAGGTGTGTAACAACCATTTTATTTATCATTTTTCAAGAATCAAGTAAATTATCATTTACCGAGTTCATGATTAAGTAAATTATCATTTACTAAAATCAATACCATTTTCACGTACATGTTTCATTTATATCCGAAACCTTTTCCATTTACTTTATTTGTAAATGACATAACTTATTATCCGGAGCCATACGTATAGCATAACGATATTACAACCTCAATGAGTAATTGAAATATCAATTTGTTCTCCCAAGATTTACTTGCGAAGTTATTATAAACCATCAAGACGGATCATAGCTCTATTGAGCTTCTAAGGTCTCTCAAACTTAATAGTACATCTCCTAGTCTTATAATAGTCAACTAGAAGAAAAGAATACCCTAACATTAATTGGCATAACCCCGGAAACGTTCCCACTTGTCCAATTTCTAATGTAGGGTGGATAACTAATTCCTCTAGGACTCTAAAACTCTAAATTTACTTCATTCAAGAAGGATCCTAGTCCCTATTCAAGAAAAATAAATCTAGGAAGCAAAATAAGATTTCAAAGGTGAAAAAAAGGGGACCGATCGACCGGTCCCAAGACCGCGGTCGACCGCGTCTCAAGGTTTTTCCTACGGAGAAAAGCAGAAAGCTTAAAATAGAGGGGCCGGTCGACCGGTAAAGGAATCGCGGTCGACCGCGCTCAACATTTATGCCTTTGTAGGAAAGCAGTAAGCCCTCCCACGAAGGCCCGGTCGACCGGTCCCGAGACCGCGGTCGACCGGTCGTAGCAGACCTAGGGTTCTTCCTTCTTCTAAAAGATAAACCCAAATCTCAAATCTCTTTCATTTTGAACACAACTAACAACTTTTATCTACCCAAAGATTATCCTCCATGATTTATAACCATTAATGCTCACCATTTTATCATCAAAAACTAATATTAGGGTTTAAATCCCTTAAATTCCATTTGTGATCCATAAATGCAAATACACAACTATCATACAAATTATTCAACTTATATCACATATTAGCAAGTAGAAAACTTGCCTTAGGGTTGTAAATTCAGATTTCATGGTGGTAAAAGCAATCTCCCATCTTCAATCTTCATTTTCTCTCTTCTTTCTCCACTTTTTCTTCTTCTTTCTCTCTCTCTTGTTCAAGACAAAAAAAAATGGGGAAAAATAAGGGATTTTAGAAGACTTAAATCGTGCCTTAGGTTAAAGCTCCCAACTTAAATGGTTAATACCACATTAAGATGACTCCTAAATATGCATATAAGCTAAAACCAGGTAAAAGTGCCCGAAAGGCAAAAATACAATAGGACACTTATTTTGACTGTCTCGCACCATCCGGGACTAACTACAACCTCTAAACTGGCATCCGAAAATTTTATAAATTATTTCGAGTTCCAATATCATATAAATCAAAAAGTCATTTAAATCATGACACCAAAAACATACAACGTGATGATATTTACTTCCACATATAGTAAATATGCATCAATCTTGTAAATATTAACTTTCGATTCATTCAATTAATATTTACTCCAGTCCCCACATTTTATATAATTACCTTATGCGGTAAAATTAGTATAAAATGAGCCTCCTAGAATCGAGGGTTGTTACATACTCCCCCCTTAAGAGGGAATTTTGCTCCCAAAATTCGGGCATACCCAACTCTCATAAAGGGTACACTACTCTAAACTAGGATTCTACCATCCTAAACAAACCCCTGGTTATCGCAACGTCCCAAATGGACCCGGACCAAGATCGACCCTATCGATCTCAGCCTACAGCAATTGTGCTCTAGTATAGCACAAAGCGTTCCTCACTAACTGTCGATTCTAGCTTCCTACGGCGGAAGACGATGTCCACATGACTCAGCATAAATCGCCCAACCTCCGGAATCATGTTACATCTCCCCTCGGGGTACCCATACCGACTCTAAGTGGCCTAACCCCAACGCTACTCAACTTATCCTCACATTGACGTATCTCATTAAGGTGTATGGATTAAAAGACAAATCTTTAAAGGAATGTCCCGAGACCACTCCAAGTCCAAGGAACATATTACCCGTTGGTTCCTTCCAACGAGTATAGGAATTACTCACCCGACCACGCTAGGCCACTCACAATGCCAATGCCTTAGGAAATGATCCATAAGGCCATTCAAAAGCCTCAAGGTTGAATAGGGATTTCCATCCATACACACTACTGCTCCGTCAGTCATGTACTCTAAGGCGTACAATCAAGATACGCCTTTCAACATTAAGCCGGCCTCCTCCATTCATTCATCCGTGTTAGGGGGTAAGGTATACCCCATCCCCATATGGTTCCCATTGCTTCATGGAAATTTTGTACCAAACCTCCGACACGAATGCTAAGTCTCGGTTCACCCTATCTTAATAGGCACCTCCCACGGTTCGACCATTCCTCCATAAAGAGCGGGCCGTACTCATCCACATGAAGTTCGTCCATAATGGCCGGAAATTCAACAGTCTGGTCAAACGATTTACAATTTTCTCGAATAGGATCATGACCAGAACGCTGCCGACAATTCAATACAAACGTCTATAAATATACCCTTTTTCATTCCACCGATACTCTTCTTCACACGAGTAGGTGAAATGGTCTATCACAGACCGGGATGCCCTTGCTATAGAGTCTTCCGAGTCATGCTCGTTTCATTTGGCTTTCCAAGCCAACACAAATATCACTGACGGTTCTCTTACTCGACGCATCTACTACCCCAAATCGCATTTCCTTAGCGAATGAGAAAATATCCAATCACTAGTCCTTCTGAACTCCGAGCACCAACTTGATTCTCCCCCGACATATAGCAACAACTCGCTGCTAGCGAGAAAGACTAGATTTCCTGCCCAGGAAGTAGTGCCTTATCTATTTAAGGTGATCGCTACCACGCTGAAAGTTTAATTCAAGCATGGACTAATACTTCCCACATTTTTAAGATTGTGAGATGCATAAACAACGGGTTTATGCTCCAGTATCATTACTCCCCGACTTGGCAGGAGCTTCTCCATTACAACCACTCTCGAGCTCACTATCATGGGCTCAGGAGTGAGAGTCCACCCGTCCTTTTTAACTCCCCGGAAGAGAAGTTCCAACGTAACACTATTTCTAAGAAAGGCCTCATCTATTGCGGCCAAACCTACCAAACCTCACGAGACCCCATAAATCTCGTTCCTAGGGATCTAATCCCAACCCACGACTTACTCGTGGTCCACTCCTCACCACCTTCCCGAATTAACATCACATACCCTAGTAGCCCTAAAGTTCTAATGAATTCTAAGGTCTATCTATAGATATCCTATCTAAGTCATATATATTTGAAATACTAAGTATATCCCTAGTGTCCAAGACCTATCTCAACTCCCAACATTAGCTCGGTTTCATGCGTGGGACGTCTCGCCGAGGCGAAATCCAGACAAGGAACCCTCTTGTTACACTACTACCTCGCATCGTCGGTCATTAAGATGTGACGGTCTAAAACACATAATCGGGATCAATAAATTTTTAACTTGCAATCATTTTAACGAAATTCTGCTTCTACGTCTTACCATAGCGTTATTGAAGATTTTAACTGATCAGACATTCACTTCTTGTGAAGCCTTTTTAAATACATATCTCCTTATATAAACATGGCCTTCTTATTAAGGCAAAGTCCCGAAGTCTCAATTCGACTTCGTATCTTAGTCTCCCTCGCATCGACCAGAGGAGAGAACTATATACAGTGCTTCTATCTCGCACTTCAGTAGCCCTTAATCACTCTACTACGTGATTCTCGGATAATCCTTCCAATCCCACACCTAACAACAAAATAAATAAAATAAATGGAGAAAGAAAAGGATAGCGTCTCTCCAATCACAACATCGTTAAGTGTTCATGCGGCGGAGTGTCTCGCCGAAGCGAAATCCAAACAAGGAACCCCTCCGACACATGCCTACTTAACTAATTGATCATGGAGATAAGCATAACATGCATGAACAGAACAAACAAATAATCAAACACTCACACATGGAAATAAAACGAATAACAAAATCTCCTACCTACCTCGATTCTCTTCCATAAAGTCTCAACCTGTATCCAAGAGAGAAATTATAGATCAACTAGTTCCAATTGAGCTAGAAGTAAGATAGCCTTACAATTTTATTTGTTTGCTATCACCCCCAAACTAACCAAAATACCTTACTCGCGTATAATACATAAATTAAAAGGAAAGAAAATGGCATCTCTCCACTCCCAACCCCATTATGGTTCACGCGTGGAGCATCCCGCAAAAGCAGAATCCAATCAAGGAACCCCTCCTATGCATTACTACTTAACTTTGTTGGTCGTGGAGATAAGTCATAACAACCACATACAATGCAACAAGCAGTAGAACACTCATACCACACATTACATATAACACATATACCTTTAAAATATCATCACTCGTTTCATAACGAGTGAAGAAATCATAAAACTTCCCTACTACGGAAGTCATATAATTACTCTTCTATAATCGCGTCAATACTACAACGAGCTCAAACTACACACCTGAATCTACAGGGGATAAAATACTACTAAGTCCTATCCTAAGGAATACACCACCCACTAATAAGGGGGAATTCCCATCCACATGCTAACCAACCACTCTGCATAGCCATTACTCCGACTCTGGTCGACAACCATTACCCACGCAGTCCCTCTTAGTTCCTCAGTAAAAGAGGACACGCTCTCGGCCTCCTCTTCCTCAGTTCAATGAAATCTCCCCAGACGGATGTCCACCAACGGGGTTTCATGAATCTTACTCCATTAGAAGTGTTAACGACACCTAATCTGGAGCCTATCATTTCCTAGTGCACGGTCTCCCTAACCGCACAACACCTTATTCCCCATCGGTCATTAACCGAACATTTTGTGAACATTCGAGAATCCACATTCTCCTCACTCCAGTTATCCCAGAGAAACTCGGCATTACAAGTATCCACCGGGCTTCTCTATGGGCCAAACTTCCGGCATCCACGAATATGGTGACCACATTTTCACCATCTCAGCACTACTCCTACGGGTGAAGGATTATCCGCAATCCTACTTCAGGGCACTTCTCCACTTCTATTTAGCATCGCTTGAAATCTCAAGCTCCGTACCACTTTCTACTTCTCGCGGTACATGGGAAAACTACGTCAACTGAAATTAGTAGCCGTAGTAGCAAGACAAGAAAATGCTACAAAAAGGGAGCGACCTCCAAAACGGTCCTCATCCCCGAACACAAATTACAGTCCTTCGTAGTTCTTGCTCATGACGCCCTTCTTCAATCGACCTACTACTCTCACACGAATGCGCAAGAGATTCTATAGATTCTACCTCATGGCAGAAGAACGAGATCTCACTAGAGGAATCAACGATCTTAATCCTAAGACTTTATGTCAAATCAATAGCAACGCTAAAACTTAAGGCGTCCACACAGATTCCTAAGGACTCTAGAACCTGATGCTCTGATACCATCTGTGACAACCCGCTCACCAAAATAGGGGGTGGCCAGCCCAATACTCCAATATAACGGAATCATAGATGGAATCATTCTCAGCATCAAAATATAAATATAGAGTATCCAGGATAACCAGCCAATATTTCAGAAAACGGGTTGCCAAAAATTTTGATTTGAAAGTAAAGAAATGAAAACAAACAACCCAATTCCTGAAAAGAATAAGGGAAACCCCAAGACTTATATAAATAATACAACAAGAATACAATAAAAAGACCGAATATGTTTCCGATCACCAAACTGATACACCAATAATACATAAGTTCAATAAATAACTTATTACATTTCATTAGACATTTGCAAAAGCTTGGGCACCTCGCCCGAATAAAAGACTTGAGCTTAACTAGAATGTAAAAATGAAAACGTCTATACCAAATGTGTCCCGTAATACCCGCAATGTATCACGGCTCGCCGAGGACATCGGAATAGGAATTCAAATCAGGCATCCCTGCGGAGGAGTACCTGAGCAGAGACAAGATGCATATGCAACAAGAAGTGTAAACGGGTCAGGGCCCGGTTCTATATGATTACCAGATGAATAAAGAGTATGACAGTTATGAATATTATCATTCTAGGAAGAATAAAGTCTATCTACACAATTCTAAAACATAGGTTAAGACAGTAAAGAAAAGAATGAGTTTAATTTTAACTAAGCAGGAGAAAGGAAAGATTAACATAAATAAAACTTCTATCATATACCCCGATTCATGTCATAGTTTATTCCTCAACAGGAAAATAAATCTATAACTATAAGCTCTTTATGGCTTTATCTCAATTTTAAGCTCTTTGTGGCTTTTATTTTAATTACATGCCCATCCTGGCATTACCATTCCTTATAGGAATATTATTATCAACAAATGCTCTTTGTGGCATTTCATTGTGCTCTTTATGGCACTACATCATGCTCTATATGGCATATCTCATACATCAAGTCCCACTTGATTATGAATAGTTATATTAATATACATATAACGATTCTAAGACCGCCCCTCCGAGTTTCTCCACTGGGCGCGCCCCTAAATGACCATCATCTTCCAGGGCCTATCTATACAAGACAACCTGGGCTCATAACGCAACCGTCGGGAAGCGTCCATATGCATGCGGGAGAGTCAAGACCACACCCGGAATCTCCTCACCAGCGCAGAAAATATAACATAATCGCTCATATGGCCTATGGACTATATCCACCCTGCATTCACTAGCCAGGGGGCATCACCAAGCGCGCGAACTTCCCTTATGATGTCATTTAGAGAGGTGTGTAACAACCATTTTATTTATCATTTTTCAAGAATCAAGTAAATTATCATTTACCGAGTTCATGATTAAGTAAATTATCATTTACTAAAATCAATACCATTTTCACGTACATGTTTCATTTATATCCGAAACCTTTTCCATTTACTTTATTTGTAAATGACATAACTTATTATCCGGAGCCATACGTATAGCATAATGATATTACAACCTCAATGAGAAATTGAAATATCAATTTGTTCTCCCAAGATTTACTTGCGAAGTTATTATAAACCATCAAGACGGATCATAGCTCTATTGAGCTTCTAAGGTCTCTCAAACTTAATACTACATCTCCTAGTCTTATAATAGTCAACTAGAAGAAAAGAATACCCTAACATTAATTGGCATAACCCCAAAAAAGTTCCCACTTGTCCTATTTCTAATGTAGGGTGGATAACTAATTCCTCTAGGACTCTAAAACTCTAAATTTACTTCATTCAAGAAGGATCCTAGTCCCTATTCAAGAAAAATAAATCTAGGAAGCAAAATAAGATTTCAAAGGTGAAAAACAGGGGACCGGTCGACCGGTCCCAAGACCGCGGTCGACCGCGTCTCAAGGTTTTGCCACCGGTAAAGGAATCGCGGTCGACCGCGCTCAACATTTATGCCTTTGTAGGAAAGCAGTAAGCCCTCCCACGAAGGCCCGGTTGACCGGTCCCGAGACCGCGGTCGACCGGTCGTAGCAGACCTAGGGTTCTTCCTTCTTCCAAAAGCGAAACCCAAATCTCAAATCTCTTTCATTTTGAACACAACCAACAACTTTTATCTACCCAAAGATTATCCTACATGATTTATAACCATTAATGCTCACCATTTTATCATCAAAAACTAATATTAGGGTTTAAATCCCATAAATTCCATTTGTGATCCATAAATGCAAATACACAACTATCATACAAATTATTCAACTTATATCACATATTAGCAAGTAGAAAACTTGCCTTAGGGTTGTAAATTCAGATTTCATGGTGGTAGAAGCAATCTCCCATCTTCAATCTTCATTTTCTCTCTTCTTTCTCCACTTTTCTCTTCTTCTTTCTCTCTCTCTTGTTCAAGACATAAAAAAATGGGGAAAAATAAGGGATTTTAGAAGACTTAAATCGTGCCTTAGGTTAAAGCTCCCAACTTAAATGGTTAATACCACATTAAGATGACTCCTAAATACGCATATAAGCTAAAACCAGGTAAAAGTGCCCGAAATGCAAAAATACAATAGGACACTTATTTTGACTGTCTCGCACCATCCGGGACTAACTACACCCTCTAAACTGGCATCCGAAAATTTTATTAATTATTTCGAGTTCCAATATCATATAAATCAAAAAGTCATTTAAATCATGACACCAAAAACATACAACGTGATGATATTTACTTCCACATATAGTAAATATGCACCAATCTTGTAAATATTAACTTTCGATTCATTCAATTAATATTTACTCCAGTCCCCACATTTTATATAATTACCTTATGCGGTAAAATTAGTATAAAATGAGCCTCCCAGAATCGAGGGTTGTTACAAGCGACAGGTGATGTTAGTTTATATGAAAAGCACGTGTGTAGATGCGTTGGTTTAAGACTTGAATTTTTTATAAAAGACTCGGATGGAGATTTCAAGCGCATAGTTGGTCTCGGAAGGCCTGAGATAGTAAAAATAGAGTACTCGGGGATAGTGTTTTGGTTCCGGGGACTTTTTGAATTAGTAGGGACTCACATTGGTGTATACGAATCAGTTTTGGGTCTAATAAGGGATAAACCTTCATTTCTCTCTTATAAGCCACGGGAGAAAGAGAGAAAGAGAAATAAAAGACAGAAAGAATAAAGAAGAGAAAGAAGGAAGAAAAGGGAGAAAATGAGAAGATTTCCAGCCAAATTTCGATGGATTCTGGCATGAGATCGTCGGATTTATCCAACCAGGCAAGTGTTTAACTTGCTTTAATGATTTAAATGTGTTTATTTTTCATATTATAGTTGGTGATGAAAAACTATACGATTTTGGGTTTGCGATTATTGCACAAAAAGGGGTTTTTGGAAGATGATTTCATAAGAAATTGATGTGATAATAATATCACATGAAATCTAAGTTAAAAAACCATATTAATGGTATAAATTATGGTGAGAAATGGGAAGAAATGAAAAATGGTGGGTTTAATAAGAATTAGGGTATAAATTCTTGAATAAATTGAGGAATCCCATAAATTAAATGGTTGTGTTGGTGGTACAAAAGTGTGTAGATGTTTACATTGATGGGTTTGGGAGATTATAAACCTTAAATATTGGATTGGAGGAGAGTTTGAGTGAATTTTTGGAAAGCAAAAATTTACACAGACCAGTCCGGGCCATTTATCTTGGTAATCGGTTCGGTCCGATGACCGGACCGGTCCATTTTTCTTAGAAATCGATTCGATCTGGTTTTGACAGAAAAGCTGGAAAAGTTTTCTTGGATTAAAAAGGATTGGAGACGAATTCATTTTGGGGATAAATGTTAGGGGGTCCTAAATAGAGTGTGAGGACCTCTAAAAGAGTCAATGGGGGATGTATAAGTCTCGGGTTAGTGAGAAAGATCCGGGGTTTAAATTTAGGAATGTTTGGGATGAACGACATTTGAGGAATTATTCAACGGGTTCGTACATATATTTATGCGTGTAGAATATATATGCCGAATATGTATGAGTAATATCCTAAGGTGCAAACAGGATGATATAAGAATACTAGCTAGAGTGATAAGCTATTTGAAAATAATGAATGTGAGAATTGTATCTTAAGTGAGTAAATACTTATGGGATTAAAATATGTTGTGTGTATACTTATTAATCTATACGAATCGGTATATTCGAGATTATATGCTAATTCCAGGAGAGATAGGGAAACATAGTCGGGTATGATGATATGTATATACGGGTATAGAGACAGTATATATATGCTACGATTATGAATATATCTGTGCGTGAATGATATATTTATATGAAGCATACCCCTCTAGTTCTATCATGGGAGGTTTCACGATGTGGGCGTATCCCTGGCTTGAGGATTAGTATATCCCCGGGTCATAGTCGTCCAGATATTTAATATTGTGATTTTTATCAGGGGTGAGATGTGGTGGGTATGTTTCGTTCTCATTTTCGGTGAGGAACTACAACCGCTTCCCATACGTTGTGATTTGATTTTTACCAAGTCGGTGTGAGAGTCCAACCGCTTACCCAGGATGATAATGTGAGTGATTCCCTGGAAGATGATAGCATTCTAGAGACTGCATCCATTGAGTCATAGCTCTAAGGGATAGTTATTTTACTTATATACTGTGTGATATGTAAGTATGGATATCATATATATATATATATATATGGACTAAAAAAGGAAAGAATTGTGAGTAATTTTTGGTATCCGGGAGTATAAAATTCGGATTATAAAATGTAATATAATTATATAAAGATGAGTATATTATATAAGAAATAATAATAACCCTAAAATAAGAATGGGGTCATAACTTATGATGGTTATTTAATATAAATGGTTATATGAGAAGCAAGAAATTATAAGGTATAAGATTGGGCGAATAGTTGGAATGTTTTAAATATGCGGGGTTCTGGATGGCGTATGAACTTGGGAGTTTCTCTCGAGTTGCTAGTTAGGCTGGGTATCTAACTTAGGTGTTTTAAAATACATGCGTTAGGTGTGCACTGTTAGATGAGAGGTGAGGGGTATCTCATGTGAGTGTGACACCAATTTACATATGAAGAGTATCATATTTTATATATTAAAGTAAATTAAGAACTTGCTAAAATGATTTTTCAATTAAACTCATTTATCGTAGGTCCGGGGGCTAAGTTATGGAATAGTAAGGTGTTATGCACCCATCCCACGCTTTCGATCTCTCATGGACAAATGTTAATATTTTCCTTTATCCCCATTAAGTGTGTGTATGTGTTTATATAATGGAGATTGGAATCATTCGACCCATACCATGGAAAAGGTAGGGTGAGGTCACCCACAGGAATATTCCCAAAATAATAATAAATATAGAAGATAGAATATGAGTGTTCATCGCGATATTGATCGTAATTAGGAAACGATAATATGTGTTGGACAAAACACGAACAAGCATATATATATATATATATATATATATAATTTTGAAAATGAGGGGTTTTGAGAAATTTTGAAAATAAGGGAAGTTGAAAATTTGAAAACTTGGACCCGAGTCTCGAATCTTAATCTGGGACGCCTACGTAGCCTATAAAGGCATCTAAATCCATGTAGTTCGAATTAAGAATAGGGGTGGGGTTTATCCCATAGATTCGAACGGAATTTTATTATGCGTATACATGTAGAAATTGTGTTTTTGATTTTGGAAAAAGTGTGATGGATAATTCCGTTCAGAATTTACGAGTGTAACCCTTTATTATTTGTTTTTGAGTTTTTTATGGAAAATAACGTATGTGCAATATACTAATAAAAGTGTAGATGTTAATATGGATGAACTAAAGTGAAACTAGATTATGAATCGAATGTAACTTATGCGAAAATAAGATATTTAAAAGAGAGGGAGGAGGAATTGGACCTTCCTTGGAGCTTGAGCTTAGATCTTGGATGAACTCCTTTGAATGTTTATGAATGTTGATGAGAGAGAAGGATATTTGAAGACGCGTGAGGGGACCCCAATTTTAAATTTCTTTCAATATGCAATATAATTACCTTTTAAATGCGGAATAAATATGGTTTAACTTAAAATTTTAATTTTCAAAACAAAGTGAATTAAAGTAAACATACACACACTTTAAATTCACAGGAACAAAATTAATTTATTTATCAAGATTAAAAAAAATTAGACAAGACTATTATCTAATATATTTAGTGCCAACTTGAATTAAATTAACTTAAACTAAATTTACCCAAATAATTAAACATGCACCATTTTAATCAAGAATGCGAAATAAATCTAATTTTATCTTTTTACCCTAAGCATGCGTTCTAGGTAATTTTTGCAAAAGATAAAATAAATTCATAATCCCACAACACGGCGATGTACGAGAAAAAACCCAAATCGAAAAAAAAACTCGGATGGGCCTGGCCTAACAAATTCACTAAGTACGATATGAATTTTACAAAGACTTGACAAGAGGACTTACACAACTGACCTCACTCCCTTCAAGCCTTGACACACTCCTTTGATCTTCAACCTCCTCCTAGCGAATAATCCCGGAGTCGACCGGAACCTTGGAGTCCACCAATCAAGACCAAGAAACCATCAACCATACATGGTGCCTTTCACCATGTGAGAATGCCGCAGCAAAACAAAAGCTTCTTCTTCTTTGAGAGATGTAGAAGCAAACGCAAACTCTTTTCTTCTTGGGTACAAAAGTGAACCCGGTACCAAAATACTCCAAGCAAATAATATAAATGTTAGAGCTTGGATAAAAACTAAAACAGTTGGGTGTATGTGTTTTTGGTAGGAATGATTTCATGGATTCACAAAAACATAAAACTATGAACTTTTGATGTTGGGAAATTTTATCTCCAAATTTTCTCTCAAAGAGTGTTTAGAAGTTATCAAAAGTTAGTTTTTCAAAATAGGTTCCTGAACCTATTAATTATATCAAAAGTTAGTGGGACAAAATAAGTGGGAACATGGAGAAAACTGTCAAAAACTGCCAAAAAAATTTCCGGCCAGAAATCTCGTTTGAATGACATTTTCGTTCAAACGACCATCTAACAATGTTCCAGTGGCCAAAAAGGGAAATTCATTAGAAAACTTGTTCGAAGGACATTCTCGTTCGAATGACAATTTCGAACGAAATGTCAGAATAGTCAAATTCCATTTTAAGCCCAAATTTTTTTTATTCAAAGTTCTAAAGTAACCTTTTAAAATAAAATTCATTTTAAAATAAAATTCATTTTAAAATAAAATTACACCCATTAAAATTATTACAAGTCTCCTAAAAATATATAAAAGCATTCATACCTTTGGAGACTTGAAATATGATGTTGATGACATGAAACTTGGCACTGAAACTCGACAATGATGTTCTCTTGATAAGAAAGACTGCAGCATCTTCAACCTTAACATGTCTTAGGCTTGAAGGATACATAAGAACACGATCCTATGACTCAAATGTTTTTGTACGTAATTGAGCCAACACTACATAATACTCAATTGGAGACTTTTTTCCTTCCAATATTTGCCAAATTGGGTGCGAAAAGGATGGGTATTTAGGCTTGAATGGAACTTCTCATATGGAACTTCACTGATTTCAAGAGAATGTTGATGAGATCACTGATGCTAATGGATTTCTTCTCTCTCTTGGGAGTGAGGTCATGGAAACTATTTATAGGGAAAAAGGTAAATGCCAATCGGACTACCCTAGGGTGTGCCTATCCGTAGGTAACCCTTGACAATGTGCCGATAGGCTGGGTTTAGGACTTGCCAATTGGCAGTCTCGAGTAGACTTTTCTGGAAAAATGATTGTACCTGCCAACTGCACACGGGTAATACCGTTAGAAAGGTACTTCAGAGACTTTAGAGAGTCCTTTGGATCGTTCCCAGGTCTGCGAGTTGACTTTGGGTCAAATATGGCTCGAAAGCACACTTCGATCTTTTTGGACGGGGGATCATCGAACGAAAATGGATCTTTCGTCCGTATAGTAAGTCAGAATTGTGCATGGAGAAAAAATTTGGAAAGGTTGGGAAATGAACTTCTACATTCCAAAGAGTTTTGCTTGGTTCGAATATTTAACCTTGGTCAACCAGGGCCTGGAAGCGTCCGCTGACCTCTCGGAGTAAAACGGATCGTTCGTCGTTACCGTAGGTCAGAATCGCGCATGAGGTGGATCATTAGAAAGGATATTAAGTTACCTTTAGAGATTCATTCAGTCTCATTCAAGCTAAAGAGTTGACTTTGGCCAAACAGAGCCTGGAGCACCCAGTGGCTTCCGGATCGATTTTCAGAGGAAAACTGATTGTTCTTCCGAACGGTTATGTTGTTTCATGCATGAGGTGGACCATTGGAAAGATTTTTCAGTTCCCTTCTAATATTCAAAGATCAATCGCTCTGATGGTGAAGTTGATTGGGGTCAACTCGGGCCCCCGATAGCCTCTGAATCAATTTTTGATAGCAAAATGGTTCGTTCATTCGAATTGTTATGCCAATTTGCGCACGGCACTGATCATCAAAAGGGTATTCGGATCCCTTCAAAGATTCAAAGAGTTTATTCTCTGACTGTAGAGTCGATCGCAGTCAAATGGGGCCCGGGGGCACCTGATGGACTCTAGATCGGTACTTGAAGTGAGACCTAGGACTGCGATGGAAAAAGGAAGTTCTAGAGGTACAAGGAGAGAATTAGTTGGTCCTAGAATGTGGTGTCTATAGAGACCCTCGATGGGTGAGCTTGGAATAAGTGATGCCCATCAAATAGACACCACAAGATATAGGGAGGCTAGTTCTTTTTACCTAAGGGATGTGGATGATCGATTTAGAGGGTCGGGGTTAATTCTGACCTAAAAAGGTGATGATCAAGGGTCGAGGTCAATTCTGACCTAATTGAGATGATGATCTAAGATCGAGGTTAATTCTGACCTAGAAGAGGTGACGACCAATGATCGAGGTCAATTCTGACCTAATTGAGGTGACGATCTAAGACTGAGGTCAATTTTAACCTTAAAGAAGTGACGACTGAGCATCGAGGTCATTTCTGATGTAACTGAGGTAACGATCAAAGACCCAAGCTAATTCTTACCTAAAAAGAGGTGACGACCGAGGATAGAGGTTAATTCTAACCTAACTGAGTGAATATCCAAGACCGATGTCAATTCTAACCTAAAAGAGATGATGATCGAGGATTAAGGTTAATTCTGACCTAACCGAGGTGATGATCCAAGAACGAGGTCAATTTTGACCTAAAAGAGGTGACGACCGAGGACCGAGGTCAATTTTGACCTAACTGAGGTGATGATCTAAGATCGAGGTCAATTTTGACCTAAAAAGAGGTAACGACCGAGGACCAAGGTAAATTCTGACTAACTAAGGTGACGATCCAAGATCGAGGTCAATTTTGACTTAAAAGAGGTGATGACCGAGGATCAAGGTCAATTCTGACCTAACTGAGGTGATGATCCAAGACAGAGGTCAATTTTACCTAAAAGAGGTGAAAATCGAGGATCGAGATCAATTCTAACCTAACTGGGCTGACGATCCAAGACCTACTGCAATTTTGACCTAAAAGGGGTGTACCCTTCCTTCGAGAAATTTGAGGACTTCACTAGGGAAAATATGTTCTTATTGGATATTGAGAAAGAGTGAATGATTTGAGGATATGTAGCTGGGGAAAATTTGGAGCGTCTTTTGGAGATGTTACTGAGGAGAATGATTATATGGAATTTGGATGGGGGTGAAAAAAATTATTTCCTTAGTGAACAAGGTGCAAGAATGGACTTGAAAATTTTAGGAATTTTTCGAGAATTATTCGGGATTTTCTGGTATTTTTTTACTTTTTGTACAAAATTATAAATGGTGTGACAATCGACATGGATGGTGGTGTGCCAATTGTCATTGTCACGATTTTTGAGGGGTAGCTCGAGTAGGTGAAAGGATCACTGCCTATCGATGGCTGGAGGGAACTGCCGATCGGCATGACCCTTAGCCTCCTATAAAAAGGGGACGGGTTCTCCTCATTTTGCAAATCTTTCTGACTTTTTTTCTTCTACTATAAACCTCTGCAAATCGTCCTAACATATGAAATGGATGAATTCTCAAGTAGTGCAACCCATACGGCATGGATTAATGCTGATGACTGAGCAGGGTTAGAGTGGAGGGCTAAGGTGCCCCTTGCATTGGGTAGCGATAACTCTTTTGACTCGTTTGAACCGGTGGTAGATGATCAGACTCTTCTGCGTGAGACTTCAAGTCATCACTCTTCAAGGGTGGTGAATCCTGGTGGCTATGTAAGTATTGCATGACTCTTGGTATTCCTTTCTTCTTTTCTTGACGAGATTGTCTTATTTCTTGAATCTGATAAGGGTTTTCTTCATTTCTTGAAAGTCTGGCATCTCTATGTCGACTATTTATTCCCATGGTACGATAGGGCTTAAGTACATTTAGGAGAACCTTCCTGCTATAGTGCGCTAGATGGTGTCCTCTGCGGGTTTTGGGAGGCTAGTGTCAGCTTTAGATGAGACGCCCCGCTATATTGCAGTTCTATGTGGTTTGGGAGAGAGGTGGTGGGACACTATCCACACCTTCCATTTTGGATTCGGAGAGATGACGGTGACTCCCATTGATCTGCAGTAGTTTCTGGGGCTGAATTGCGAGGGTTCCCAGATTAAGGTGCACATGACACTGAGGGTGACACCGGAGGCGGTGACGGTGGCTCTGGGTGATGTGGAGAGGGTGGTGTTTGGAGAATCTATCTGCTTGTCTTCTTTGAGGGAGATTTTGTTAAGGAGGAGGTTCGATGAGAACGACGGGCGGTAGGTGCATCAGATGGACCACTTGTTTATCTTGTTAGTGTTGGGAGGTTTTCTGGTGGCGATGAGTGGTGACATCGTTCTCTTGTGATTTTTTTCCATTTCTGAGGGTGTTTTCGAACATCTGATTCTATGACTGGGAGAGACTGACTTTCACGAAACTTTATTATTCTTTGGATGCATTCAGTCGGTGATACCAGCTAACTTTTACTAGGGCCACGTATCTTCTATAGGTATTCTTCATTTTGCAAATTTTCTTTTATGCATTCGTATTTTCCAATCATGCACTTCTTTTTTATTTCTTGAATGTTGATCCTTGTCCTTTGCAGACGTGGTTCTATGACGTGATTCGGTTGAATACCCAACTGATTTCTTTGAGGGATGACTCTGTAGGGGACTTCTGTCGGATGTTCGAGTGGCGTAGGTATAATCGGCAATCGAACAAAAACCTTTCTCTGGAGACTGTGCGTCAGGCCTTGAATGGCCTGACGACCGAGAGGGTAAGCACTATTTTGTCTTTGAGAATGTTCTTTTCCTTTGATGATCTTTTATTGATATTGACTCTTCACTTTTATTGGGGATTTATGGGTGACCTTTTATCCTTGGGGGACGTCCATTCAGCATACCGGGGTGACTGGGGGACATGCGCAAATGCGGCGCATGCGGGAGCATGAGTTCGGCTACTCCTGTTATCTTAGGGAGGGGGTAGTCCTCTAGATCATGTAGGATGAGGTTGCGGTGACATCGGCGAAGCCCTTTATGTTCATGAGGCGCATGTGGGGAATGTCTGATGATGCCTAGGTGGCTAAGATGATGGGAGAGACACACTCTTTATACACTGATATATCGATGTTGTACGAATATCTGGACTTCATCTCGAGTTGGCTGATGCCCCCTAGTATATATGATGTGATGCCTCTCCCTAGAGCGGGCTTGAGTCGGCAGGTGGGGTGCTCTCATATCACAGGTGGTGCATGCACGTCAGCGGCGACATCGAAGACGTCAGGGCCTTCTTTTGTGCGACAGTATACCGCTAGTTACAACCTTCAGCAAGCTGATGGGGGGTTGGTGCGTTTACAACATCGTCCTCATGCGATGGACCCGGAGGAGTTGGGCCTGACGAAGGAGGTCCTTCGACCTGCGGTACGTATTTTTTTATTTCCTTAATTTCTTTCTTTTTTCTCATGCTTAAATTATTTGATCTTTTATATTCTTCCCCGTAGCATATCACTATTTTGAGCACTTGGCTGAAGGACATGGGGGACTGGATATCTTCGCTACTGCTCATATTCGTGAGGCGGTTCCACTCCCTTCTTTCTTGGTGTCGTCTGCCTTATTTGAGTAAGGGTAAAGCGATGGAAGTGGTGGCACATCATCTCTCCTCAGTACGAAGAGGGAGCGTTATAGGGATGGGGAATCTTAGAGAGAGAGAGAGTGAGAGAGAGAAATGAAAATTGGGTTCAGGCTGAGTCCCGTTGTTTTTCTGCTTTTCCTACAAAATATAAATGTAATACAGCAAAATATATGCAAATGAAGAATGAAATTTTTCGTTAATTTTCTTTATTTAGTGACTAATGCACATGCTCGTTTTACCTTGCTGTTGAGACCGTAAAAAGAATTTTGAATATTGATTAGAAAAGGATTATATTTAAATTGAGATTAGTAACAGTATAAGTATAAAGGAAATTCAGAATTTTCTTAAGATAAAAATTATTTTTATTAGGTTTTTTGATTTTGATAAAAGAGGAAAAGGGGAGTTTTCCCAAAATAGGGGGTTGACGATCGGCATGACCCCTGTCCTGCCTATCAACATATCAATCCAGTCCAATCAACCCAAGGCTTTGATTACACTTTCTTCAATTGCTTGGTACTTGGTGGGTCAAGTTTTACTCCGATTTTTGCAGGGTTTCTTGTCCTTGTTTGAGAGTTACCAAGTATATATAGGGGTGTGAATGGGGCTTTATTCCTCACACTCTCATTTTCTTTCTTTTTTAACATTCTTACATGCTTATTATCTTTTGGTTCTGCAAGATGGATCTCCTTGGGAGCATTGAGTTCGCCAACTACCTCAAAGCCTTGGAAGCAATGTGTTCTTACAATGCCGATTATGATGCCTTCCACATACGGCGAGTCTTTTTATGGTGCAATTGGCCCATTGAGTGGAACATACTGATGGCGGATATCGAGTTTTGGTATACCGAGGATCATGTCTTTCGCTTCGGGTTGGATGAGATTTGTCCTACCTATGAGGAATTTTCTGCCATGCTAGGGATAAATCCTAGTGTTTTTGCGGCTCTGCCTGAGTTTTCACGTTCTCCAGTGGAATTGCTAGATGGAATTCTTCATATTTTTCCTTCGACATCCAGGCCATGGTTACGGGGGAATGATTTCCCTTCTGGTGGTGTTGCAGTTCGTGCATTTGCAAGACAGGGATGATGTTGGATATATCGGGTCCGTCATCCTAGGTCTTGTTTCAAAGGTCATGTTGGTGACTGGGGAGATGCTAGTGGACCCCCAACTAACTACTATTGTTTCTTGGATGTCATACCATCGCAATCCTGTGGTGGTGATACTGGCAGAGACCTTGAATGGCTTGGATGCCTGGCGAGAGGGTCACTCTGAATTTCTAGAGGGAGCCCCGTGATGTTGTTTACTTCGTTGTCTGAGAGAATCCACATGGTGGTTCCACCTGAGTATCCCTTGCCTGTGGTCCCAAACTTCTTCTCGTGTTATTTCATTAGCGTAGGCCTGGACATTGAGAGATGGGAGAACTGGTTTAGAGAGCTTGGATCTTTAGGCTTGCGCTGGTCTGTGCCATGATGGGGAGAACTGTTAGCCATTTTAGATCTCGGAGAGTATTAGTACGTTCGATTGGTTCACCTCAGGCAGGCTTCTTTGTACGTTCCCTAGCGGCTTCTGCATCAATATTGTTGGGAGAAAATTGTGCCTCCACGAACACTTGATTTATTTTCTGTGGAGGGCCTGACGGGGCATATACGCATGCGGCTGGGCTCTTTGTGGGAGAACCAACATTCATTGACTCATCCCTGTCAATCTGTTGGGCGATTTTGGCATGTCTCAGGGGACTATATGAAATGCATGTGGAGGGAAATGGTCGCCAATATGCTAGTTATGGAGACTGGTCAAAGCTGGCTTTCCATCTTTGATACTTTGGAGGGAGGTATTATGGTTTTTTTGAGGTGAGTCCGGGCTTATCGCTCAATTGAGCGTCAGCGATATTCCCTCCAGTCAGGGGAGGTTTGGGGACCCCAGGATGTGGGAGATGGAGGCAGTTCTTCTAGCAGCTATGGGTAGACTTTTTAAATCTTTTTGTATGGTGTTTGGTTTTGTTTGTGGTTATCCTGGTTGTTTAGGATTAGTGTGGGGGTGTTGTTTTTAGGAAAGTAGGGGTTGGATGGCAAGGGAAGTTATTTGACTCCTTATGCCGATGTAATTGTACCGAAATTTCAAATAATGAAATAAACAATTTTTTGATCATCTAGTTGTTCCTCTTGATGAATTTTTTCATTTGGAACTATTTATACTCATCGCTAAGGCATACACAATCCTTTTGTTCATGTACATATTAAAATGAACTGTCGTTCTCGAGGATAAGAAAAGGATAGTATTATGTGAAAATAATGGGGTCGCGCTAATGTGAAGGGATGACCTAACTACGTACCTCTGAGGGTCTTGAAAAATTTTGAAATTCATTTTGAAAATGGTTTTAGAGGATCAAGCCCACGTAGTTCTGGGTAGGGGGAAATGATGAGATTTTTTTGAAAAATAGAATAGGAGGGAGATGAGAAGAGTCGTAGTGCGTCAAGATTTCAGATCGGACGCACCATTTCTTCTCCGTCGAGGTCAGTAAGAATAGTGGCGACGCCTGAGAGGATCTTCTTCACAATGTAAGGGCCACTTCGATTGGGATTGAATTTCCCTCTGGGGTTCTAGATGGGCTCTACTATTTCTTTGAGGGCTAAGTCCCCTTCTTGGACACTGCGGTCCTTGACTCTCTTATTGAAGGATCGTGCTATATGGTGATGGTACCCTTGTATGTGATATATTGCTTTCAATCTCCTTTCTTCCAAGAGAGACAGCTCATCAAGACGTCTTTGGTATTAGTCTTCCTCATTGACTTTTATTTTAAGCATGATACGCAACGAAGGTATTTCTAGCTCTATGGGTAGGACTGCTTCCATGCCGTAGACTAAAGAGTAATGGGTAGCCCCAGTAGAGGGTCGTACTGAACTACGATAGCCCTAAAGGTCATAAGGGATCATGTCGGCCCAATCTCGATAACTCTTGGTCATCTTTTGATGATAGCTTTGAGATTTTTATTGGCTACCTCGACCGCCCCGTTGGTTTGAGGTCGGTATAGAGAGGATTTATGTCTTTGAATTCTATATTCACCAACCACTTCTGTAACTTTTACTTTGAAGTGTAACTCGTTGTCTAATACCAGCTCATGTGGGACCCCATATCGGCAGATGATGTTATTCTTGATGTTTTTAGCCACTTTCTTAGCATTCAAAATTGCGTATGACTCGGCTTCGACCCATTTGGTGTAGTAATCAATAGCGACTAGGATGAACTCATGCCCATTGGATGTTTTTGGTGTAACTTTCCCTATGATGTTGATGCCCCTTATGGAAAATGGTAAGAAGAGGTCATGTTGTACAATTCGCACAGAGGAAAGTGTTATAGGTTAGAGAACGGTTAGCACTTAAGACATATTCGAACGTAGGCTATGCAGTCCTGAACCATGGTAGTCCAGTAGTAACCTTGTCAGATGATCTTTTTGGCGAGCATATGGACTTGTATGCAGGTCCGCATTCCCCGCTGTGGATGTTTTGCAACATTTCTTCAATGTCAGCCCCTGTGATTCAATGTAAAAGGGTTCCATTGAAGTTTCTCTTAAATAGTGCTTTATCACAGATAATGTACTAGGCGGCCAGTATGCAAAGAGTTTCTCAATCTTTCTTGTTAGATTCTTGGGGATACTTACTATATTTGAGGAGGCACCAAATATTACAGTACCAGCGATTGGATATTTCGGGTTCTTCCTCCGTGCTGAGCTCAATATGGTAGAAGTGGGTTGGTTTGTCTTATTTCTGGACAAGGAAAGGGGCCATTGTTATTCCTTCGGGCATGTCAATCATGGAGGCTAAGGTGGCAAGGGCGTCAACAGGTTGTTGTTGCTCGGGGCAGATAGTGGAAGGTTATTTCTTAGAATTAGGAAGCTAGTTCTTTAAGGTGAGCATGGAAGGGTAAGAGTTTCTCATCCTTAACTTTACATTTCTTGAGTAGTTGACCAATGATGAGGGTTGAATATCCGTAGACATTGAGGTATCAAATTCCTTTCTTGAGGGAAACTTTGAGGCCTACCGTGCACGCCTCGTATTCAGTTATGTTGTTAGTGCAGGGGGAATCCAATTTGATGGCAATGGGAGTGTGGGAGTCATTAGGGGGAATTAGGAGGATCCTAATCACATATCCCTTTTTATTGTCAGCGCCGTCAAAGAACATTTTCTATTGAATATCTTCTTGGGAGGCGCAAAGTATATTCTCTTTTGGGAATTTAAAATCCAAACATCGTCTTTTTCCATAGGGTAGTCAATAAGGTAGTCAGAGTGGCTCTTCTTTTCATGGATTTTTATGTCACATAGGTGATATAAAACTCGTCTAGAAGCATTAACCAACGAGCCATTCGACTGGATAGGGCGGGCTTCTCAAGTAGGTACTTGATGGGATCTATTAGAGATATGAGTCTGATGAGGAAGGCGAGCATGCAGTGCTGTAACTTTTGGGTAACCCAGACAAGAGCTACACATGCTTTTTCCAAGGCAAGTTATTTAACTTCGTAATCGGCTAATTTTTTACTGGTATAGTATATGGCTTTCTCCTTTTGGGTTTCTTAAAGGTATTGGGCTAGCAAAGCACCGGTTGCAATATCAGTCACGGTTAGGTATAGGAGTAAGGGAAGACCAGGCTGCGGTGGCATGAGCATCGAAGTTAGGGTTAGGTATTACTTAATTCGATCGAAATCTTCTTGGCAAGCTTCGTTCTAGAATTTAGTTGAATCCTTTCGGAAGAATTTGAAGATGGGTTCATAGATGGAAGTCAATTGTTTGATGAATCTACTAATGTACTGTAATTTCCCAAGGAATCCTCCAACTTCTTTCTCCGTTCGAGGAGGTGGCATCTCAAGTATGGTTTTCAGCTTAGCAATATCTTCTTCTATCCCTTCCTCACTGACCATGAATCCCAAAATTTTTCCTTTGGTAACACTTAAGACATATTTTTATGGGTTAAGCAACATTTGGTATTGTCGCAGTCGTTCAAAGAATTTTTGGAGAGCATGAACATGACCTTCTCTAATCTTAGACTTTATAATCATGTCATCTACATACACCTCAACTTCCTTGTGTATCAGATCACGCAGAATAGTTGTGGCAGCCCTTTAATAGGTAGCCCTTGCGGTTTTTAGACTAATTGGCACAACAGTGTAGCAAAAGGTTACCCAAGGAGTGATGAATGCGGTTTTCTCTTGATGATCAGGGTGCATCTTGATCTGGTTATATTCGATAAACCCGTCAATGAATGACTTGAGATCATGACTGGTTGTATTGTCCATAATCATATCGATGTTGGGTAGAGGGTAATCATCCTTTAGAGAGGCCTTGTTCAAGTCTCGATAGTCAACACACATGCAGAACTTCCCTCCTAATTTTGGTACGCGTACGATATTGGCTAGCCGTGTGGGATATTCAATCACTCAAATGGATCCCATGTTCAATTTCTTGACTACTTCTTCTTTTACTTTGAGTGACCATTCGATGCGGAGGTTTCGCTACTTCTGTTTGACTGGTTTACATTCCGAGAGTATTGGAATCTCATGTTATGCTATCTCAAGGTCAATGATGGTCTCATCATCGTAGGACCATGCGAAGACATCCACTAATTCCTTCAGTAGTTCTTTGAGTTGTGTGCGCTCGTGCTCATCAAGGGTAGCCCTATCCTAATCTCATGCATTTGACTACTAAAACCGAGATTAATAACAATAGTTTCATCTTCATTAACTTGAACGTGATTATGTTATTTGTTATTAACCTTATTTAGATCAGTTCATAATTATTCATTTGCAAAGTCATCATCATCAAGAGTTTGATTACAATCAAGTCAATTAATGTAAGGCACAACAAGATACTTAAAACCTTCGTTTATTTCATTGATAGGAAAAATATCATTGACAACCTCATCAAATGAGGTCCCGATTACATCAAAGTGAGAGGAAAAAACTAAAGGGGAAAGGGGATAAACATTGGGGTTAGGTTCAACATTAGCAGGTGGCACAGGTGGAGCATTCCAGTTGAGAAGAGGTTTATCAAAGTCACCATTGTGGCCATCCCGAGCGTGGAGTTCATTGGGCGGAGGAGGAGGATCCATCAAGAAAGAACTGAGTCGCGGTCTCACACCTTCTCTTCAAAAGATGCTTCGATTGTCGTCGGTGTGGGGTGAATATAAAGAGATGGAGTCACCAACCTATTTTTCACAAATAAGGCAAAAGAACATGTTGCCACTTTGAAAGAGCGGCATCAAGGACAAACTGATGCATACGAAACCAATAGATCGGTGGTCCGAGGTCTAAGTTACGGAATGGGAAGGTATTAGGCACCCATCTCGCCCTTTCGTTCTCTCATGGGAAAATGTCAATATTTTTCTTTATCCCGTGAAGTGTGTGTATGTGTTTATATAATGGAGATTGGAATTGTTCGACCCATACCATGAAAAAGGTAGGGTGAGGTCATCCACAGGAATATTCCTAAAATAATAATAAAGGTAGAAGATAGAATATAAGCGTTCGTCGTGATATTGATCGTTATTGGAAAACAATAATATGTGTTGGACAAAACGCGAACAAGCATATATATATATATATGGTAATTATCAAAATGAGGGTTTTTGAGAAATTTGAAAAATAAGGGAAGTTGAAAAATTAGAAAATTGGACCCGAGTCTCGAATTTTAATCCAAGATGCCTACGTAGCCTATAAAGGCATCAAAACCCACGCAATTCGAATGTATAATAGGGGTGGGGTTTATCCCATAGATTCGAAAGAAATTTTATTATATGTATACATGTAGAAAATGTGTTTTTGGTTTTGGAAAAAGTGTGTTGGATAATACTATTTGGAATTTACGAGTGTAACCCTCTTTTATTTGTTTTTGGTTTTTTTATGGAAAATAAAGTATGTGCAATATACTAATAAAAGTGTTGATATTAATATGGATGAACTAAAGTGAAACTAGATTATGAATCTAATGTAACTTATACGAAAACAAGAGATTTAAAAGAGAGGGGTGAGTAATTGGACCTTTCATGGAGCTTGAGCTTGGATCTTGGATCTTGGATGAACTCCTTTGAATGTTGATGAATGTTTATGAGAGAGAAGGATATTTTCCAAATTGGGTGTGAAAAGGATGGTTATTTATTCTTGAATGGAACTTCTCATATGGAACTTCGCTGATTTCGAGAGAATGTTGTTGAGATCACTGATACGAATGGATTTATTCTCTCTCGTAGGAGTGAGGTCTTGGACCCTATTTATAGGGAAAAGGGGGAGCGCCGATCAGCCCACCCTAGGGTGTGCCTATCAGTAGGTAACCCTTGACACTATGTCGATAGGCAGGGTTCAGGACATACCAATTGAAAGTCTTGTGTGGACTTTTATGGGAAAATAACTATAACGCACAAACCATTGATTCGAATCGTGGACGGGGCATACCATTAGAAAGGTACTTTAGAGACCTTAGAGATTACTTTGGATCGCTCCCGGGTCCGGGAGTTAACTTTGGGTCAAATGTGGCTCGGAAGCGCACATTGGTCTTTTTGGACGGGGGATCGTCGGACAGAGACAAATCATTCGTTCGTATGGTAAGTCAGAATCATGCATGGTCAAACCGTTGGAAAGTTTAGGAGATGTATTTTGACATTCCAAAGAGTTATGATTGGTTCGAAAAGTTAACCTTAGTCAACCGGGGCATAGAAGGGTTCGGTGACCTCTAGGATTAAAACGAATCGTTAGAAAGGGTATTCGCTTCCCTTCGGAGATTCATTCAGTATCGTTCGAGCTGAAGAGTTGACTTTGGTCAGACAGAGTTCGGAAGTGCCCGGTGGCCTCCGGATCAATTTTTGGGAGAAAACTGACCATTTGTTTGAACGGTTATGCTGTTTCGCACACACGGCAGACTGTTCGAAAGGATTTTCAGTGCCCTTAGAAGATTCAAAGATCTTTCGCTCTGATGGTGAAGTTGATTGGGGTCAACTCGGGGCCCAGGGACGCCTAATGGCCTCTGAATCAATTTTTAGTAGCAAAATGGTTCGTTCGTCTGAACCGTTATGTTGATTCGTGCACGGGGCAGACTGTTGGAAAGGGTATTCGAAGCCCTTCAAATATCCAAAGAGTTTTTTTCTCTGACTGTAGAGTCGATCGGAGTCAAATGGGGTCCGGGGGTGCCCGATGGCCTCTAAATCGGTACTCGGAGTGCGACCTAGGTTTGCGGTTGAAATAGGAAGTTCAGGGGGTCTAAGGAGAGACTTAGGGGGTCCTAGAATGTTATGTCTACACATATTTATTTTCTTTTTCTTCCCATTTTGTATACTTTTAGGTGTCCAGACGCAGGGACGCCTTGATGATTTTTCCTTAGAGTCAGACGTTATGGCCGCAGCTGTGGATATTGGGAGGAAATTTTTTAGACGCTTCCATCCTTGTGATCTACATAGGAGTTACTGAGCAATACTCGGGCTTGTTGACGAATTAATATCCTTTATTTTATTTTACAGCGATTTTGTTTTACGCCCATTCAATTTGGTTGTAATAAATGTTTATCGAGAGTTATCGGTTATTTATTCATTCATTCATTCTATTTGTTGATTATATTCCTACGTGAATGGTTTTTAATGTGCATTAAGTTTAAAAAGTTTAAAATTTGACGCGAGGCCTAGTAGGTTATTAGTAATTAATATGGTTTTCGACAGTGATGCTGAGAATGAAATCATATAAGATTCCTATTTAATTTGATATAGGACTGATCACCCGGTATTTTATTACGCGGGGTGTCATAGGTCATATCAGAGCATCAGGTTCTAGAGTCTTCATGAATCTGTGCGGACGTACTATGCTTTCAATGTTTCCTTCTACTTAATATAGATCCCTATGTTTAGGATTGTTGATTTCTATGGTGAGATTTTGTTCTCCTGCTATAATGTATAGATATTAGTGAATTTTGTCTGCCGAACAACGAATGGATGACTGGAAAAGTCCATGGGGAGGCAGCAGGAAGCATGGCTCAGTTGAAGTTGTAGAATATTTTGGGGACAAGGACCGTAGTTTAGGTCACCCCTAATGTTGCTCGGGAAGATGGGGATGTAAGGACTTCTAGGGTATAGTATATATTTTCAAGTACCGCTATACTAAAAAGTGTTGCCAAATTAGACTCACCCAACGTGGGTAGAATGGGATAGAGAAAGAGGGGTCTTTAAAGAGGACCACCCATTGTAATTTTAGAAAAGGAAGAGATTATGTGTGTTAGCCAATGTACGTGAGATACCCAGAGTCTTGGTTATATAGCAGAATGTAGTATACCCAAAAGTGAAAATTTGGGGTAAATTTTTTCTTGGCTCGTAGGAGGAGCGTTTTAATGGTGGGAATAGACCACCACATTTATGAAATAAAATATTATTTCAATGGAAGGATCTTAGGTACGGTTTGACCGCAAGCTCCTTCATCTTTTGTTCAGAAGGAGATGTGGCCAGTGTTCTGAACTTATCATAGGAGGGATGGATGGAGAGCTTATCTAGCGAACTTTGTACCCAACGAAGTAGGTACAATGGAGAAGCGAGTCTTTAAGTGGGTGGTGGACTTTTGAGAATAGTCTCCAACACTTGTGGGAAATTCTTCTTGGAACGGTCAATGCATAGGGTGATCATGTCGCATTTTGTTAGTAGAGATGTTAACGCTTCTTTGGTGGGGAGCTAAAAGAATCGAAAGATTTAGTCAGAGAGTAAGACCAGATGTAATGGTGTTAATGAATCACCGTGAGGGGGAGACCATCATGGGACCCATTTAAATGATTAAGATAGCTTTTGGTCCAATTCGGACCAGCGTGTCATGCCTGAGAACCATTTGAGCAGCCAGAGCGATTGGAGAGGTAGAATTGCGAGTTTTATTCTCGGGTGAATGAGGTATGTTTTATGTGACACGAGCGAGTCGTTGTATTTTGATTAGCGCTAGATTCGTATGTGAGATGAGTTTAGTGGCTATATCGATAACATTATTATATGTATGTATTTCCTGTTGTTTAATGAGTGTAGACAATGAGAATATATTTTTATTGAGATTACTCGTTTTAATGATGTGTTATGCGAGTATGATGTTATCCTTGTTATGATTTGTATTGATTTAAACACGTTATTAGACCGAGGTCCTGGACCGACAGATCTCAATAATCGACAGAGCTACATAGTAGTGTATCGGGAGGGTTCCTTGTTTTGATCTCGCTTTGTGAGACCTCCCACACACGAAAGCAGCAACTGTTGGGAGCTGGGAGATGTTAAACCCTAGGACAATGTGGATTATTATACTTAGTATAATTAAATGGATAAAATTGTTGGGATTTGGTGTATCCCTTTAAAGATATGAGCCTATATATATGTGTATATACGTTATGATATATTATGTAGCAGACTTCTGTGTAGATGTTGTCTGGTTATATTTGATCCCGGTGAATAGGGATATTTACTGAAGTGATTCAGGGTATCTTAGATTTTATTGAGCAGAGAGACGTAGCTCATAATTAATTTGCGCTAAGAAACTAGTGATAGTAAGAGCGCCGTGATATACGTGCTCTAGTGTAACATATAGTGGATGGCTATACTATTGTGTCAAGAGACAGGAGTTTGAGGGTATATGCTTTGGACTGAGGGCCTGATGAATTTTGATGTTCCGACAATGTTAAGTAGTAGTGTATCAGGGACTTCTTTGTTTGGATTTCGCTTTAGGAGACACCCCACGCATGGGACTTAGCTCATAAGCGAAAGTGGGGAGATGTTTGGTTACTGGTGCACGAGTCTGGTATCTTGATTATTATACCAGTATGTAGATATAATAGTGAGTTGAAAGTTATATTACGATATAACACCAGTGGAGTTGGTAGTGCCATGAGAGAGCACTGAATTTTTTTTCTTCTCACCGTGAGTTGAAGGGTGGAACAATGTTAATGAGAATTAAATTTTTTTATTTATGGGATGATTGAGAATACCCAAGTATCATAGCCATATTTTGAATGTGGGGGAAACAAGATTATGTCTATTACGTGTGAAACGCATGTGATGTTTAAATTAATATGCGTGGATTATAGGGTATATGGGCGCCCTGGTTAACTGATTTCAAACCATTCGAGATAAGAGGACGTGGTAATGAATGTGAGGAATGTATGCCTATGTGGAAGTTATAAACAAACTAGAATGGCATGAGGGATAAAAAGTCATGTGAGAATGAAGATAATCCAAGTATAGGTATGTAATTAGAGTTGGCACACCCGAGATGGGTTGAAAGATTGTGTGAAGCCATTTACAAGGATATCTCGTGAGAAGAGGAAAAGTCTAAATATTGTGAAATTTTGTGCAGAGTCTAACTCAGCTAAATGTTGAGAGTGGCTTGCGCATAAATAGAATGGTGATGTCAATAAGGTATGAAGAGCCCAGAAGTGCACGTTGTGGCGAAAATGCGCACGGGTCGAAACTCTTGGTATAACCTGGGGAAGAAGGGGAGTATAAGTACCACTTAATGTGAGACGTTATAAGTGGAAGTTGGTGTTTGGTGAGACATGGTGAGACTATCTCTAGGCGTACAACTTACTGATGGAAATAAGTTAGTTTGGGATAGCCAACTTGAACTTTTGTATCAAGTTAAAAATTGCAGTGACGGAATGGGCGGACAGGCTAGTAAAGGAGGAGTGCACTGGTGCGAGGTGACGACCGATATGGTTGTAAATCAGGAAAAGATCCTTGAACCCCACCTCCGATAGGGATTTTTGAGAAGCAATGGGGATGATGTTTTGTTTTGGGAAAGTTGTATCACCTATGACCCGATGAGTAGACGGGAGGTGATTAACGACTAGTAAAGTGGTATGAATATAATTATGGAGTCACTGCGGTTAGTTTACTTCCGCAACTGACCTAACTTGTAATTGAAGTAAAACATGGTACGGTAATTGGGAAGGGAAATTATCGATTGGCAGAGTTGTGCGTAGCCATTTGTACCTATTTGATGTGGACAAGGTGCCTCTTCAGGTTTGGTGTGGGAAAGCCTGGTCATTCTCCTTCTAGTCGTATAGAGGTAAGAAAATAAATAGACTTTTGTATCGGACGTGATTTAAAGTTCGTTATTAAGAGGGGCATTAACTACGAACTATTGAGGTGACTTTTGAGCATCGTAAGAGTTATGTTGGCATGAAATGAGATTTGGGGGATGGACATAAGTGGTCCGATATTCTTGTGGTTCCTCTTAGGATGGGAGATTTGTGTTGGGATTGGCCACGGCAAGCTAGAACGTAGTGATGTGCAACTTTCCAATAATATTAAGGAGATAGAGCTTGTGATTTATCGGCTCGTCTTACTTGGATGTCGTTGTTAGAGAACAATGTGTAATATGTCATTATTAAGGTGAAGATTTTATAATTAATCGGGTGTATCGGTATGAAGAGAAGTAAACAAGCTTGTTGTAAAGAGGGAGATATTATGTGTAGGCCTTTATATAGTTAGATCCCACAAGGGGGTGAATGGTGGAGTGACCGTACCATTATCAATGTGTGATTTGATTTCAGGTACTAGAGCGAGTGTTGTGGTTGTGATCAAATGGTTGTCATCCGAATTTCAAGGAGAAAATTCTCTTGTAAGGGGGGGGGGGGGGGGAGAATGTAATACCTCGTACTTTTATGGATATTTAAATTACATGAGTATGTTTGAATGAATAATTTGAGAATTTAAAACAAATGATGGAGTAATTATATGTTATGCCACAGGTGAATAAAATCGACAGGTGATGTTATTTTATGTGAAAAACACGTGTGGAGATGTGTTGGTTTAAGACGTGAATTTTTGATAAAAGACTCGGATGGAGATTTCTAGCGCACATATGGTCTCGAAAGGGCCGAGATAATCAGGATAGAGTACCCAGGGGTAGTTTTTTGGTTCTGGGGACTTTTTGGATAGTAGGGACTCACATTGGTGTATACGAGTCAGTTTTGGGTCTAATAAGGGATAAATCCTCATTTCTCTCTTATAAGCCACGAAAGAAAGAGAGAAAGAAAGAAGAAAAGGGAGAAAAATAGAAGATTTCTTAGCCAAATTTCGGAGGATTCCAGCATGAGATCGTCGGATTTATCCAACCAAGCAAGTTTTTAACTTGCTTTAAAGATTTAAATGTGTTTATTTTTCATATTATAGTTGGTGATGAAAAACTATAAGATTTTGGGTTTGGGATTCTTGCACAAAAAGGGGGGTTTTGAAGATGATTTCATAAGAAATTGATGTGATAATAATCCCACATGAAATCGAAGTTAAAAATCCATGTTAATGGTATAAATTATGGTGAGAAATGGGAAGAAATGAAAAATGGTAGGTTTAATAAGAATTAGGGTTTAAATTCTTGAATAAATTGAGGAATCCCATAATTAAATGGTTGTGTTGGTAGTAGAGAAGTTTGTAGATGTTTACATTGATGGGTTTGGTAGATTAGAAATCTTAAATCTTGGATTGGAGGAGAGTTTGAGTGAATTTCGAGAAAGAAAAAATCTTCACAGAGCGGACCAGTCCATTTTTCTTAGTAATCATTTTCGTTAAGTGACCGGACCGAGCTGTTTTTCTTGAAAATCGATTCGGTCCGATTTTGACAGAAAAGCTAGAAAAGTTTTCTTGGAATAAAAAGTATTGGAGATGAATTCGTTTTGTGGATAAATGTTAGGGGATCCTAAATAGAGTGCTAGGACCTCTAAAAGAGTAAATTGGGGATGTATAATTCTCGAGTTAGTGGTAAAGATTCGGGATTTAAATTTAGGAATGTTTGGGACGAACGACATTCGAGGAATTATTCGGCGGGTTCGTACATATATTTACATGTGTAGAATATATATGCTGAATATGTATGATTAATATCCTAAGGTGCGAATAGGATGATATAAGAATATTAGCTAGAGTGATAAGCTATTCGAAAATAATGAATGTGAGAATTGTATCATAAGTGAGTAAATGCCTATGGGAATAAAATAAGTTGTGTGTATACTTATTAATCTATAAGAATTGGTATATTCGGGATTATAGGCTAATGCCACGAGAGATAGGGATGAATAGACGAATATGATGATATGTATATACAGGTATAAAGATAGTATATATATGCTATGATTATGAATATATCTGTGTGTGAATGATATATTTATGTGAAGCATAACCCTCTAGTGCTATCATGGGAGGTTGCGCGATGTGGGTGAATCCCCTGACTTAAGGAGAAGGTTGAGTATAGCCCTAGGTCATAGTCGTACAGATATTGTACAATGTGATATATATATACAAGAAGAAGAAAAGATGTCACCTATGAACTACGATTGATGCCCCTGTGGCTGGGCACCTGTAATATATATATATATATATATATATATATATATATATATATATATATATATACAAGAAGAAGAAAAGATGACAGGAAATGGGTCAGAGCCCGACTGTAAAACAACTTTAAAAATAGTTTAGCAATTATTTAAAATTATTACCAGTTGATATTACATACATGTTAGTACCTCGACGCTTACTTGAGAATTCTTACCTCTCAACTAGTGTGAACGCCTAACGTACTACTATAATGACTCATAGGACTAACTCAATGCACTAGTCTAACCCAATTCTCCTCTCATCAATTTGATCCGTGTGACCGTATGCCTAAGATTTATTTAAGATAACTTTTCTTATGAATTAATCAAGTCAGTTAAGTATATCTCAATACTAATTTGGGATTACATGCACTTAGCTTATTTGGGAGCACTTATTTAATTTTATCTACTTACACGCACAATAGAAGAATCATCGGTACATATATTCGTCACACACAATATATATACAAATAGATCACCCCACATAAATCTATGGTGCTGGAATTCTCACCTATCCAGTCCCTATACCACTCGTACAATAAGGGAAGTACTAGTTCGGATCCACTCTCGAACTGTATTAACATAAAACACACATATTGGAGGAGAAACATAGTTTCAAGTCAATAAGAGGTCAACACATACTCTCATGTCTCTTAGGACCGTCGGACTATCATTCTCAGATAGCATATACCAAGGAATCCTATATTCAAGGGTACGAGTCAATATCCCTTATAAAGATCCCATCGAGATAAGATTGTACTGACGCGACAACCTCCGTGGTAGCAAGTAGCGCGGGTATGATTACACATATATTTGCATACTATATATATATATATATATATATATATATATATATATATTCAAATTATTCATCTAAGTACGAACAGGACCTATAATACTTTAACCATACGTGGCACATAAGGCTCGAGTTCTACTTATAAGTAAATCATTCTTTTTATTTTCTCAATTACCACAAGTTCTTAAGTACTTCTCGTTTCTCGAAGTGTTTCATATTGATATGTATAAAAAATCAGTAGGTGTAAACTCTCTACCCTTCTGGCCTAAGTCTTATTAATTCTTACAAGGTCTAATTTAACATACACACGATTTCCCACTCAATTCATACGCCCGAAATCCACAATTAAGTCCCATATAAGGTTGTGTTACCCGGACCCTACTTATACCCTACTGGTCCTCCTCAAGTACCATTATGATATTTAAATTAAGTACAAGGGTACTTACACATTGGGATTGAATTAACATTTAAAAGTAGAAAAAAATTTCAGTTTCCAGGAGGGGTCAATCGATCGATTGACATTCTTGAGTCGATCGATCGATCGAGCAGTTCATGGCCCAGTCTGTGCAATTCTTTGCCTACGGCTTTGCTTAATATAAATCCTCAAAACCTCTATTAATTCGTTCCAAACTCCCAAACAATTAATCCAACAGTTGTATCATCCTACATACATGATTTCTAATGTAAAACATATACGAATTCATCAAAGGTCATCAATTAAAGGGTTAATTCATATTAATACGTCAAAAACCCTATTTTTATCCTCATGGCTAATATCTTCCTAATTCTTCTATAATTTAACCTCTACTGGACATCAATTTCGTGGTTAATCATCTATATATAACAATAAGGTTGTCCTAACATGACTTCTATTCAGAATTTCAATATGAATCTCCCAAATAGCTTTTATCTTTTATGAAAATATGAAATTATCATCTCCTGCACTAGCATGGATGTGTTATCAACTAAAGAATTGCAAGCTAGATACTTGACTTAGAGATGGAATTCTAAATCGTTGATGATGATGGGTATGGTTTCGTTCCTCATTCCTCAATCTACGCGTTGGTGGTGGAATTAGTGAGGATGGTGTTGTCTAGGTGGTTCTCTCCCTTGAAAGCCTTCCCTCTTCTCTCTTCCTTAGCCTTTTTGCAACTCCAAAGTTTCTAACCCTAGAGGACTCTCTCTTCCCACAGATATAAACTCTCTATTTTCGTCATTAATTAAGGCCAAAATGGAAAATTACCAAAATGCCCTCCCGGGTTACCGGTTAGGCCTGAAAATGTCCTGATACCCAAACTGAACCCCCGAGTACACTTTTCTGACTATATCAACCCTTTCGGATACACTGGCACACTCAAAATGACCATACAGTTGACTTATAATTAAATTACTTTTTTATTCCATTAATTTAGTCCTGACACGACACATGCGCATCCCAACTTCATTTCTATATTTTTCGTATTATTCATTCGCGATAATTTTTAATAAATTCAATATCATTTATTAATTTAGCCATCCAGTAATATTCAACATATAATTACTAAATCTTGTCACGTTAGTAAATATTCAATTTAAAATCCGAATTAATATTAAATTAGTTTATCCTAATTAAATTTAATTAATTCCATAATTTAAAGGCCATAAAAATACGGGGTATTACATACTTTCCCCCTAATAATGGAATTTCGTCCCAAAATTCGGGAAATAAGGTGTACTTGGAAACACAATTTTGGATACTTTATCAGTATGCACAACTAACTTCAGAGTAAGGCGTTCAATCACTATAGCTCCCGCATCACAACAAGCTTATTTAACAATCACAATATTTTATCAGTTATAGGGTCACATCTCAATAACAGCACTTCACATTGTGCTCCTATTCGTTGCTATTAAAATACGATGAGCCTATATATCATTGGCCCCCATCATCTTAATATTGTTAGGAGTCCGCATCTCACTACGTATCAACTACTCGTATTTATCTAAACACAAAACTCACATCCTGAGAGAAACCATACTATCATTTGACCCCTCTTGTCAGTTCTTTGAATCTCGATTTCTGGCGTTGTAACTCAAAAGCCACCTAAAATAGTCTATGGTAATTCCACCATAGTCATCGGACTCTAACTCGACCAATAAATTTTTTTGATTATCCACTCACCTCAAAACATCCAGAGGGAGAATAGGTATGGTTCTTCGCACAAAACATCAATAAGTACTTTGTCCACCATAAACAGGTATGAGTGATTACACACAACTCTACCATTTGCTAATGTCTTCTCCCAAGCACCATACTATACTTCACTTACCAACTATAATTGTTGCGAAATTGGAATGACCACAATGAGTCCAAAATTACATTCATACATCTTCACTAGTCGTTTATCAACTTTAGTCTACTCCTCGGCTATAGGTGATACAACCTGCTCAAAATGAAATGCCATCCCCACCCCTTCCTGAAATCCTGTATTAGAGGTGGGGTTTAAGGATCTCGTCCTAGTTCAGAACAATACCGGGCAGGACCACTTACCGACGCAATCCTTCTTTTCAAAGAAAGACTGAGAAAAACTATCTAATAGTGTAAATCATCCTAAAGAATGACAATTACTTTCTTTTTTGTCAACTTGTTCCACACATTCGAAGGAACTCGAGATCTTAACTTGAGGTTGGCAACCTAACAAAGAAATTTACCAAATTGACAGCCCTCTTCCATTTCAGGGATCGTCATCTTGCTACACAATTCTCTGCTTGATCCTCTTGCTCCAACCAATTTATATCTATGAGTGGTGCATGCGGAGACTACTCACTATGTCCCTCTCAACATCGAACTCTACTTGTAATGTCTCACATTATGTGTCACTTAATACTCCCCCTTTTTTTCCTCAGCGTATACTGAAAGTTCCGACGCGTTCACTTTTCTCCATAATGTGCACTTCTGGACCTTTTATACCTTACTAACATCATAATTCTACCTACGCGTAAGTCTCTCTCAACATTTGACTAGGTAAGCCCCGCTTCAATTGTTTTCCATAATAGTTAAATCTTACCCTTCTCAAGGAATACCCTTTTTTAAATGGTTTCCCATAGCCTTTCAACCGAATTCGGGTGTGCTATTCTGATAGCACATGTATATATGGGTCATCGTCCTTCTCACATGATGCTTAATCCACTTTCCCATTTCCACTTAGTTATACAAGTCCCTCAGGCATATATTTCGCACATCTATTCCCACGTCCCTTTTACTCGGACGATTCTGACATCAGTTAACCAGGATGCCCACACACCCTATAAATCGTGCATAATGGCATAAACATCACATACGCTTTACACATAACACCCAATTATTTATTTCCCATGTGCTCACAATGCGGTTACAACACTTGGGTACTTTCAATTACCCTAGAAATTGAATTTCTAAATCCTCCTTAACATTGTTCCACCCTTCAACTCATGGTGATAAGACAAAATTTGTAATGCCTCCATACCTCACAATCGACTCCACTAGCCTTATATCGTAATTAAACCTGTAACTTACAGTTATAACTACATACTTATATAGCGAGCGAGGTACCGGACTTATGGAGGAATGACCAAACATATCCTTACTTCCAACCTTAGGCTAAGTTTCATGCATGGGATGTCTCGCAAAGGGAAATCCAGATAAGGAACCCCCCCCCCCCCGATACACTACTTCCTAGCATTATCGGTTATCGAAATATGTTAGGCCCTCAGTCCATAATATGTACCCCTATACTCCCGTCTCTCGCATAAAAGTCATATATCCTTCTGCAATTACATTTAAGCAAAATAACTTTTCGCCAATCACACTATCGCTCAGCATTGGTGGTAATCACATTTTATAAACCTCGTACATATACAATCAGGACTCTCGAGATCCTGTCCCCAAACATATGAATATAAATCTTAACTCCCACATCTCTAAAGGATCGATATAACAATGTGCTCTTCCTATCACCAAGTCTTGAGCACTAAACATAATAATGAGTTAAATCTTTTCGCTTAACGGTAAACCAAATACACACCAAATCATGACAATAAATTCCTTACACACCCCGTGACTAAGCATTTCGATACCACTATACCCTTCGAAGTCTCTATAATATATGATATAAATGCGAGCCCTACCCTCTCGTAGGTGAGGCTTCACCAGAACAAAACATCATGCACTACGACAGCAACCCCGATAGCCTTGATATATTTGCCCACTATCGGTCTAATTATTACTATAAAAACCATATTCAAGATAGTATCATACTTGTATAACACATCACTAAATCGATTAACCTCAACAAGGTATATACCATAATCATTACACCCATTCATCCTCCGCGGATAACACTAAAGATAACCCCGCTATACCAGGGATAGAATTTACATAATAGTAACATTATCAATATATGCATTAAACTCGTCTCATGTGCGAATCTAGAAATAATCAAAATATAGTGAATCATTCGTGTCACATAAGAAACTCATACTTCTACCTTGCCAATTGTCCTGACTTCTCAAATGGTTTCCAAACATAACCTGCCCGAATCAAATAAAAAACTACATTAACCATTGCCCTTGCAAGCACCATAACCTTGTCCCTTAACTCGCTTCGAGAAAAATTAACACACGTGGTTTTACTCTCCACAAAATTCCTCTACATATAATCCACTTATCTCTTGTCATACTGACCATATTAGGGTTGTCCTTCTCTCGGACTTGGGTAGTCTTGTTCCTGATGGCTACCCCCATCGTTCCCTTAGCTTACTGGCTTCAATAGCCCTTACTGAATTCACCATCACTTGGTAAGAATTCAGCTACCCGAATCATTTAAATGGGTCCCCTGATGGGTCTCCCCCTTGCACCATTTCTCTAACTGCATTTCATCCAGTCTTACTCCCAACTAAATCTTTTGATTCCTTTAGCTCCCTTCACATAGAAGCGTTAACATATCTACGTACAATGCGTGGCATAGTCACCATATGGATCAACTGTGTAGCAAAATTCCCTTTAAGTGTTGTCAACTTTCCTTACGAGTCGATCTCCCACTTGAAATCCTCTCCTCTACTTGTATCTACTTCCGCCGATACAAGATTCGCTAAAAGTTTAAATTCATTTTCACAGATGGACCCCTGTCCGTCCCTCCCATGATGAGTTCAGAGTAGCATTTACATTTTATTCTGAACACCTGATGAAGGAACATTCGGTTAAACTGTACCCAAGATCCTTCCATTGACACAACATTCCACTACAAAATGTGGTGGTTGACTCCCACCATTATAACTTTGCTCCAATGAGTCAAGAAAAAATTTACCCCAAATTTTCACTTCTAGTTAACCACACTCCGCCATATGCTCAAGCTTTTGGATATTTTACCTTCGTTGGTTAATACACACAATTCTCGCATTTCTAGAACTTTCACTAATGGTTCTCCTCAATGGTTCGTTTGACTCTCTCCCAATCCTACCACGTTAGGTGAGTCTAATTTGGCACCACTTTCGACTATAACATCACATGGAAATCATATGCTGTGCCCTAGCCGTCTTTACAGTTCTGTCTTCTCATGACATAATAGGGGTGACCTCGACTACAGTCATCATCATCGAATATACTCTATAACCTCAACTAAGCCTTGCCTCCTGCTGTCCGCCCAACAACCCTCGCCTTTTGTACTTTATTGTTCGAACATGCCAAACGCAAATAAGATTCACTAATATATATACGTTATAGCAGGAGAACAAAATCTCACAATAGAATTCAACAATCCTAAATATAGGTCTCTATATCAAACAAAGCAACGCTGGAAGTATAATAAGCCGCACAGATCCTAAGGAAACTAGAACCTGATGCACTGATACCACCTGTGGCACCCCGCTTAATTAAATACCGGGTGATCAACGCTTTATTAAATTAAATTAAATTAAATTAAATTAAAGTGTCTGGTAGGTTCATTCTTAACATCACTGTCGTAAAACCATTTTCTTTATTAATCACCTAAAAATAATTAAGCTAAGTGTCAAAACATTTAATTTCATTCATTAAACTCCATTGTTAAAATCTTATATGCAAAAACCCATTTATGAATATTGCTAATGATGAAAATCAAACCGTTCAAGTGAAATGAGCCATCTAAATTAATCAATCCAAATAAGTATCCACATCTAAGGCCAACGTAATAGATGAAACAATTCCAAGTAAAAAACTGAATACTAAAACAATAAAAAAGTATAAAATCTCTATCAAGTCTAAACAAAATATGGAAATGGACGGCACATGTCCTAACTAAAAAGACTAAATAGGAAGCTGAGAAGTCAAAGGAGGAATCGTCTACTACAAGGACCTGCAACTCTCACACAAGCTGCAATACGTCCACTGACCAATGAACTACGCCTGATGCCCCTGTGGCTGGGCACCTGTAATATATATATATAAGAGGAAGAAAAGATTACAGAAAACGGGTCAGAGCCGAGTGTAAAACAGCTTTAAAAATAGTTTAGCAAGTATTTAAAATGTTTACCAGTTAATATTACATAGATGTTAGTACCTCGACGCTCACTTGAGAATTATCACCTCTCAACTAGTGTGCACGCCTAACGTGCTACTATAATGACTCATAGGATTAACTCAATGTACCAGTCTAACCCAATTCCCCTCTCATCAATTTGATCCGTATGACCGTATGTCTAAGATTTATTTAAGATAAGTTTTCTTATGAATTAATCAAGTCAGTTAAGTATATCTCAATACTGATTTGGGATTAAATGCACTTAACTTATTTAGGAGAACTTATTCAAATTTATCTACTTACACGAACAGTAGACGAATCATCGGTACATATATTTATCACACACAATATATATACAAATAGAACACCCCACATAAATCTATGGTACTGGCATACTCTTCTATCCAGTCCTTGTACCACTCGTACAATAAGGGAAATACTAGTTCGGATCCACTTTCGAACTGTATTAACATACAACACATATATTAGAGGCGAAGCATATTTCTATGTCACTCAGAGGTCAACACATACCCTCGCGTCTCTTAGGACCGTCTGAATATCATTGTCAGATAGCCTGTACCAAGGAATCCTATGTTTTAGGGTACGAATCAATATCCCCCATACAGGTCATCCCATTGAGATAAGACTGTCCCTGCACGAAAACCTCCGTGATAGCAAGTAGCGCGGGTATGATTACACAGATATTTACATACTATATCTATACATTCATCTATATATATATTCACAGTTTTCAACTAGGTACACATGACCCATAATACTTTAACCATACGTGGCACATAAGGCTCGAGTTCTACGTATAAGTAAATCATTCTTTTTATTTTCTCAATTACCGCAAGTTCTTAAGTACTTCTCGTCTCTCGAAGTGTTTCATATTGATAAGCATAAAATCAATAGGTTTACATTCTCTACCCTGTTGGTCTAAGTCCTTCTTAATTCTTACAAGGTCAAATTTAATGTCCGCACGATTTCCCACTCAATTCATACCCCCAAAATCCACAGTTAAATCCCATATAAAGTTGTCTTACCCGGACCCTACTTATACCCTACTGGTCCTCCTCAAGTCCCACTATGATATTTAAATTAAGTCCAAGGGTACTTACACATTAGGATTGAATTAACATTTAAAAGGATAAAATAGTTTCAGTTTCCAGGAGGGGTCGATCGATCGATGAAAAGGGATCGATCGATCGACATTCTTTAGTCGATCGATCGATCGAGAAATTCTTGGCCCAGTTTCTACAATTCTTTACGTACGGGGTTCCTTAATATAAATCCTCAAAACCTATATTAATTTGTCCCAAACTCCCAAACAATTAATCCAACAGTTGTATCATCCTACATACATGATTTCTAACGTAAAACATATGTGAATTCATCAAAGGCCATCAATTAAAGGGTTAATTCAAATTAATACATCAAGAACCCTATTTTTATCCTCATGATTAATATCTTCCTAATTCTTCCAGAATTTAACCTCTATTGGACATCAATTTCTTAGTTAATCATCTACATATAACAATAAGGTTGTCCTAACATGACTTCTATTCAGAATTTCAATATGAATCTCCCAAATAGCTTTTATCTTTTATGAAAACATGAAATTATCATCTCCTACACTAGCATGGATGTGTTATCAACTAAATAATAGCAAGTTAGGTACTTTCCTTAAAGACGGAATTCTAAATCGTTGATGATGATGGGTATGGTTTCGTTCCTCGTTCCCCGATCAACACATTGGTGGTGAAATTGGTGAGGATGGTGTTGGCTAGGTGGTTTTGTCCCTTGGAAGCCTTCCCTTTTCTCTCTTCCTTAGCCTCTCTGCAACTCCAAAGTTTCTAACCCTCGAGGACTCTCTCTTCCCACAAATATAAACTCTCTATTTTCGTCATTAATTAAGGCCAAAAATGGAAAATTACCAAAATGCCCTCTCGGGTTACCGGTTAGGCCTAAAAACGTCCCGAGATCCAAACTGAACTTCCGGGTACACTTTTCTGACTATCTCAACCCTTCCAGATATATTGGCGCACTCGAGATGACTATACGAGTGACTTGTAATTAAATTGTTTTTTTATTCAATTAATTTTGTCCCGACATGACACACACGCGTGCCGACTTAATTTCTATGATTGTCGTATTATTCACTCACGATAATTTTTAATAACTTCAATCTCATGTACTACTTTACTCATCCAGTAATATTCAACATATAAGTACTGACTCTCGTCATGCTAGTAAATATTCAATTTAAATTCCGGATTAATATTAAATTAATTTATTCCAATTAAATTTAATTAATCCCATAATTTAATGGCCATAAAAATACGGGGTATTACACACCTGAATATCTCTTTTGAGATTATTGATAACTAATTTTACTATATCCGTAAGTGTTCCGGATGAAATAAGGATATGGGCCGGGCATCACTTTGATTGATCCGGGTTGGTCGGCTACTCTCATGGGCCCTGTTTAAATGGGTCCCCGCATGTATTAAAAAATGTTTGAGGGACTTTTTGGAAATTAATCCTTTATTTTTCTTCCCAAAATGTCATGTGTGCATTTGAATATTGCGGCTAAGAAATAACAAATTATGAAATTAATGGATTTACATGTTGGATGGTTTATTTTTAAAATTTTGGCATATGGCCATTAATCTTAAATATAATCCAATTTTCTGCACTCTTCCTTATATGTGTTATTTTGGACAACGTTATGTGCAGAATTTGTCATTTAAAAGTATTGGGATATCATGTATAATTTTTTGAGAATAATTTTTCTTTTAGAATAATTACAATGTGATTGATTACGTAGAGAAACTTTATAATTTAAAACCCCATACTGAAACATAGAATTATATCACGTGTTTTTTAATGTTGTGAGGTGTAAATTTTATGCAACGCATAAGTTGTAGAATTTAGATTGTATTGTAAAATCATACAATATGCTACGTATAAGAGTTAAAAATCATCCACGATGGATAATTTTTGTAATTTTAATTAAGTCAAACTTATTTTTAGCGTATAGTGCCCAAAACCAAGCCCATGTGACTCTAAACTCAGCCCAATGGGATACCCAACCAATAAGCCCATTTTCCTATCATGTCATCTTATTTGGGCCTCCAAATAACCCAATAAATCATAGTCAAAATTTACAAATCAAAACATAACATAAGTCATCTCATAAATTAAGTTACGTACTTTAACATGAAAATTAATCAAGTTACTTTTATAATAATTATCCAACTTAATTTGTTAAAATGCCCTATTAATGTTACAAAAAATTCAATTTCAAATTTAATTTGATTATAAAAAGGATTTACTGAATTTGATTAATTAAAATAACAAATTTTAATTTACTACCAAAAATTATCCGATTTTATTTCTCAAAAAATCAATTTAAATAATTATTTGAAAATTGCCAATTAATTTTTTATTATTTAACTTCTTGAGATATTACATATACGAAATTATAAATAGAGTTAAAGTTCATCTTTGTTACGGAGTTGAAGGTTAGTATCGAATGACGTTGGTAATGTTGATGTAATGCATTAATTAAGTTAAATTTGTAAATTTTAAACACAGGCCCCTAATCCGAAAGTAGTATCAAAGGTGAGAATGTATTCATAAAAACATCTAGTATGCTTGGCATTGGAAAAATATATGGTATGAAGGCATTGTCCCTCCATTCTTTTGCTGCAATTTTACATTCAATTAAACTCAACCCATAATGATAATTTGTGGTTTGATACCGAATGTCACATTTAGTGACTAAAATGTGTTTTGCAGAATAAAAAACACAAGAGAGGAACATTGTCTAAATATTTCTCTATTTGAAAATTCACTCACCCACATGCATTGAAATAGTTTTCTATCTGGCAATCAATGTATATTTAATTCTCGTAAAGATATGCGTCACACGATATTGAGACCACAAATCAAAACTTAAAAGTCTTGTTATAATATGGGGTGTTACAAAAAATGGGTACATTTTGCATCAATCAACGTCATACAAAAATAATTGGTAAAACAAACAATAGAATATAAATTAAACAATTATTTGTAGAAAAACTCCAAAAAGCTTTTGCCTTAGAGACCCGGTTTGTAATTAACCCCAGCTGCTTTTATCCACTTGTCACCCTTGATAAATTGACTAACCGTGAATTTACTAGCAATTTTACTAGTAATAGTCCTCAATCCCTTCCATTTAACCCTATTTTTGGTTGAAGAACCAGGTCCGTAATTTTGGAATTCGGAGTAAAATATGGTGTTAGGTGCGTTGTCACCGGTCCAAGGCAACCACCCTTTCGGGTCAATTAAGCTTCCCATCGTGGTGTGCATGTAAACGGTCGTCGAGTAGTTTTTCCATGGTCGGCCAAGGAAGGTCTGCACGGAACTCAAATTCGCGGCGGACCAGATGGTGCAGTCTTGTATAGAGATGCCGGTGTTCTGGTTCGGGTCAATTTTACCTGATGATAATTATATGTACCGGTTAAAGTGGTTTCTCAAATATGAAGATATTTAAACATTATACTAGTTTGAAGTACATTGTGAGTATTAAGATTGATTGATGTATTAAACAAGGTCTATATACTAAATAGTTCTTCGAACTTTTTTTAATACACGTTTAATCTATGTTTTTTTTATTTTGCACAAAATAAAATACTTGAACTAAGTGTGTATTAAAAAATATTTTAGGAACTTTTTGATATTTGATCCATTAAACAATAACACTTAAATGCATACGAATGCATGTTAAGTTTAGGTGATATATTTTTTTTATAAATGAAAATAAATTGCCCTTATTTCACATAATTTTAGTGTGTAATCATTTTCATACGTACATTAACGCGTGTGTGTAAATACACACACACACACACACACACACACACATATATATATATAATGCTTTTGTGCGGACTAGTTCGCATTTTAAGAATGCGGATCGGACAGGTGTCACCTAACGATGCGCCTAGAAATTATTGCCTAAATTTTAGGCACACTCTCTCTCTTTTCTGGGGTCACCTTCAGGTGACACATGTCCGGTCCGTATTTTTAAAAGGCGGACTAGTTCGCATAAGAGCAGGACTATATATATATATATATATAAATATATATATATACAGAGAGAGAGAGAGAGAGAGAGAGAGAGAGAGAAAATAGTTAGATAATAATTTTTATTATTTTAGTCTTCTGTCAAGTGAAATATTTGAAATTTCCAAAAAGTATTATAAATAGCAGGTGTTTTGTACCAGGAGTCCAAATTTTACAAATGAATCATATAACTTAATTCTGTTATATTCTTGGAGGAGTTTTATACTCTGGCTGCAGATCTCCATTGAATTATATGTCACATACAATAGATCCAATGTAATTATCCAATTAATTATTTGGCAAAAAAAATACTAAACTTTCAATTTTGTGGAAAAAGTCACAAATTTTCACGTTATGACGGGACCAAAAAAAAAATGTTTTCAAAAGTTCTTACAATGGAGTACCTATAATTTATTAGGACACTCGAGGGGTTACTTGAAAAGATTTTTTTTTCTTTTTTGATGTAAGACTATTTATTTAAATTTTATACTTTCATTGCCTCTCTAGTGAAATTCCAAGATTACCTTGAGCTGTGATGGTGTTTTGTTGGCCAGGCATGGGCAATTTGGGTAAAATATTGGAATTTTGGATAACAACAGCTGAGTTTCCAAAAATGAAATCTACTGTGCCATAAATGTTGCACTCGCGGTAAAATTGGCGGTTAGAATGTGCATAGAGAGTGTCTTGAAAAGCATCAAAACGACATCGGTAAAAGACTGATTGGTCAGCTGTGGACATTAGGGCAACTGCTTGATGCTTGCTTGGACCAGCGCTGTTGCGAAATCCCATATGTTGGGCAATGAAACCTTGGCCAAACACAGCTGCATTATGCATAAAATTTGTAAATTAAAATGAAATAAATAATTAGGGTGTCATAGGTGGCATAAGATAGAAAACAAAAAATTACGTGCGCGTTTTTTTCATCCGTGATCGATTAGCAATACGTACATGGCAAATATTGAAGAGCTCATATTTTTCAATATTTGGTGTGTTTGATTACACAAATTTGTCTTTAAAAAAATCGACATTTGCTTAAAGTACAATCTGATAATGCATATTTTTTATGTTTCCCATGATCTTTTTTTTTTTTTTTTGTGTGTGTGTGTGTGGGTGGGGATTGCTAAGAAAAAAATCTCAATCATTCCAAATAAACAAACCCTCCAAGTAAGAAAATTTCATGAAAGTTTCTCTAAGGAATTTTTTCCTCATTTATGTATTAGATTATAGTCGCGTACAAAAGCTAGATTTTCTTAGCTAAAGGAATGAAAATTTTCACTAGAAAAAATTTCTTCTTATTAAGAAAATAATTCTGAAAATGCTCTGTTTATTTGGGTGGGTAGGAGAGAAAACAAGGCATATATGTGCAATCAAATACACCAAAACTAAAACAATAGCGTGGCAAATGTTGCCAATTAAATACATTATAATTTTAATTTTTTGTAATTGCCTTTAAAATAACTCCTTGAAGGATAAGAAAAACTTACCAAATGTTGCACTTGAAAATGTTGGAGTCCCATCCACAAAGTTAAGCCCACCGGATACCAGAGTTTGGTCCATGCCATCACCAATCATCATAACATTCCACATATTCTTCTCAATTCTAACATTCTCATTATAAACCCCCTTTTTAACATAAATCACAATTCTCTTTTTACTTTTTTCAGGGACCTTTTTCAAAGCATCCCTAATAGTTTTAAATTTTCCAGACCCATCTTTAGCCACCACAAAATCTGCCTTTATTTTTGTGTTACTTTGAAGAAGCTTTCTATCTTTTGATGAAACCCAACTTGGTGTCTCATCACTCAACAAACGACGTAGTTTTAAAGAGTCCAAAAATTTTGTGAATTCATTCAATATGGCTAGACTATTGCTAGTAAACTCAGTTGAGTTTTTTAGGTAATTCATAACAATAGTGTAGTTATTACCAAAATACCCATCTATGCATGTTTGTTGATAAGTGCCAGCTGCACTTAGCCACGTTTTGAGGTCATCAACGGCGTCGAGTAACGTCAAATCAACGGCCGAGATTGAGTTGTTAAGATGATCTATCGCGAGATCGAGAAGTTCACGGCAATTACTCAAAACAGTGTCATTTTGCAACACGTCGTTGTTTTTCGAGAAAAATTGTGAAGAAACTCTCGAGAGCTCATCGATTGCCACGTGGAGGGACAGCTTGTAGAAATCAACGGGTTGAACATTGGTTGAGTTGCCCAAAGGAGAGAGACTACTCTGACACGAGTCAGGGTATAAAGTTCCGTCACAGACGGCTTTTAATGATGTTGCAAGGGGACGACTATTTTCGTCGTTGTTGTTGTTGTTATTGTTGTTGTTTTTGCTGAAAGTGGTTCCAACTACCGCGGAGACAATTATACAGACTAGTAGAACGGAGGATAAGCCGATTATTGCAATTCTCTTTCTCGTTTTTCGACGAGCATTGAGCTTTTCTTGGTCAAACCCGTTGACTTTTCCATAAGGGTTTAGAGGAACCATTGTTGGTTTTTGGTGTTTTATATTTTGGGATGGGGAATGAAATGATGTTTTTGATTTGTTGAAGGGAATGGATGTTTGGGGTCTTTAAATAGATATGATGTGTTGTGTAGATTGAAAAGCATTTTTTTTTTTTATAGTTTTGTCTTCTAATATGGCATACGTGCAAGGCACTAATGTAACTCTTATGCATGTATAACATGAACAATGAAGTGGTTCTCATGTAGGAGAAAAGGGAATAAAATAATATATATATATATATATATGAGGCCATAGGGGCAAACATGAATAATAAATAGAAGTCTTACTAGTTGCTTAAGTCAATGGTTTTAATATTATGATATTAATTTAGGAGTACATGATTCACGAAGTACCACTATGTAGTAGGACCATCTCTGCAAGTTGCCAGATGTTTTCCCCTACCGTGCTTGATGAACTAATATTTTTATAAAGTGAAAATATTTAAGTCAAGTATTAATCACATTTTATTTCTTTGAATTTTATTTTATTTTTTACTTTGCCCTCCGAGCTTCTACAAACGCTACAAATTGTTGGAAATTATTTTACTATAATATAATAATAAATTTTAATTGAGTGAAAATTAAATTTAACATTATTTTCGATAGGCACAATGATTTGTAATAAGTTGTGTTTATTCATGAAACATTTTGACTATTCATGAAAGGAAGTGTCTATTCGAAAAGGGTGTCCACATTTTTATAAATAGAACACTCCTCTTTCATTCTCAACAATCTTTTCTCTGTCATTTTTCCTTTCTTTTTTGAGTCAATTTGTGAGAGAGTACAATATAAAATTTGGATTCGTTGGAACTTTATATATTGAAGTGTAACTTATATAAAGACGAAAATGTCGTTCTATCTTAGGAGACAGACTTTCATCAAACCTTAAGACACCGAGGAGGGAATGAATCTGTCTTAAGAAAATTGTGTGAAACACAAGGCTCGACGCGTCAATTTTATTGTTTTATGAATATTCATTTATGTGAATATATTTCATATTTGATTAACCAAAAAAAACAAAATCACATACGTATTTTACTAACAATCTTAAGACAGATTTGTTCATGATAAACTTTTCATATTTTATGTGCTGAGTAATACCATTTTCAAATAAAGGGGTCTTTCAAAATGGTTTAATTTTACAATATTTGTTTTTGTATGTATATTTATAACAGTAGTTCAAAACTGCACTGTTAGACACAATTGAGTTACAAAAATATCAACATCGTTGGACTTAACGGTATTTTCTTCTCTTTTGTTTTGTCTTGATTGCCAATAGTTTCTGTTGCAAAAAATTGGACTTAAAAGACTAAAAAGCTGTTTGGATTCTTTTGCAACAAAATTTTGAGCACTTTGAGCTCAAATTTAAGTGGAATTCAAACCATGATAATTATGAGATCATATATGAACGTAATTTTTTTCGCAAAGAGATTAACGTAGTATATTCACATGTCCAATTTCAATAAGTAATGAATAATAAATATGTCTCCAAAGTGACTCACAAAGTAATGAATATTAATGAATTGAGTATGTTTTAACTCTTGTCTCACATTGGAAGGGTAGTGAAAAAATGATGAGTTAATAAAACTCAAATGATGGACTAAGAGTTGGATGCCTTGGGGTATCCCAACTCTTTGAAGGAGAGGTGATCTACACTATGCATGTATTTGGCATGGCTCAAAAGCTCATGCGAGTGCGTTGTCCGGCAGGCCGGCCGACTCAGTTCGGTTCGAGCTTGTATAAATCTCTTTCTTTTTGGGCCGAATTTAATTAATTTTCTGGGCTTTAATTAATTACTTAGTTGTCTGTTTATTGTCAACAGTTACGAAAGTAACCAGTTGTCAATTTTTTCCAAATGTCACTTACTTTTGCTATAAATAAGAACACTCCCTCCAGATTTTGGTTAATGGCAAAAATTCCCCCTACGTTTTATGTCCAACCCGAAATACTGCTCCAGTTTCAGAAAATTATTTTCTGCATTCTGCATTTATTTCATTACCATTTGTAATACTATTTGGTTGAGTAAACACACATAATTGTGTTCGATGGGATTATACATTGTGCTACTACTTATTTAATTCGAAAATTCGATCTATCTTGGGAGACAATTATTCATCAATCTTAAGCACTTGGAGGGAATAAATTTGTCTTAAGGACACTGTGGTATAACACAGTGCCCGAATTTCTATTATGTTTATTGATTATTTATTTCTGTAATATCAAGTAAGTGAATTCTTATTTTCTGTAATTTCAGTTTTATTTCTGTATTTTTTATTATTCTAATAATTATGTACTCTTGTATTAATTAAATAGTAGACATAACAATCTTAAGACAAATTTATTTTTTTCTACTCTTTATATGTGTACCGAATTTTCTTTAATTACAAAAATTTTATTAGTGTAAAATTATTTTGTTTTACAAAAAATTAGACTTAAATTATTGTTTTATTACAGAAATTTAATAAAACAGTGTAGTTTATTTTATTGTTACAGAAATTTTAAATTTGTGTCAGTTTACATTTATAATTTTTTAATTCTTTTTTGTTCAGATTTTGTAAACCCTTTGATTTTTTTTTAAATCTGTTTATATAAGTTTTTTTATTAAAAAAAGTTGTATTCTATTTTGTACGGTTTTTTTTAATAATATTCAAAACATTTTGACACAAATTTTTCTTAATTTAGACTAGTAATAACTAGTGTTTAAAACTTTAGTTTAATTCCATGTTATATAATTCTGTATATTATTTAGAATTCTTGTTAGAATTCAGTTAGTCTTAATTATATTTTGAGAAAGTTAGTACACATAATTTTGTATTCTGTTTTGATAATTTCATTACAAATGAATACTATCATTGATAAAAATCTTATTTTTGTAACATAAATGGAATCAGAAAATGCAATCACGGTTCCACCATCTATCGTGAACATTCCATTTACCGGCACATGCATCTCTTGTTCCTCTCATAACCATGCCACATATGGAGAAATCGAAAAAATTTACCCTAGGCTGATTTCAAACGTTCACAAGGACAGATGTACTTTTACCTCACAACTTTTCAATTGGCAAGGTTTGTGTATGAGGATTGTCCAAGTTTGAAAGAAGGAGATGAGACTGAAAAAGTTGCTGCTGTTGAAGCATGTAAACATTCTGATTATCTGTGCCGTAACTACATCCTGACATACTTGGACAAGACGTTGTATCACGTGTACAGCACTACGACAACCGCGAAAGAATTATGAAATTCTTTGGAGAAGAAGTACAAAACTGAAGACCCTAGTATGAAAAAATTCATCGTGGACCGTTTTCTAGATTTTAAAATGGTTGACTCCAAGCCGATTATTACAAAAGGTCAAGAACTTCAGGTTATTCTTCATGACATTCATGCTGAAGGAATGTTAGTTAGTGACATTTTTCAAGTGCCAGCGAAAATTGAAAAATTGCCTCTATCTTAGAATTTGTTCAAAAACTATTTCAAGCACAAATGCAAGGATATGAATATTGAAGAACTGGTAGTGCGACTGCGGATTGAAGAAGACAATCATGAATCTCAAAAGAAAAGTTGGAAGAACATCATGGAGTTCAAAGCTCATGCGGTTGAAGGTCCTAAATCCAAACGTAAGCGTGATGGGGAAGGAACATCTAAGCAAAGAAAGAAGTTCGAAGGCAAATGCTACAACTGCGGTAAGCTAGGACACCGCTTAAGCCGGTGTCGCAAACCAAAGAACATGAAAAAGAACAATGCTCAAGCAAATATAACGGAGGGTGAGAACATTTCCGATGGTATCGCAGATATGAATATTTCAGTTGTTGTCTCTTAATGCAATTTAGTAGGAAATACCAAGAAATGGTGGGTTGATACTAGGGCTACACGCCACATTTGTGCAAACAAATGGATGTTCACTAATTATAAGGCTTTGGAAAATGAGGAGACCCTCTTTATGGGAAACTTTTCGAGTTCTAAGGTCGTGGGAGAAGGAAAGATTATTCAGAAGATGACTTCGGGAAAGGAGTTTACGTGCCTGGCATTCGCAAGAATCTGATTTCTGAATCGCTTCTAAGCAATAATGGGTTTAAACTTGTGATTGTTTCTGATAAGTTTGTGGTGTCTAAAAATGATGTGTATGTGGGAAAGAGCTACCTATCTAACGGGCTCTTTAAAATGAATGTAATATCATTGATGTCTAAGGCATCCCATATGAATAAAATTTCTAGTTATACTTATATGATTGAGTCATCTAATATTTGGCATGCTAGATTAAGACATGATAATTTTGATACCTTGCGTAGATTAATTAACTTGGAATTTTTGCCAAAATTTAATATTCATAAAAGTCATAAATGTGATATTTGTGTGGAATCAAAATTATCTAGATTACCTTTTCATTATATTGAAAGGATAACCGAACCGTTAGACTTAATTCACACAAATATTTGTGATTTAAAATTTGTACAAACTAGAAGTGGGAAAAAGTATTTTATTACTTTTATTGACAATTGCACAAAATATTGCTATGTATATTTATTACATAGTAAAGACGAGGCTAGTAATTCATTTAAACAATATAAGAATGAAGTTGAGAATCAATTAAGCAAAAAGATAAAGGCTATTATGAGTGATAGAGGAGGTGAATATGAATATATGTTTGAGGAATTTTGTTTCGAAAATAGAATTATTCATCAAACGACCACTCCTTATCCTCCTCAATCTAATAGAATTATTGAATGCAAAAATCGTACATTGAAGGAAATGATGAACTCTATGTTAATAAGTTCAAGAGCTCCATATAACTTATGTGGGGAAGCCTTATTATCTGCTAATTATATTCTTAACAAAGTACCACACAAGAAACTCATAAAACGCCTTATGAGTTATGGGAAGGTTAAAGACCTTGCTATAAATATTTACGAGTGTGGGGGTACTTAGCAAAGGTAATGGTTCCTAAGCCTAAGAAGGTAAAAATAGGGCCAAAGATCGTTGACTGTGTATTCATCGGTTATGCTACTAATAGCAGTTCATATCGTTTCATTGTTTGTAAATCTGAGATTTTGGATATTCATGTAAATACGGTTATTGAATCTAGGAACGCCTCATTTTTTTGAAAATGAATTCCCGTATAACATGTCCCGAGAATTTGGTTCTTCTAAAAGGAAAAATCAATCTACGACAAGTGGTAATCATCAATCTATTAAACCAATAGAGGATAGACCAAAACGTAGTAAAAGAGAAAGAACCTCGACTTCTTTCGGGCCGAATTTTCTAACATATCTGCTAGAAAATGAACCTCAATCGTACAAAGAAGCCATATCCTTACCTGATGCTTCTAATTGGAAAGAATCAATTAATAGTGAAATTGAATCCATATTACAAAATCATACATGGAAACTAGTGGATCTTCCATCAGGTTCAAAATCGTTAGGTTATAAATGGATCTTAAAAAAGAAGTTGAAGGCCGATAGATCAATTGATAAATATAAAGCTAGACTTGTAGCTAAAGGCTATAGGCAAAACGAAGGGTTGGATTACTTCGACACATATTCACTACTAACAAGAATTACGTCTATTCGGATGTTAATAGCAATAACTGCTATTAATGGACTTGAAATATATCAAATGGATGTAAATACCGCATTCTTAAACGGTGAACTTGATAAGAAAATTTATATGGAGCAACTTGAAGGGTTCAAGACAAGAAGAAAAAGTATGTAAGCTTGTTAAATCACTCTACAGATTGAAACAAGCACCCAAGCAATGGCATGAAAATTTTGATAATGCAATGTTATCAAACGGCTTCAAAATTAATGAATGCGATAAATGTGTTTATTTTAAATACATTCGGAATGGATATGTCATTGTATGCCTCTAAGTTTATGATATGTTTATCATGGGTAATAACCTGAAAATTGTCAAAACTACAAAACAAATGTTGAGTAGTAGATTTGACATGAAAGATATGGGTATCACCGATGTTATATTAGGAATTAAAATTTCTAAAACGTCGGATGGACTTATATTATCTTAATCTCATTACATTGAGAAAGTACTTGAAAAATTCAAGAAGTATGATATCAGTACTACCAAGACACCTGTAAATGTAAATTTACATCTAGCAAGAAATAATGGTAAAATCATATCTCAACCAGATTACTCTCATATTATCGACAGTTTAATGTATATCATGAACTGTACAAGACCGGACTTAACATGCTCAAGAAGTAAGCTAAGTCGATTTACGAGTAATCGAGGGAGAGATCACTGGAAGGCAATATTAAGAGTTTTGGGTTATTTGAAATATACTCAAAACTATGGACTGTACTTCTCAAAATATCCAGCTGTTCTTGAAGGACATTGCGATGAAAATTGGATATCCAATAGAAAAGACTCCAAGTCTACGAGTGGGTAGGTGTTTACCCAAGGAGGTGCAGTCGTATCTTGTAAATCCTCAAAACAAATGTGCATTGCTAGATCGACAATGGAATTCGAATTCATTGCACAAGACAAAGCTGGAGAAGAAGTTGAATGGTTTCGAAATTTCTTAGAGGATATTCCAAATTGGTCGAAATATGTGCCCGCAATATGTATACATTGAGATATTCAATCGATAATTCGAAAGGAAGAGAATCACATGTATAACAGAAATTCACGACATATTCATCATCGACACAATACTGCTAGACAAGTTCTCTCAAATGGAATTATCTCAATTGACTATGTAAAGTCAAAAGATAATATAGAGGATCCATTAAGTAAAGGTTTAAACCGAGAGCAAGTTGAAAGATCATCGAGAGGAATGGGTCTAAAGCGTATAAATAAATAAGAATCAATATAGTAGAAACCCAACCTAGTTGACTGGAGATCTCAAGATTTAGGTTCAATGGGCAAACCGAACTACATTGTATTCAGTAAGCACAGGAGGATATTTAATCCTATCCATTCCAAAGATGAGACAGTGCACATCTGTTGCGAAATTAGGATAAGTTATGCTTTTAATGACATCCATATCTTAGTATGTCTAAGTGGGGTATTGCAGGATACTCTTTATGGAAGTCACCTGCGTGAGTAAGAATGGGGCCACTTCTATGAGAATAATGAAAGAAGATTCTCTAAATTACTCATGGAACCAAGTGGTGTTCATGGCCAAAATTAACACAAACGTGAGAACCAACTGTGTTGATAAATTATTGTGTGAATACTATTGTCTAGGCTTACAAAAACGGTTGACAGTTCAAGTACGTGAATTCTACTGATTAATCAAGTAAATCCGATGGTATATCACTGAAGAAAGTTCAAGGCCACTAGGCTACTTCTCCCGATGCAATAAATCTTCTGTTTTTACTCAACCTGTGTTTGCATATGCATCAGCATCTATTTGTTTTTATTTATAGCGTTATATCATTCGTGTTGGGGATTGTTGGAAAAAAATGGACTTAAATGACTTAAAAGTTGTCCAGATTTTTCTAAACAGAATTTTGAGCAACTTTGAGCTCAAATTTAGGTGGGACCCTCATCACGATAATTATGGGACCATATACGAGCGTGTTCTCCTTCACAAGGAGATTAACGTAGTATATTCACATGTTCAATTTCAATAAGTAATGAATGATAAATATGTCCCCAAAGTGACTCACAAAGCAACGAAAAGTAATGAATTGTGTATGTTTTAACTCTTATCCCACATTGGAAGAGTGGTGGAAAAATGATGAGTTAATAAAACCCAAATGATGGACTAAGGCTTGGATGCCTTGGGGTATCCCAACTCTTTGAAGGAGAGATGGCCTACAGTATGCATGTGTTGGGTTTGGCCCAAAAGCCCACACGCGTGCACGTGCGCCATCCGGTCTGCCGGCTCGGTTCGGTTCGATCTTGGGCTTGTATAAATCCCTTTATTTTTTGTCCGAATTTAATTAATTTTCTGGGCTTTAATTAATTCATTACATAATTAATTAATTAATTAGTTATCTTTTTATTATCAACAGTTACGAAAATAACTGTTTGATATTTTTTTCCAAAGGTCACTTACTTTTGATATAAATAAGAACACTCCCTCCAGATTTGGGTTAATGACAAAAATTCTCCCTACATGTTATGTCCAACTCGAAATACTGTTCCAGTTTAAGAAAAATATTTCCTACATTCTGCATTCATTTCATTACCATTTGTAATATTGTTTGGTTGAGTAAACACAAAGAATTGTGTTCGATGGGATTATACATTGGGGTGCTACTTGTTTAATCCAAAAATTCGTTCTATCTTGGGAGATAATTATTCATCCACCTTAAGGACATGGAGGGAATAAATTTGTCTTTAGGACACTATGGTATAACACAGGGCTCAGATTTCTATTATGTTTATTGATTATTTTTTTCTGCAATATCAATTAAGTGAATTCTTATTTTCTGTAATTTCAGTTTTATTTCTATATTTATTATTATTCTAATAATTCTGTACTTTTGTATTAATTAAATAGTAGATATAACACTTTCATGGTATTTGTTGATTTATATCAGGATTCCCAATAGAAAGAAATATACATGATACATATATCTTGAATTTATTCCATGATTTTAGTTTAAAGTCAACAATTTTTTTGGGGGTACATGAATTCATGACAAATATCTTAAAATTTTCTATCTGTTTGTGAAATCGTTTGCTAAGGTTTATAATGAAAGAATGTCTTCTTTCAATATGCTATAGATATCTATATATATACTCTAAAATGCTATACAAGAGTTAAGGCTCCCTCTCAACTAAGGTGTCCACGTGGCACAATCTAAATTTTTTCTCAAATGCCTCTTTTTTCTTAATAAGAATTCAAGAATCCACATGCATCAAATGTCCGACCCTTCCGTTTAATAATCTATTCATTTATCTTTTGCAATTACAAAAATAACAACCTTTTTAGCTATTCTTCTTCAAAATACATTCAATTTTGGGGAAAATGTAAGCTATCCATGTGATATAATACATGATTATTCTCTCTCCTCTAATTTTCTCAGCAACAGCTAATACCCACCTAAGCCTTTCTTCTTCTGAATATTTAATACCTTTATTTTTTCCATGAACATGATGAGTTTTCTTTCCCACTTAGTGGTTGTCTTTTAGATAGTGAATAGTTTGGATTCTTCTTCTCATCTAAATAAGAATTTCACTCCCTCTCGTGTCTCTCTCATCTATTCTCTCTCTCTCTCTCTCTCTCCTTTTTCTATGATCTGCCTGAACACTTTATTTTCTCAGGTTCTTTCTCCTCCATATCTCTCATGAATTCATTAGTTTGTTTCGAAGGTAACTTTTGTAAAGTTTCCAGCAAGTAATTATGCCTGCAAATTCATTTGTACATGATTCAAAATCATGAGATTTCTTTGTGAAACTTTCTCTTTTGTCTAATTTGTGAATATATTTGTCTTCTCTAAATTTTCGTGTGTTGTAAAACTACACCATAAAGATGGTTATGACATTGTTAATAATCGTATTAAAATGTCAAATAATGTGAATTTCAAGATGGTTGCCCAATTTGTTTCTTCATATAAATATATATATATATATATATATATATATATATATATATATATATATATAAGACCCTGAAGCGCCTACACAAGCAGAGGCGTAGTCAGGCTTTTATATTACACCAGGTTGATTTTCAATCAAAAAATTAAACAAAAATCTCTAAGGTTTTTGTTTGTTTGAAATTTGTATTGATTTTTTTTTATTTGGTTATGAAAATTTTAGTTCGAATTTTGTTAAAATTTGTGTGAGTCGAGATACTACTCGATATAATCCGTGTTTACAGGTTAGGTTTCACCTATCTTCTATATAGATATATAAAATAGTAGTTCGAGCAATCTGTTTATTTCTCCACAAATCTATTCATTTGGGTATCAACATAAGATGCATTTTTATTCCTCCATCTGTATATCTATCTATCATTTCCACTTTCAATCATCAATGGTTAAATCATGGTGTGTATATGTTTTATTACGATTTCTCCTTATCTTTTCAGCAATTTTGTATGGCCTTTTCCAATTAGATATAATGTTGTTAGATTATTGTTAGAGGTTTGTGGTGGTGGAAAATCTAAGGTTGGATAATTAGGGTTTTTGTTAGTGGTGATGGCATTGTTTCGGGTTCTAGGTGGTTTTCTTCTATTTTACATTGTTGTTCTCCGAGGGACCCCGATGGTAGATTTTATTAAAGACAGCGTACTTATAATTAAAATTTGATTCTAAAAAGAGGAATATTAGTGTTTTGATATTTTTTTTAATATAGATTATGCTAAATTGCTTTTAACAATGGTACCCGCGGTACACTATCTTGATAATTTTATTTTATGCTTAATTTAGTAAAAAAAAATAACACCAAATAAACAATAGAAATATTGCAATTGGGATGTATATAAGTTGCATCAGCATTGTGTAGGATGTTATATTTTGTTGTTAATGGTTTCTTTAGTTTTTCCCTCACCTTTCGATAGAAAGTGTTTCTATGTCATTTTGGAAATAGCTAATCTATGTTTGATCTATGGTATGTAGGTTTTGATAGTTATACACATATCTTTTATTTTTTAAACACTTGCTTAGATGTTAATATTGATGTCTAATATGTCTCTTTTCTCATATGAGATGCTCTCAAATAGTTGATTTGTAATCTAATTGGTATATGACTAATGGTCAAATAGTTTGTTTTGTAGGCGGTGGTACTTATAGCCTTCTTTGAAAATTTAGTCACTAAATTTTATATGAAAGAAAAGTTTGATTAGTATATACTTTTGGATACTTAAAATTATGTGATTTGTAATCTAATATATATGTTACTCTTGCCTTGGGAAATGGGTATTAATATGTTAACTAATTTTGCCTATGTTTTAAAATTCTAGGGGAAAAGAAATATGTACTGAATCTAAGAATTTATAACAAATTCTTACCCTATCTCATTTTATCTATTATTTTAACTATTTTTGTAGTTATTCCTTTTTTTTGTTGTCTTGCTAATTGTTTCCATTGGCTACTTTTTTAAAACATTTATTCTTTTCATTATTTGCAACTAACAATACATGTACCTCCCTCTTCGCATTATAATCTACATATCAATATTCATATCGAGATAGATGATCCAAAGAGAAATTAAAGCCTTACCTTAACATATCGAAATCGACTTCCACCTGTACGTTAGATGAAAGTATCTCATAATGTGGTACTCACTATGAATCCTTACCCTGAACCAATGGAAGTAGACTATGTGTCACACCACGCTATAATACTTCTCAATATTGTAAAGTATTTTCATGAAGTCGATCCTTATAAGGTCAGTCTGACACTCTCGTTCGTCTTATAAAATTTACTTTTATTTGCCCGATGTTTTCTTTCCAAGAAAATTTCACATTTTATTCGTATGTTCACTGATTTCCTATAAATTGACATGCTTATGTGGTTTGTTATGATCTATATAGTATTATATCCATTTCACTTTATCAAATGAAATTATATAATTGTTTAACATATATTTATAATATCAATATAATTGTTTGAATTTTTTGGCAGGATATGGGTCTGCCAACAACGATGGAAGAAGATGATGAATTAGGTGTTCAATGGGTATTTTAGATCTTTTGTTTAGTTTTTCAACCCAATTTTTCTAACAGAGCGAACCTTTTTTTTCAAATGGTTTCAATGTTGTATATGTATATTCAGTACTAATAAATAAGTATTGAATCAAATTAGTCTCTTTTCAGAATAGTCCTATTATTCTCACCCTTAACAATGGTTATTGTTCTTTTATTTATGTTAAGATTTCAACATAATCAATCATCAGTTAATCTTTTGGGATAGTGGGTTGTGGATGTTGTAACTTGTGTTTTTACATATGAATTTTTATTTCCAATATGAATTTTTATTTCTTATCAATCACAATTACTTATGCCAAGGGTGTGGATCAAACAAATGAAACTATTTAAGGGCGACAAGGCTATCGCCTCGCTCACGCATCGCGCTGGATTACACCTTGTATTTGTTAATATCTAATTCCCTGTCATGATGTATTCGTAATATTTCATGCTCCATTTTACCTACAATTGCACATTATCATAAACACCTTTCATGTCAGATATTTGCCTTGTTTATTAATCTGGCTTCAAATGAGTCTAGAAGAGAAAATGTATGATAATGAGATGATTCAAAGTTAATGATATATTGTGTTTTATACATTAACAGTGCCATACATATCAGTTTTTTTAATAAACTTGTGTTTCAAGTGCACTAAATGGTCGTATATATACTTAAAATACCCACTTGGTAATATATATTTCTGGTATTGCTATGAATAATGGATGATAAATTTTGATGGGTCCTTCTACACTGACACACAAAAGTAGACACATTTTGTAGACACGTTGATGTGTCGCATTCGTATTGGTTCGTGTCTGGGCTCCACATGGGTCCCACTGGCGTGAATCCCAGACACGAGCCAATGCAAATGCGACGCATCAGTGTGTCTACCAAATGTGTCTACTTTTATGTGTCAGCCTAGAATTATCCAATTTTGATTCATATGAATATAAGGAACGATGTTTATGTGCGCGCGTATATATATATATATATATATTAGAAAGATGATCATCATTGTGGTTTGTTCTAACCCGTGTAGAATATATATCTTTTTTGTATAGAAGTAATATGGAAAATTATTACACAAAGATGCATTTGTTTGTAATTTGTCTTTTATTACCAATATCCAGTATCATTTGCATTTATCTATGTTGAGATGATGATATCATTCTAGAATGCATATATGATGACAAGTAAATATTAAACCTAACAATTTTGAGATACTGTTACATTATAATGACATACACACGTGTAGTCACAATTGGGTAACTTGAAAATGATTATCAATCAAATCAAGTTCGAAATTTCAATATTGAAATTTCGGGGTTAATAAATTATTCATGGTCGGAATTTTTAGACCTGTTGAGAACGTCAAGAATAAAAGTTCGTGTGTCAAATATTTTTTTTCATTTCGTACCAATAATAAGGTATATTTTGTTTTAAATTAGCAGTTCGAAACCGTGCACACATTTTATTAAAAGTTTCAATAATGGTGATCTGTGCCCATTCATGGGTTTTGCCATTTTACTTAGTCTATCAAAACTTTTTCTATCTATTTTCACCCGTGTTTGTTAACATGGTAAACGGTCAACTAGCATCTTGACGACCAAATAATTTAGGGGATTTTACGGTCTAGTCCTTGGACTAACAATTTTGGACAAAAAAATCAGGCCCAACAAATTTTAAACGATTAGGTCCAATATATAAATAGCCGAAATTAAAACAAACATGCACTATTCAGAAATCGAAGCGCAAAAAATTATCTTCGATCAAAACCATAACTCTCTTCAATAAAAAATCTAACTCTCTTCGATCAAAACCCTAACTCTCTTCGATCAAACCCTAATCGTTGAAGTTCTACTGAGCATTTTACATTCTAAATCAAATTCTTCCAAACAACACAAACAAGTATGTATACATTCTCTTATCACCTGTTTGTCCTTGTGTATTTTGTGTTCTCATATGTATAAATTTGTAGACACATGGACTGATGAAATCACATTCTTCTTCTTTATGATATGAAAAAATAGATTTTCTTCCTTCATTTTAATTGCAAAACACACTTTTTGCATGTTAGATATATGTATTTCATCATTGTACTTTTCCTCCTGTATACATCATTTATCGAGGATTTATCAAGGACTAGGAATATATACATGATTGGAATATGTACATATACAAGCCCTATTTTATTGTGTGTACTATATGTATTTTGCGTGTACTATCAAAAAGTACACGCAAAATACACATAGTACACACACATTGAAATTGAATTTCTCAATTCAATATATGTGTACTTTTATGTTTTATACGTGCACTCTATAAAATATATATTTTAAATCCATATTTGATCAATCCTATGTTATTTTGGTCCGTGCCAGTGGCATTTGAATGATATTCCATGAGTTTGTAAGAAGTATTATAATTGTGTTAATATTTAGGATTGTTTTTGGTCCGCGCCAGCGAAATTTGAATGATATTTTATTAGTTTATAATCAGTATTATTGCGTGTACTTTATCATTTTTTTTGTGTACTTTGTTGAAAGGACACGCAAAAAATTCATAAAGTACACGTACATTGAAATTCAATTTGTTCAATTCAATATGCGTGTACTAATGTGTATTATGAGTGTACTATTTTGTATTATTGTGTTATTGTTTAGGAATCATACGATCAAGCATGTTCAACTACAAAACTGTTGCTTGCACGTTTGAAGATCTTAGCAATACAGAACCTTTCACATTGACAGTTAATAGTACTAATGATGACGAAATTCATTTTCTCCTTTGCATCAATGATAGAGATAAAAGGTTACATGGTTTCTACTTCTACTATGAAGACATTTACTACACTTTTGATGTGCAACAACTTCAAGTAACTGGATCGAAATCGAAGGATTTAGCTGAACGAATTGAGCAGTATTGCAACTATTGTATCACTTCTTTACTGAATATGTTAGGAATAGAGAATCTTGTTATATCAACGCTGTCCAATCCGATGATCCAAGATTTGGCCACCCGCAAGCTCACCCCCCCTTGTCCTCCCCTTTCGATCAGAGCCAAGCACTTGGCTGAGGGCGTCTGTGGACAAAGATGCCTTGTCGGCATCAGACTGCAACTCATTAACTTCCTTAAGCTTTGCCTGAAAAGACATAAGGCACATGATTAGTAAAATAAGTAAACTAAAAAATTATAACGTAATTAACAAAAATTAAACTGTCGGATTGCTTACAATCGTGGCTGCGACGCTCGGGGACACCTCCTTGTCCTTCCCCTTCTTCGTCCGAAGAGCCACATAAGTATCGAGCCTATGTGGATTACCCCCAGGGCCACTCCCTACCCCTGAAATAAAATAAAGTAAAATTAGTATCGGCCTCGAAAAGTAAAATAATGCAGATTAATATATTTCTGTAGTTATAGAAAAATTAAATCTTACCTTCATCCTATGATCCACCTCGGTGTAAGATGTCCGGCCGGAGTAGTGCACGTCCGTCTTTTTTGCCCAATTTTCCTACCCCGATTGGCGAGATGCCAATTGTCGCTCCCCGATCTCATTGTCAATGAACATTTTCCATTGTGCTAATGAGATCGGCTCCTTCGGCAGGACGGATTCACGCCATTGGATAATGGACTCTCGTGTTTTCCCAAAGTACCGTGTCCGCATATTTTTCTTACACGTCTTGTGTTGCTCCCTCAACTGCTCCAAGACGGAATTGCGTAGCTTTGGATCCAAGTTGAATTGTTCCTCTCCAACAAATACAATGTTAGTTGCGAATAAATATAAATATAAATATAAAATGAAATTGAAATCAAAATTGAAATTAAAATATTCATATAAATATAAATATATTACCTGTAGTGCCGCCCAAACAGCTAACTTGAGCTCATATGGCACCTCCTTCCAACTCATAAATCCCGGGCCGATGACTGTCTTTAGCAGCTCAAGGGATCTGGCTAATAGCTCCGACTTGTTCTCGATGGTAATCCCAAATTTTCCATACTTGGAGAGCCTAGGGGCCGAGGAGGCCTCGTCGCTTCCGCTACCACCTAGCCCAGACGACATCGTCATCCTCGCCTTAATACCTGAATGAGACATTTGTTGTAAAAAATGTTATTAGTAGAGATAAAAAAAATTAGACGAAGACATGCAAATATGTACAATTACTACAAATAAAAATGAGCACTAATTATTAATTTACTTTCATACACCCCCTCCCCCACCACACACACGCAGACACACCACCCCCTGCCTCCCAGCACACACACAATAATTATTTTCATCAATTAAACTAACAAATAAATTATAAAATTATTAATTTACTAATTTACAATGAGGGGCAATCCTACTTTCATAATTAATCATATATTAATTTACTAATTGACAATAAGGGGTAATCATATACTAATTTACTAAAAAAATTAATAATCAATCAATTTTTTTACTAGGGACACTACACACATACACACACATAGACACACACGTAGCCCCCTACCCCCACCCCCCATCCCTGCCCCTCCCCCTACCTTGCCCCACCCCCTTCCCCCACCTTGCCCCCACCCCCACCCAACCCCCTCCCCACCACACACACGCACACACACCACCCCCTACCCCCACCACACACACAATAATTATTAATAATATAGCCATTTTCAGCCATACCAAAAGATCCCTACCTATCTTTATTAATAATATCTAGAATTAACCACTAAAGAATACCCACCAAATACACCTAAAAACTCACATTGGTCAACCCCCATATGGACAATAATCCAATACTTATTAATAATTATATATTGTTCGATATACAAAGTAATTTTCAAAAAAAGTTAAAAAATTCCACCCCCATATGGACAATAATTTAGTGGTAATGCCACTTTTACTGTTAACCAACCCAACATCGATCCACTATAATCCAACAACAATACCAACAACAAATGTGTATCTCCTACTCCTTCTAATTCATCTACTCAATTAATTCATTTCATCAATTAAAATATACAATTATTAATTTACTAATTTACAATGAGGGGCAATCCTACTTTCATATGAAATGGGCACTAATTATTAATTTACTTTCATCTAAAACAATACAATTAAAATTACAATTAAATCTATACAATTTATTAATTAAAGCTATACAATTGTTCAGATTGCCCCACCACACACACACACACACCACACCCCCACCCCCACCACCCCACCACCCTCCCCCTCCCCCCGCCACACACACATGCACACACACACACCCCACCCCCTTCCCCTTCCCCCTCCCCCCACCCCACCCCACCACACCTGCACACACACACACGTACACACACAACCCTCCACCCCTACCCCACCACACACCACCACACATATATATACACACACATATACATATACATATACACACATATATACACACACACATATAGAAATGAAAGAGAAAGCGAGGAAAAAACATACCTTAGAGAGAGAGAGAGAGAGAGAGAGAGAGAGAGAGAGAGAGCTGAAATCGCTTAGAGAGAGAGAGGGAAAAACCAAAAAATGGTGGGAAAAAAACCTAGGGCTTTTTTTACTGAAGACATTGTCACGGTCGTGTCAAGGTCCTTGACCGTGACAATTATTTAAAGAATTGTCACGGTCATTGATCGTGACAAGTCCATGACAACTATATTTGTTACGGACTTGTCAAGGTCAATGACCGTCACACAAAACGCATGTTTGTTGTCACGGTCAATGACCGTGACAAAGGTGACCGACTGAAAGGTGATAATTTGGCCATTTTGGTGTAGTGAGGAAAGTCAGAAATATTGAATGGTTTGAAGAAATCAGTTGAATTGGAGACAGATGAAGGCATTGCCGATTTTGTAAAAATTGTGTGTCTCCACTTCTTGAACACGTTTTTTTTCTCCAACTCAAACTTCACCCTTGCAAAATTTTGGTTGAAATACATCGAAAATATTGAGGAAATGAATAAGTATGATTGGGCATCTCCTATGCATGAGTTTCTCATACATTCACTTGACAAATCAGCAAGTTCAAAACCTAACACAGTTACTGGATGTGTCATTTTCCTTCCGGTGAGAAAAAAAACATCCTGATATTTCAAAATTTACATACCAATACTCACGTGTACTTAATAAACATCATGTGTATTTTCAAAATATCACGTGTATTTTGAAAATACACGTGATAACAAGTGTATTTTGAAAATACACGTGATATTTTCACGTGTATTTTGAAAATACACGTGAAAATATTACGTGTATTTTGAAAGTACACTGGTTGTATTTACAAAACATAGTACACATGTACTTTTTAAAATACAAGTGTACTTTGTAAAATACAAGTGTACTTTATAAAGTAGAAGTGAAGTTTCAAAATACACGTGATATACGACGTGTTCTTTGTAAAATACACATGATATTTTCACTTGTATTTTTATAATATACGTGATTATTTAACGTGTATTTAGAAAATACACGTCTTAATCCCCCTCCTTGAGTTCACATTTCTTCACTCTTTTGTTTTAGAACATGGTTGTTCTCTATTGGTAGGCTGCGTTCCTGATTGTCGCATCTTCTCTGACTTCCTCGAGCATGTCCAGGTCGAAGCGTCTCATCAATTCGCTTATAGGATAGTTGAAATTAAGTACCCTATGTGTAGGCAGGCCCAATTCAATTCGAATAACTACTTCGCTTCCAAAGGCTAGCATGTATGGCGATTCTCCAGTGGCTGTTCGGGGTGTTGTGCGATATGCCCATAGCACAGAGTGTAGCTCATTAATCCAATTTCCTTTTACTTCATCCATTCGTTTCTTCAATCCGTTCAGCAGAGTCCTGTTCGTCACTTCAGTTTGCCCATTGCTCTGGGGATGGCCAGGTGCAGAATGGATCTTCTGGATATTGGATTGATGACAATAGGCAACGAATTCCTCATTATAAAATTGGGTTCCATGGTCAGTGACGAAGGCATGTGGAAGGCCATACCTGCAAATAATATCCTTCCAGATAAACTGGAAAACCCTTCCATACGACATGTCAATGAGAGGTCCAGCCTCAACCCATTTGGTGAAATAATCGATCGCGACTACCAGATATTTGAACCTCCCTTTGGTGGTCGGCAGGGGACCGACCAAGTCTATGCCCCACATAGCAAATCTCCAGGGGGAAGTATTGGGTGTTAACAATGCGTGGGGAGTTCTTCGAACGGGAGAGAAACGTTGGCATTTATCACATTTTTTCGCATAGGCTGTGAAGTCAACTCTCATCGTCGGCCAATAATATCCATGCGTCGTTAACCTCTGTAAGAGAGTCCGACCTGCCACATGAGCTCTGCAAGGGCCTTGGTGAACCTCTTCAATCAGATCTTTAACTTCTGAGGGATGAATGCATCTCTATAGACCTGTGATAATACCCCTTCTATACGAAAAGCCATTATTCAATACATATCGAGCATCTTTAAACTTCAGCATGTTGGCTTTAAGTTGGTCAGTTGGCACAATCCCTTCCTCGATGTATGCCTTGATGGGGTCCATCCAGGATGGTCCCATATCTAAGGTAATAAATTTCACCATTAAATCTTCATCTATGCTCCGTTCTGCCATTATCTCGATAAGAATCGTCCTTCGTAGCTCGGTGCGAGTAGCTGAAGCTAACCGAGCTTTTGCGCCAGCTCTCGCATTCTCTAATATCAATATTCTGATCAACTAAACTACTGCAATGGTGGACACAATCTCCATGGCCTTGGCGTGATATCTTGATATACAGTCTCGCTTCGCCGCTTACAACACAGAATCTGATGTACAATTAATTGTGAATCACTAAACACGGTGACTTTCTCTACATGCATTGTTTTTGCTAAACTGAGGCCCACGATCATAGCTTCATATTTGGCTTCATTATTGGAAGCTTTAAATTGAAAGCTCAGAGCGTATTCGACATTAAATCCATCAGGGATGCTAAGAATTATTCCGGCTCCACTTCCTGTTGCACATGAAGAGCCATCAACATACAAGTTCCACACAGGTATACCACTGTAAAACTCTTAATCTGATAAGGTTCACTGATGGAATATTTGGTGCTTCCTCTTATCATTCTCAACTACTGGGCTATTGCTCGATGATGCGTTTTGCTCGTTGTTCGTCCCTTTTGGTGAATTTTCTAATGGTAGTTGATCAAGTATTTTTTTTATGGTCCTGTAACATCCTCGGGCGGTTCTGCATTAGACTCTTATTGGTTAGTGAACTTCGCAATTAAATCTGCCACCGCCTGCCCTTTGAGTGAGGAACTTGGCTCATAAAAAATATCATACTCGCCCAGTTCTACCGCCTAATACATCATTCTATAATATTTTTCATCTTGTGTAAGGCTTGTCTAAGTGGCATATCAGTGTACACCACTATGGTATGGGCCTGGAAATAAGGTTGCATCCTCCTACTCGCCTCTATTAGAGCTAATTCTAGCTTTTCCAGCCTTGGATATCTAATCTATGCTCCTCAGAATGCTTTACTAGTGTAATGCACTAGTTTTTATACTCCATCCTCCACCCTTATCAATGATGAACTAACTACACTCTCTGAGACAACCAGGTATAAGTATAATCGTTCCCCCATCACCGGCTTGGATAACAGTGGAGGTGTCCCCAAATATTGTTTTAGTTCTTAAAATGTCTTTTCGCACTCATCGTTCCACTCGAAAGTTATTCTGAGAGTCTTGAAGAATGGGAGATATTTGTCCATTGCTCTTGACAAAAACCTGTTAAGAGCTGCAACACAGCCTGCGAGGCTTTGCACTTCCTTCTTCGTAGCTGGAGATCATAATTCCAGCAAAGCTTTGATCTTCTCTGAATTCGCTTCAATGCCTCGTTGATTCATAATATATCCGAGGAATATGCCTTCTCGTACACCAAATATGCATTTCATTGGGTTCAGCTTCATCAGATATTTGTCAAACTGATCAAAGGTTTGACTGAGGTCAGCTAGATGGTCAGCGGCTTTCTTGCTTTTTGTTAGCATATCATCGACGTAAACCTCCATGTTTTTGCCAATTTTATCTGTGAAAACTTTATTCATCAACCTCTAGTACGTAGCGCCTTTATTTTTAAGTACGAAAGGCATAACATTATAACAGTATGTTCCCCTTGGGGTAGTAAAAGAAGTACTCTCCCTGTCTTCTGGTTTCATCTTAATCTGGTTATAGATGAAGTAAGCATCCATGAAGCTTAGTAACTCGTGCCCCGAGGTAGCGTTCACTAACTGATCAATTCGGGGTAATGGAAAGTGATCTTTTGGGCAAGTATATTTTAGATCTGTGAAGTCTACACACATCCTCCACTTGTTATTCTTCTTCTTTACCATTACAATATTAGCTAGCCAATCAGGATACTTGACATATTCAATGAAAGAGGCCTTTTGTATATTCTCAACTTCCTCCTCCATAGCTTGGTTCTTCTCTGGGCTAAATACCCTTCATCGCTGCTTTACTGGCTTGAACTCCTTATTAACATTGAGCTCATGGCATAGGAAGTTTGGGTCTATTCCTGGCATGTCTTCATGACTCCATGCGAAAGCTTGATGTCTATGCCATAAAAATGCCACTAGTTCCTGCTTTATTGACGGCTCCAGTGAAGGGCTAATTTGAGTTGTCCATTCTGGTCATTTATTATCCAGAATGACGTTTTCCATAGCTTCAACAACCTGACCCTTCACAAGATGGGACACATCTCTAGGGTCCAAAGTTTTGACTTCTGCATCTTCGAACTCATCCACCTGTTAGGTGGTGGTTTTCTTCCTGGCCTTCTCCAGTTCCTCATATTCGGCAGATGAATAGTAGCATTATCGAGCTACATTCTGGTCGCCTTTCACAACTCTAACCCCGAAATTGGTTGGAAACTTCAAGAATTAGTGTACCATGGATGGCATTGCCTCGAACTTCTTCAGGCATACTCTCCCCATGATTATGTTTTCGGCTGATTAGACATTCTTGTCCATTACGAAAAAGAGTACTTTTTTTTGTTCTGGAAGCAGGCCAGGTGCCAATGAGCATGTCTAACTTGATCGCCCCAAGTGGAAAAACCTTTTCACCGATAAAACCATCGAGGGGCCTATGATATGGTCCCAACTAGGCTAGTTTCAAATTCAACATGTCGAAATAGGGGTAGAACATGATGTCAGCAGAGCTACCATTGTCTACCAAGACACGTGAAATCACCACATCCTTCATTCTAATATTGACTACCAGGGGTCGTCGTGAGGATACAGTACACTTGTAAGATTATTTTTGGAAAAACGAAAAATCAGTTTATCCTTATTCGCCTTCCTCGGGCGATCGTCTTTTGCCAAATTTATGAGTTGTATGTAAGAACAAGCTTAAGCCTCATTAAGGTAAGCTTTTCTTTCATCAGTATGATCTCCTTCTCCTGCATCGCCACCTGTAATCACATTACATTCAAATAATCCAAAATTGATTGAGAATATAGCACGTTCAGGTTCCCTTGATTTTTGGGGAGGCCAGGGTCATCCTCTGGATTATCTTCGTAATCCCTCTTTTTTTCGTCCCTTGTTCGGCGCGGAGATTTGGACCTTTGTCTTCCTTTCTCGTTAGTCTTCCCACTATTCTGGTGATCAACGAATTTACTCAATTTTCCATGCCTAATGAGTACTTCCATTTTATTCTGGAGATGTATGCAACACTTGGTCGTATGGCCATGATCTCTATGGAATTCGCAGTATTTGGACTTATCCCTTTTATCGGGGTTTGTCCTCATTTTCTCTTGCCAAGTTAGTTCCTCCCTATTCTTGATCTCCTCCAGAATGTGGTTTATGTCCACCTTTAAAGGAGTGTAATTCCCATACTTCTTCGACTGCTCGAATGCCTCCTTGCCTTTTGATCGCTTACCATTCCAATTGCGCTTTTGATCTTTCTTCTTGGTTGTACCTTCAGCCTTGATCTCTGCTTTAGTGTCAATATTCTTCTTCGCAGTCATGACCTCTTTGGTGTTTCATGATCTTAGCTGCTTTTGCCATCGGTTTTGCCATGGATTTGGGGGGATCTTTGGCCAACGCATAATAAAACTTGTCAGGTAACAAACCACTCATCAGAGCTATAATTGTTGTATTATCCTCGTCATTGATCACCTCAAGTTTCTCATTATTAAAATGAGTGATGTAATCCCTGGTGCTTTCTCCTATTTTCTGCCTCACACTCAGTAAGTGTGCTACTCTCTTAACCGGCTTCGCATAGAAGCAGAAATTCCCTATAAAGACCTCTCCTAGCTGATGGAAAGTAGCAATCTTGCCCCGAGGAAGGTTGTTGTACCATATCTGGGCTGACCCAGTGATAGTTCCTAAGATCGCTATACACCTCATCTCATCGGGAACATGTAGATATCCGCAGCAACTTGATACTTCTCTATGTGGAGGACATGATCAGTTTTTTCATCATATTTTGGTGTCACTATAGGAGATTTAAATTTTGATGGTTTGGGAAAATCCACGATTGCCTGGACAAAGGGTGATCCCTGGATAAAGGTTCTTTGGAGAGGGTTCTTGGCCTTAGCCATTTCCCCTAACCGATCTTCTAGTCTTTGAATGGAATCCTTCCAAGCATCATTCCCAGCCTCACGCCTATTTGCCCGAGAAATAAAGCGCATTGAATTCTCCTCTCGGGATCTATTATTACGATTCGTTGGTCGTGATTGGGCCGAATCCTCCCTTATCTCGGTTGGTCATTGAGAATTCCTCGATGTAATCCTAGGGGGATTTCTATTCTTCCTAGGGCCCAAACATTCAAAGGGAGTGTTGATACCAAAATTAGTATGCTGATGTGGACGAATAATAAGAAGACACGTGTCAATATACGTGGCATAATAACAACGAGGAAGTTCATTTCCCCGACCAAGTTATATTCTCTCCGAGGAACACCAGTGCTCCGAGGAACTCCAATGCTCCTAGGAACCCCAGCGCTCCGAGGAAATCTTGAACGAATGAGCAACTAAGGCGGTTCGAGCTGCATCTCGACCCCAGCATTAATTGCCAGATAATCAACAGTTCAACTATTCATTGAATGCTTATCCTTGACGCATACGTTTGAAGAGCATTAAATAGATTACCCTTTTATATGTATATCATTTAATGTATCACCCTTTCATATGAGAGCCTCAAGGCTATAAATACATTATATCACCCTCATTTAAGGGGACCGGGAATTTCTTGATAGATCTTGTAATCGAGAATTCCTCAAAACACTCAGCAATAACATAACAGTGGACGTATGCCATTCTTATAAGGCTGAACCACTTTAAAATTCTTTGTCTCATTTATATTTATCTGTGATTAAATTATTAAATTGATCTAATTTTTTACATCAACAGATTGGCGCCGTCTGTGGGAACGATTGTTATTATCGTTTTTCACAAAAATTTCATTCATCATCAATGGCAGATAATCCGGAATCCAGCAATCGAAACGCTGGAAATACTGGAAATCCTCCAAATCCTTCTGCACCTCCAGATCTGGCTGGAATCATGACGAATCTGGCTCAATGACAAATCTCCATGCAAGAAACAATGCGGTAACTCATACAAACTCTTCATGGCATTGCATCGGCACCTTCAGGACAACGAAGTGGTCAGAGGCAAACCTATTCACCTTCTTCACGATCCAGGCGTACAGAGACGTATCGCAATGAGGAATCTGATGATTTCTCTTATCAACCTGGGCAAACTTCATCAATACGGGTCACAGATACTGAGCAACGTGTCACTCTCTCTCCTGAGAGAGCCAGTGCTTTGGAAAGACTGAGAAGGGTGTCTCCTTTCAGTCGATTAGGCCCGAGGAGGAATAAGAGTCCACCTAAAGTCATGTCGAGGAGTTTTCGACAACCATCAAATCTAAGAGAAGGATCAGCACAATCACGACCAGCTGCTCGACAAGAGAGATCTCAGGAAGCTAATTCACAACAATCAATTGCTCGAACTAATAGGCCCGAGTAGGGAAATGATGCGTGGAAAGGTTCCATTCAGCGGTTGGAGGATAGATTGGGAGAAATGGCTAAGGCGAGGAATCCCCTACAACGAACTTTTGTTCAAAGGACACCTTTCGTAAAGGCCATTGTGGATTTTCCTACACCGTCCAAATTTAAACCACCCGTAGTGACTCCCAAATATGATGGAAAGATAGATCCCGTTCTTCACATAGAGAAATATCAAGCTGCTGCCGACATCTATGTTGTCCCCGAAGAGATGAGATGCAGGGCATTCTCAGGAACTCTTACTGGATCTGCCCAGATATGGTACAATAACCTTCCTCGGGGTAAGATTTCAACCTTCTTTCAGTTAGCCGAGCTGTTTATTGGTAAAATCTGTTTTGGAGCAAAACCAGTCAAACGAGTAGCACACTTGTTAAGTGTTAGACAAAAGTCTGGTGAAAGTACTAGAGATTACATAACTCGTGTCAATAACGAGAAACTAGAAGTCATAGATTATGAAGAAAAGACAGCAATCACTGCCTTGATGAGTGGGTTGTTGCCTAACAAGTTGTATTACACTTTGGCCAAAGATCCACCTAAAACTATGTCAGAGTTGATGGCAAAAGCGGCCAAAATCATTAATGCCGAGGAGGCTATGGCTGCAAAGAAGAATATGGATAAAGAAACCAAGGTGGAAGTCGACAAATCTAAGAAGAAAGAGCATAAGAGCAATGGTGGAGATAAACATTCCAAGAATAAATGGGAAGTTATGAAGAAGTACGATAATTATACTCCTTTCAAAATGGGTATTAATCATGTCTTGGAAGAAATCAAGAACAACGAGGAGGTAAAATGGCCAAAGAAACTGAGGTCAGACCCTGATTCGAGGAGTAGGGATAAATATTGCGAATTTCATAAAGATCATGGTCACATGACCAAAAATTGCGTAGCTCTTCAGAACGAGATTGAAACACTCATCCGAAGAGGAAAGCTAGCAAAATATATTGATCGGGGAGGTGAAAGGAAAGATAAAGACCGAGCTAGAGAGAGGTCTAGATCTCCTCATCGGGCAGAGGAGAAAAAGAAGAGAAACCATGAAGAGGATCCAGAAGATGACCCCGATCTTCCCAAGAAGCCAAGACAACCCGAAAGATAGGTATTTTCAATACGCTTTGGATCGTTTGATTGTAATGTCATTACAGGAGGAGATGCAGGAGGAGGAGACCTTACTGCAGAAAGAAAAGCTTACCTCGGAGAAGCCCAAGCTTGCTCGTACATTCAGTGAATAAATCTAGCTGAAGAAGATCGACCGAGGAAGGTGAACAAAGAGAAGCTAGTCATTGGTTTTTCAAAAAATGACCTTGCAGGTGTTCTTTACCCGCACGACGATCCTTTGGTGATAAAGATGAGGATGAAAGAAGTAGTGATTTCAAGGGTTCTGGTAGATAATGGTAGCTCCGCAGATATCATGTACTACTCATACTTTTACAGTTTAAATTTGAAATGATCTCAATTGGAACCTTATCATAGACCCCTCCTGGGTTTTGCTGGCGAGAAAGTTTTTCCACTTGGTACGATCAAGTTGGATATATTCATTGGAGCTTGGCCTGCTTGTCGAACAGAGAGAATACGCTTCTTTGTGATGGATAAGAATGTACAGTCAGCCTACAACATCATCATGGGAAGAGTTGGTTTGAAGAAGTTCGAAGCAGTTCCATCTACAGTACATCAGTGCTTAAAATTCCCAACAAATTTCGGAGTAGGAGTTGTGAAAGGTGATCAAAAAGTAGCTCGGGAATACTATTATTCATCTGCCGAGCAAGAGGATCTTGAAGAGTCAAGGAAAAAGACTACTACCTACCAGGTGGAGGAAGGTACAGAAATTGAAACACTTGACCCCAGAGATGAATACCAACTTGTTAAAGGACAGGTGGTGGAATCTACAGAAAATGTTATTCTGGACGACAAGCACCCTGAACGAGTAACCCATATAGGTTCGATGTTGGATGCTTCAATAAAACAGGAGTTGATAACTTTCTTGAGAAACAGGAAGAAAACTTTTGCATGGAGTCATGAAGACATGCCAGGAATAGATCCAAACTTCTTATGTCACGAGCTCAATGTGAATAAGGAAATCAAACATGTAAAGCAAAGAAGAAGAGTATTCAGTCCCGAGAAGAATCAAGCTATACAAGAGGAGGTCGAGAAACTCCATAAAGCCCAATTCATTGAAGATGTGAAGTATCCAGACTGGTTGGAAAATGTAGTGATGGTTAAGAAGAAAAATAATAAATGGAGAATGTGTGTTGATTTCACCGATCTCAATAAGGCATGCCCAAAGGATCACTTTCCATTGCCCAGAATTGATCAACTAGTGGATGCTACCTCGGGACACGAGTTGCTCAGCTTCATGGATGCTTACTCTAGCTACAACCAGATTAAAATGAAACCTGAAGACAGGGAAAGTACTTCTTTTATTACCCCTAGGGGAACTTATTGCTATAATGTTATGCCTTTTGGTTTGAAAAATGCAGGAGCGACATACCAGCGGCTGATGAATAAAGTGTTCACCGAACAAATCAGTTGTAATATGGAGGTCTATGTTGATGATATGCTCACGAAAAGCTAAAAAGCTGCTGATCATCTAGTTGACTTAGCTCAGACCTTTGATCAACTGGATAAATATCAAATGAAACTCAATCCAACGAAGTGCACGTTTGGAGTACGAGAAGGAATGTTCCTCGGGTACATCGTCAACCAGCGAGGCATAGAGGCGAATCCAGAAAAGATCAAAGCCCTATTAGGGTTACGATCTCCAACGACGAAGAAAGAGGTGCAGAGTCTTACAGGACGAGTTGCAGCGCTCAACAGATTTGTATCCTGAGCAACTGATAAATGCCGTCCATTCTTCAAAACACTTCGAAAAACTTTCGAATGGAATGAGGAATGTGAAAAATCTTTTCAAGACTTGAAGAAATATTTGGGAGCACCTCCATTGTTGTCCAGGACAGTAAATGGATAAAAGTTATACTTGTACCTGGAAGTATCAGAGAATGCAGTCAGCTCGGCACTGATCAGATTGGAAAATGGAGTCCAGAAACCAATTTATTACACAAGTAAGGCTCTTTGAGGTGCAGAGATCAGGTACCCAAAGCTGGAAAAATTGGCATTGGCATTGATTGAGGCAAGTAGAAGAATGAGGCCATATTTCCAAGCCCATACCATCGTCGTGTATACCGACATGCCATTGAGACAAGCCCTTCACAAGCCAGAAAAATCAGGGAGATTGATGTACTGGGCAATTGAACTCGCTGAATATGATATTGTGTATGAACCCAGATCATCATTTAAAGGGCAAGCTGTAGCAGATTTTATAGCAGATTTCACCTATCCTGATACCCCCGAGGAGCGAAAGCTGCTCGCTGATCAACCTGCGGATGGTACAGGATCAACAAACACAGACTCAGACCAACTCCAGTTGGTAAAAGAGCTTGTGGATGTTACAGGATGTGGTGCAGAGATAGTTGTAGGGACTCCAAACGAAGAACAGAAGATGCTCGCTGACCAACCTGTAGATGTTACAGGATCAACAGACATAAGCCCAGACCAACCCCGGTTGGTAAAAGGGCTTGTGGATGTAAAAAGATCATCAAACTCAAACCCAGACCAACTCTGGTTGGTAAAAGGGCAAGAAGAGATGGTCAACGAAGAGCAAAAAATACCGGAGGAGGATGAAAGGAAATAACAGATATTTCACCGAGGAACTCTGTCAGATAAGAAAATTGACGACGAGTTACCTACATGGAGATTATATGTAGATGGGTCATCTTTCACAACAGGTTGTGGAGCAGGAATTATTTTAAATACCCCAGACGAGATTGATATGGAATACGCCCTGCGATTCCAATTCAAATCTTCCAATAATGAAGCTGAGTATGAAGCCATGATAGCAGGTCTTAATCTAGCAAAGATTGTGGAAGAACAACAAGTAATGATATTCAGTGATTCTCAATTAATTGTGAATCAGATAATGGGAACATATGCAGTTAAAGGAGAATTAATGGTAAAGTATCATGCAAAGGCGATGGAGTTGTTGGCAGAATTTGATGCCATTCAATTAATCAGAATACCGAGAATGGAGAATGCATGAGCAGACGCATTGGCCAGACTAGCATCAGCTACTCGTATCGAGCTGCGAAGAACAATACCAATTGAAATATTTGAAAGTCGTAGCATAGATGAAGACCTGACGATGAATATTATTACCCTTGATTTAGGACCGTCTTGGATGAATCCCATCAGGGCATATATTGAGGATGGAGAATTACCAGAGGACAAACTCGCTGCTAAGAAATTGAAGTATAAAGCTGCTCGGTATGTACTAACTAATGGTGTTTTATATAGACGAGGAATTATGGCAGGTTTACAGAGATGTGTACATCCCTTCGAGGTGAAATAATTAATTGAAGAAATACATGAAGGGTCCTGTGGAGCTCATGTAGCAGGTCGGACACTTTTGCAAGGGTGATGACGCAGGGGTATTATTGGCCGACGATGAGGGCTGATTGTATAGCCTATGCCAAAAAATGTGATAAGTGTCAACGCTTTTCCTCCATTCGACGAACTCCACAAGCATTATTGACACCCATAACTTCCCCTTGGACATTTGCCATGTGGGGAATTGATTTGGTTGGACCATTGCCAACGACCCGAGGAAGATTCAAGTATCTCGTTGTTGCAGTGGATTATTTTACTAAGTGGGTAGAAGCTGAGCCGCTTATTGATATGACATACGAGAAAGTATACCAGTTTATCTGGAAGAATATCATCTGCCGATATGGTCTCCCTCATGCCTTCATCACAGACCATGGAACACAATTCGACAACGAGGAGTTTGCTGCCTATTGTCAACAATCAAACATCTTAAAGACCCATTCAGCACCAGGTCATCCTCAAAGCAATGGGCAGACTGAGGTGACGAAGAGAACATCACTAAATGGTTTGAAGAAGAGGCTAAACGAAGCTAAAGCTAATTAGATTAATGATCTACAATCAGTTTTGTGGGCCTACCGAAAAACTCCCCGAGTAGCAACGGGAGAATCCCCATATATGCTAGCATTTGGAAGTGAGGCAGTAATACCTGCCGAGTTGGGTCTTCCAACACACAGAGTGCTGAATTTCAATTCCCCAGTCAGCGACTTGATGAGAAGACTGGATTTGGATATGCTCGAGGAGGTTAGAGAACAGGCAGCCATTAGGAATGCTGCTTACCAACAACGCACAACTCTGCTCTATAACAAGAGGGTGAAGAAATGCGACTTAAAAGAAGGGTATTATGTGCTAAAAAAGGTCATTCAGAAGCACAATAAGCTGGAAGCAAACTGGCATGGACCTTACCGAGTTACAGAAGTTGTTCGACCAGGAACTTATAGAATAACAACTCTAGAAGGAGAAGAATTTAAGAACGCATGGAATGCTGAACACCTACGCAAGTATTATCAGTAATGTAAAATGTAAAAGCAGTTCCATCATTATGAAATCTACGATTGGGATCGAATTTTTGAGGGCAATCTAAGGGTTCCAGATTATGCCACGTAGGATTATACCATTGTGACATGGCAACTTTGGACGATGAGTATGATATTACCTCTTTTTCCTTTTACAAACTTATCCCTTGATTATTTGATTTCCTGCCCCTTTTTATCCTTACAAACTTTCACTTTAATTTAAACACACGGGTATTTTGGTAACATCCTCTAATTCTGATAAAAGACTACTACCTAGGTTCTCTGCACAAATATCACAAGGCTCGAGATATAATAAAGGAGGAGAAAAAATCGGGGCCCGAGGTAAATTGAGATGATAGTCTGTCAAAAGATGCCTCTTGCCCGGGTCAATGATTAAACACATGTATAGAGCTCACTCACGTTCTTTTCCATGGCGAGGCTCTCTCTCTCTGTTCTAATTTCGTCTCTCAACCCCCTCCTCAAAAGAGGATTGTATTCAGAGGTCCATGGTGAAACTCTTTCTCAGGTAATGACTATAAAAAAATTTGTGATTTATTTCTTTTTTAAGATTGCCTCTATTAGATTAATATCAAATCTTATGACAGTTACACACACAAACTCATCTTGGTCAAAATTTCTGGAAGGGAAAAGGGAGGAGCCGACGCCTTGTGAAGAGGGGTAGGAGTTAAGAGAAAAAGAGGGGGAGGAGAAAGCATTCCATCCGTGACAATGTTACCTACACTGAACAGATCTGCCTAACCCGCCGACTAAACCAAACCACCGACCTTATCTCGCCATCCCGCCGACTGAACAAACCCCCGACCTCATCTCAACCCCGGGCTCTACCTCACACCAAAATGGCTCCAAATCGATTAGGCTTAATTATCGACATATCTGTGTTGTGTGTACATGATAAACTCAAGCACGTGGGTTGCTGATAAACTCAAATAAGGCACCGGCATACATACACAAGCATGTGGGCTTTAGCTAATTTTATTTTCTTCAATTGTATTTTTTGCAGTAGATTTGGCTTTATCTTCATAGCTTTGGGGAAGATGTTAGCAACAGAGGAATTTCAAAACGGGGGAATATCTCATATTTTAAGTTCTGTTTCTTTTTCTTTTTCTTGAATCTATTCTACATTTCAATATTTATGTATTATAAATTTTTACAACCCAGCTATCTGACTGCAGATAACGTGGCATGTGTTGAAATCTTTGGGGAGTAGTGGCATTGATGTCGTCTATGCCCTCAAGAGGCAGGGCAGGTTGGACCCTTTGTGGATTTGGGTGTTATTTGTTAGGGCTATGTTTTCAAAAGCTTTGCAATCAAAGCCCCCATCAGATAAGCCTAAGTCGCCTCCCATATACATAGCCAACACTACACCCTCATCAGAAATATATCCAGATATATTTCTCAAGTAACGACTATAAAAAAATTTGTGTCCTATTTCTTTTTTAAGGTTGCCTCTATTAGATTAATATACATACATACAAACTCAAAATCAAATCTTATGACAATATTGGACCTTTATTTTTTTTAAGGTTGCCTCTATTGGTATACATACATACAAACTCAAAATCAAATCTTATATCGCCCAAATAGTATTGGACGTTTATTTCTGTTTACAAAAATGCCCAAATAGTATTGGACCTCCATTTGTTATTTGAATCTAATGTTTTTTTGTAGATATAATGTCAATGATTTTTTTTGGAGAATACTGAAGATTTGTTGTTTGAATCTAATGTTTTTTTCCAGATTTAATGATTTTGGAGAATACTAAATCAATTTGTTGTTTGAATCTAATGTTTTTTTTGCAGATATAATGTCAACGATCTTTTTTTTTTTTGGAGAATACTAAAGATCTAATGATTTTTTTTTGGCAGATTTAATGTTGTGGGTAATACGAAATCAAGACCTGAATAACTGATTATACTTTCAAAACCTTAAGAAGGTACATTCTTTTCATTTTTATTGTGGGTCGATTTATAGATTTATAGATTTATTATTTTTTTTGGAGATCTAACATTTGTCTTTACAAATCAATTTGTTGTTTGAATCTAATGTTTTTTTGCAGATATAATGTCAATGATTTTTTTTTTTTTGTAGATTTATGTTTTTGGGTAATACGAAATCAAGACCTGAATAACTGATTATACTTGAATTAGTTTTCATTTATTTTTCATTTTTACATTTTGTATTCGTGATATGATGTTATCAAATTGTTTTTGATCCATTTCACACTATCTATATATAAGGTTTCATATAGATGATTTCGGGGTTGCTTGGGAACATTGAAATTCAGTGACTAAAGTATGTTTAATTAAACATACATGAGTTTCAAGATGACAACACACAGATCACACTCACACACAAATGTGTTTTTTGAATTAGGTTTTTAAGTCGGGTGCTTATTTTTAATTTTCTTAGTAATTCGGATTGATGTGTATCTCCCCTACCCCACATCACATACTATATAGCTAACGTACAATGTTTTTGGGAACAAACTAATTTTTTTTTCATTTCAGGTTTTAATCCAAGACCAATCAAACACGGACTTAATTTTTATACTACGGGACTTTATTTGGTTGCTACGGGACTTATATGGGGCTGCTATGGGGTTGCTACGGAGCTTCTACGGGGCTAATACAGGGCTGCTATGGTAATAGCTACTAATACAGGGATGCTATGGGGCTACCACGGAGCTGCTATGGGGCTTCCATTGATATATATTTATTTTTTAAAGATGTTTGTTTCATTGAAGCTTTTGTTAGGTGAATTTGTTTTTTTTTATATTATTGGATTTGTTGTTATCCCTTGAGAAGGGTGGATAGTCCAATAAACAAAGGAGATTCTGCCCAATTTTTTTAAAACTTTGACACTTGAGACACAATGAGAATTTATTTGATGAATATTGTATATTTTATATTATATGTGAATTTGTTTGATTTTAGATTATTTGAATGTTTTTGGATTATTTGTTGTTTGTTAAGCAGTGTGAATAGTTTATAAACAAAGTAGATTATGGTCAATTGTTATTAGGGGTGTTCACGGGTCGGTCGGTTCGCTTTTGGCCGGATTTTTTTAGCCGAACCGACCATGTCGGTTTTTGGAGGAGAAAAACCGAACCGAATCGACCAGGGTTGGTTTTTGACAGGGCTGGTTCAGTTTTTTCATTTATTTTAATAAACAATATTTTTTTGATACCTAATATAAATATAAAATTAAAAAATATAATATAATATGCCAACACTAATATAAATATAATATAAAATATAAAAGTAAAAAGTATAAAAAGCAATTCGGTTCGGTTCAAAATCTATTTTTTTATGCCAAAATTGAAAATCGCACCGACCCTGTCGATTTTATACCTGATCAAACCGAACCGACCATTAAAAAACTCGGCCCGAAAATTTTCGGTTTTGTCGGTTTGATCGGTTTTTTTGCACACCCCTAATTGTTATAAAATACTCTTTTTTGCCGTTTTGTAATTACGTACTTTGAAAATTTACACCGTTTTGTAATTACGTGCTTTCGAAATTTTCGTCGTGCTTTCATGCATCCGCATAATGGATAGTCCCATAAACAACAAAAATTATGGAGAATTTTTTTAAAAATTACACTTTGTTTTGTTGGGTAACGAAGTTTTTGCCGCTTTGCATTAACGAACTTTGAAATTTTTTATCGTTTTGCGATTACGTATTTTTAAAATTTTCGTCGTGCCTTTAAGCACGGGCATTTCGCTTGTATATATATATATATATATATATATATATATATATATATATATATATATATATATATAGAGAGAGAGAGAGAGAGAGAGAGATAGAGAGAAAGATAAGATAAGGAGGCTGCTTATATATAGAGAGAAAATGACTAATCCCAATGCTGAAGTTACTTATTTGAAGGTCAAAGCCAAGAAAGATAAGGAGGCTGCTTTTGACAAGGGTGGGAGAAGGCATTTTTTATAGCTTCTGCTCAAATTGAATATGCCAAGAAGTTATCCTTCAAGGAAGGTTGGTGAGAGGCATTAAAGGTGGTCGGCATAGAGGCAAACTTTGTATATTTTTAAAGACGTGACTTGGGAATTCCTCCGAATTTGAATGAGGAGTTTGATCATGAAGAAGGGTCTGAAGAATCCTCGATGGTTCATATTAATACTTCAATAGGACCATATACTATTGTCGACCTGCCTGCTACCAACCAAGACCAAGCCAAAGATAAGGAGAAGGTATAGCTCTTTTGTATCCAATTTCTTTTTATCCATTCTTTCATGTATTTTACATTTCTTCTTCTTTGTTCTTTCATGATGTTGATTTATTATTGATTGGTATCCTCTATGCTGTTTATTTTTCTGGATTTGCTCCATACTCTTATACTTATAGATTTCCAATTTGATGCCAGGAAGAAAGGTATTGTTTTTTCCGAATTTGACCTACTTAGGTGGTGCGAAAATCATTTTGAGGTTGTCCATGTTCCTTTATCTAAGGAAGATTTATCAGGGTTTCTTGGCCTAGATGCTTCTGACCAAATGAAGGATTATTACATCCATCTTCATTTCCTTTTGGATAGAGCTGTAGAAAATAATGTTGGTTATTATGAGATCATTTAACAAATTCAATAGGATCACAAACTTTCTAAGGAATTTATCCATTTTGATGATTAAGGCAAGTATAAGGCATTAAATGAAGGTTGGGGCTTTGACAAGAAGTTGAAAGACATAACTTATGCCATGAATAAGAAGGAATTGGTCTTGAACCAAGAACTGAAGAATGCACGATCAATTGCTTCCATACTAGAGATAAATAATAATGCATTGATGAATGAACTTGACAGTTTGAAGAAATCAACCACCACTGGTCCAGATGAAAGGGTTTCATTCTTGGAGACTAGGGATGATAGGTTGTTGGAGGAGTTGGAAGCTTTGCAGAAGAAGAAAACCAAACATGGCCAGGATCCAAGGCAATGTATATTTCTTCATCTAACTGTTGATGAGGAGAGAACAAAGAAAACTCTGACCGACCAAAATGCTCGGCCCAAGAAGAAAGACAAAGCCATTAAAAAGTTTCAAGATAATGTGGATCGACTTACCTTTCATTTACACAAGCAACCCATAGTTGTTTGGATGGATGGATATGATGAAGCTCTGACTAATTTGGACGTGCATATGGATCAAGCTACGAATAAGTTTTGTAAATGGGGTTGGTTGAAACTGTTAGCCTTGTTGAAGATACCCAAAAATGATGAATTGTGGCACTGGCATAGCCTATGGGTGCTATTTTTATTTTTATTTTTTATAATGAAGGTATAATTTATTACTAATAAGCTAGTGAGGAATAGCCCCTCACCCATGGCATACATCAATGGGTATAATATGAGCTCCAATATTATGAAAAGCTTCTAGACTATCTAATAAAAAAGTAGTTCTAGGATAGCATAACGGTTTAATTCTAAAAGAAAGTCTAATCTCACCACAAACTTGATTAAAAATAAAAGACTCCTTCATAGGATCACCTGCAAAATTGCACTTGTTCTGGGTACACCAAAATGCCAACAAATAAAAGGTGGTCTCTTTTTTCCACAATCGCTATCGTGCAAGATACAAATGGTATATTGATCAGTTTGAGATACTCATCAATGGGAAACCCCTCTTGAAGAAAACGCCACAAAAAATTGAGATCTTTGGGACAATCCTCACATCCCAAATTAAGGAGAGAGAGTGTTGAACACATCTTTGTTATCTGGTTAAGTGACATGCAAATTTAACACTAAACTCACCATTTTTGTCAAACAAACATTTACCATTATTTAGGTTAAAATTTTTTGCAAAATCATACCCCGCCATTTGCATTCTTCTCCAAACTTGAGATGAACTTTTCATAGAATCCCGATAATTATGAACCTCAAATTTTTTGTATTTACTATACATGAACCAGACCACAAAGAATTTGCGTTGAAAAATTTCCACCAAATATTATGGGCATATGCTAGCGATAGATTAAACATGCAACGTAGGTTTAGACCTCCCTCTTCCTTGGATTTGCAAATTTCAGACCAATTAACCCAATGATATTTTGGCTCATCCTCCCTTATACCCCAGAGAAATCGAGCAAATAAATTGTTAATATGCTTAAGGACTAATTTTTGTGGATTAACCGCTGCAAGAAAATGAAGGTGCGTCACCTCCCCCACTGATTTAATAAGAGTAGCTCTCCCTGCTTGAGAAAAAGTATGGTGATTCCACATATTAAGTTTCTTCACCAATTTGTCAATTTACGGACCAAAGTATTATTTTTTCTTCCTTCCCAAGAATATAGGTACTCCAAAATAAAGAATTGGGACTTTTTTGTATTTGAATCCAGTGACACTTTCCACGATCTTTTCTCTACCATAGGTTTCGTTACCAAGAAAATAAAAGGAACTTTTTCACAATTCACCATTTGACCTGAAGCAATCTCATAAGATCTTAGAAAAGTAATAAAAAAATTAACGATCTCTTCTCCCCATTTGCAAAAACGAGAGTGTCATATGCAAAAGAAAGACGATAAATTATTGGGCAAGCCCTTGTTAGTGTAAAACTTTTCATTTTCCCCTCCTCCACTAATTTCTGAATTCCTCGATTAAGGACTTCTGAAGTAATTACAAATAACCAAAGATAATGAATCACCTTGAGATTCATCATTAAACTTGAGATTTTTTAAGCCTCAATTGTTGTTTCCAGAATCTTCTTCTACCTTGAGATTTTTTAGATAGTCCTCTTGATACTTGTGAAACTCGAGACGGTTTAGACTAAACGGATCTTCATCAAACTCCATTTTCCTTTTCAACATATCATCCTTCGCATTCCGGGCTGCTTAAAAAATGTCACCAAATGTAGATCTGGACCAAAGTTTAAGGAAAGATTTTTCCCGTCTCAGTTTCTTCACAAAAATGAACATAGGTTTCACCGTAATTTCAAACGACCAAGCTTGTTTCACATCACATAAATTTTTTTCATTCTTGTTCCAAAAAGACAGAAATTTAAACAACCGACATGGCTGATTATTTTGATCTTTAATTTTTAGCAACATGGAACTATGATCCTAGTTGGCCCTATGAAGGTGATCGAACCAATTTATGTTTCACACAACTCGATCCAACCTACCCAAATCCTTGCACTACCTTCTCTATGATTACACAACATAAATCTAGAACCAATAAATGAAATCTCTTACAGACCAACGTTAATAAGAACGAGATTAAAATCCGTCACACTTCCCAATTAACATTATTACCACCAATCGTCTCTTCACTGTTAGCCACTATATTGAAATCCCCACCTACAATCCATTTGTTGTCGCATATTGATGAGATCTCATCAAGTTCTGACCAAAGATGAACTCTCTCATCCCTCGCACACTTAGCATAAATGGCTGTAAAAACAAAGGGATTTTGAAATATCCCATTACTCTTTCGCAATGATAATGACTATTCCCCATTTTTTACCAAATTAACCCTCCATTTGATTTTCCAAAGCACCGAAATTTTATTAGTAGCATTGGACATACCACCCACAAAATTTAATTTTTTAACAAGCTTTCAATATTATTCTCTTCAATTTTCGGCTCTAAAATTGCCAAAACCTCAATTCAATGAATACAAGTGAGCCTTTTAACTCGTCAAATAGAGGGGCCATTACCAACCCCCCTAATATTCCTTAATAAGAATTACATTATAAATCTATGACAATATTAATAGCTTTTGGAAAATTACCACTGGATCGGGTTTGAATATTGGATGATTTAAGTGTCGAATAGTCCTTTCTTGGTCACCTCTTTTTTATCACTGTGAAATTCTTGTCAAGTTGTTGGAACTTCTTGGATAGGTCTATGGAAAAAGTCTTCCAGTCGTCATTTAATTCCCTCAATAGTGACGATTCCGATTCTGACACATAAAGATGGCATCAAGCTTGCACGAGGCTTCTTTTATTTACGATTTTTTTTAGGCCTAGGATATAATGAATATGAAGTGGTATTGGTTGGATTTATATTAACTATTCTGAGCTTTGGGACATCATCCATATGAAAATTCCATGTTGGTTTATCTATAATTTCCTGAGTTGGCGGCCTATTTGGAGACACCCCATGTAAAATCATCTCCTTCCCAATCTCTAGCAGGTCACCCGGTATCTCACCGTCTTCTATCTCATTTTCTTCTATGGCAAGAAGGTTAAAAGAATTAGATACAACAACTAGGCCAGAAACATCTCCGGTTTTGGATTTGATACAATGAGTACCATTGTCGCACTGTTTATTTTGAATAACATCACACGTTTTAGATTTGATATCATTCTTTGGTATACCCAACATCTGGACAGTTGTAGCCTTCGACATGCCTCCCTCCTGTATAGATACTCGTTTATTCATATGTTACACCTAATCTTCGCCAACGTCTATTAAGGGAGAATCTTTTCTTTTCCTTTGTCTCTCGTGACAATTATGTGGGAATCATTGTCTTCCAGTTTACAGTTTGTTCCGTCATGACTAAGTTTGGAGCAAAGATGACAGCATGAGGGTAAGTTCTCATATTTTATAGGCTGCTAAAACTCATTCTTCGGTGTTCCAAACCAAATCCTTTTAGGCATATTTTTCAGAAAGTTGACGTCCACACAATCACGTGCCATGCTGGGTCTCGTGAGACTGCCCAAATCTTCATCCAGTTTTATCGGGTTGCCAATCGCATTTTCCATGGAAAAGAGGGAAGTATTTTTAGAAAAAGTGTATAGGAAGGTATCCTAAGTTCACCCATATCGGCATTAGAGAACTATCAACGTTTGCCTTAACTTTATAGTCCATTTAATTACATTTATAGGGTATCTATGAATAAACCATTATTCAAGTAACCAAATTCTATGGAAACATTCCTCACAATTCAGACGGGTTAAGATATTAGAGTTATCTATTAATCCGATCAAATAATCTTATTTGAGAGAGAATATAATGAAGGACTTATTAATAGTTTCCATTGATGGGCATCCATGTCATAATTGGCCAATAAGAGCAAATTTGAATGGAGTAGCCGTGGAGGAGATGACGTCATTAAAAAAAATAACGATCTCACCCTTATAACTTCCAGCTGTTTTGATTTAAGTCATGATTTGCAGAGAAGGTTTGTAGTATAGGATGGAGGAAAAAGATTTGATAGAGTTACTATCATGGGGTTTTGAATTTGGAAACAATGGTGGTTATTTGGTGTTGGTAGTAGGCAGTAATGTCATGACAGCTGAACAAAGAGGTTTTAGGGTTACGAGGAAACAATGGAGGAGAGAGAGGCTCCAATATTTTCAGATTAGTTAAATATTTAAGTATCCTTACATATATCCTAGGTATATTAGACTAACCCAGTCCTCCTTTCCTAATTGACTTTAGTTGAATCCCTCCTGATGCTATTCCTCAGAGTTTTTATTTGAAAATATGTTGGGGACTTCGGCCTTAAAGAAGAAGTGGAATATGTTGATCCCCAACATCTTCTTAATCGGCTGAGTGGCAGTAGGCATACTGGGAGAAGACCTTTTAATTCCATCAATCATCTGAGCACCCTTGATGAACCTCCTGTTGGGATGAGAAAGGCTGGCGGAAAGCGACCAATGGAGTAACTTGTATCTTGTATTTGGTTTATCTTTATTTTGTAATTTAAGTTCATTGGAATGAAATTAAGTTCTTTGAGACACTTTTGTACTTTATATCTAAGCTTATGGTTGCTATTAATCTTGTTTCGAACTAGATAGTCAGTACTCTGACTAGTTAGTCGACCTATTGATTAAATGTCATGCTTAAATGTTAGAGGTTTCATTTGTGATTGAATTTGATTGTAACTCTTTAGATTCTATTAATGTTGTTCTTAGATAAAACTGTGAATAGCTTTGTTTATTTAAGTTGTAGCATTAGTTATTAGTGGATAACAAGTGTATTAGGAATGCATAATTATCCATGTATTTTAACTTAGTTGTGTAAAACCTCTTGTGATTGACTTGGCGACTTACATGAGATTTTACTAACTTCTAGTTCGTTATTTGTCGAAGACAAAATTATACATGAAGTTGCTAATGTAAACTTTTTGAAGTTGGAAACGTTTGACAAAGATAAAGAAATTTTCTGAATATGGAAAATTTTAACAAAGATAAAGAACTTTTCTAAAGCTGGAAAAGTTTGACAAATGACTTTTCTAAAGTTACAAAAGTTGACAAAGATAAAGAACTTTTCTGAACTTTAAGAAGTTTGAAATTCAAATTCAAATTTATTGTTTAATTTAAGGTAGTGTTATCATACCATACTCTAAGAAACAAAACATAAAAAGGAAATATAATGAGTAGAAACATGCCATTTCATTAACCTGAATAATTGATTACATCAAAAACAAAATTACTGATAGTATTTACGAAGATGATCGGCATTCCAGGGGTTCTTAAATTCCTCGCCCTCAAATATCGCCAGACAATATGTTCCTAGCCGAATTTTTATCGAGATACGATAGGGACCATGCTAGTTGGGTTCCAACTTCTGGATCACTTTCTTCAGTACAAGGTATCCCTACTTCAAGTTGGTCAGCTTAACGCGTTGATTATAGATCCTAGTAGTCCTTTATTGGTAAGTAGCTATCCGAATAAGATCATCTTTTCAGACCTCTTCTATCATGTCCATATCTAGTCTTCTCATGAGATCAATTTTTTGTGTATAAAAATTCAACACTCTTTGAGTAGACAGACATGTTTCAAACGATACCACTGCCTCGGTGAAAAAAGCAATCATATATGGGGTTTCCCCTGTTGCTGTTCTGGGAGTGGTCTTATATGCCTAAAGAACACTGGGGAGTTCATTAAACCAGTTGCCTTTAGCATCACCCAACCTTTTCTTCAATCCATATAGAAAGGGTTTGTTAGTAATTTTTGTCTGGCTATTGCACTGTGGGTGTCTAGGTGCTGAATGAAGTTTCTAGATGCCGAACCTGATGTCGTACTCTTTAAATTCCTCATTATCAAACTGAGTGCCATAGTCAGTGAAGAAGACATAAGGCATGCAATACCGATAAATGATTTTATTCCGTATATACTTAAAACCCTCTAATAAGGCATATCAATCAAAGGCTCAATCTCCACCTATTAGGTGAACTAATCGACTTCTCTAACCAGATATTTGAACCTTCTCTTGGTGGTCTGCAATGGTCCGAGAAGATATATTCCCCAAATAAAAAAAGGTTAAGGAGAAGTGATGGGCGTTGGAGTTGCCCCTGATCTTCTATGGATGGTGGTAATTTTTTGGCAATTATCACATTTCTTGGCGAAGGCAAAACAATTTGACTTCATTATTGGCCTTGCATTGTTATTCGTTATCTTTGAGATCTCCCAGTTGTGTAAGCTCCAAAAGCCTTCATGTACCTTATTAATCAAATCATTTACCTCAGTTGGGTTGACACAATAAAGTAAAGAGGTTGTATATCCCCTTTTGTGCAGTATACCTTTCTCTAGGACACAGTGAGTTACCTTATATCTTAATTTCCTTTCTTACTTTTGGTCGGCTGGTAATAGTCCCTTATCAATGTAATTCTTTATTGGATCCATCCAGGAAGGCCTCAATTCTATAGAAATGATGATGATTGCATCCTCGTCAATGCTCCTTCTGGTGATAATTTCTATTGAGATGATTCTTTTGAGCTCCATCTGAGTTAATGATGCTAGACGAATAAGTGCATTTGCTGGGGCATTGTCCACTTTTGGAATACGAACGATCTTAACTACATGGAATGAGGAAATAACTTCCTTTGCCTTATTCAACTATCTTACCATTGTTTTCCCTTTAACTCCATATATTTTAAGTAATTGATGGAAAATAAGTTAAGAATCACTGTGCACTATCACATGTTCGGTGCCAGTGATGAGGCTAGCTCTAAACCATTAATCATTTCTTCATATTTGGCTTCATTATTGGAGGCCTGAAATTAAAATCTCAATCCATACTCTATATCCAAATTGTCTGGAGTATTAAGGATGCGTCCAGCACCACTTCCAGTTATGCATAAAGAGCCATTTATGAATAATTTCCAAATATGAACATCATTGTTGAAGTGTTCATCCATCAATACTCCATATTTAAAAACCATCTGGATTTTCTCAACTAGTGGGAGAGATATTTCTTGAATAGTTAATGATTATGGTTATTTAGCAACCATATCAGTTTGCTTTTGAGTTGAGCTCTCCTCTGAAGAAGTCTGCTCAGCAAGCAAACTTAGTGTGTTGGGTACCTCTACATAAGTGAATTCTGCTATAAAATCTACAACTGCTTGCCCTTTCAGTGAAGTTCTTAGTTCTTAAACAATTTTATATTCTCCCGAATCAACTACCCAAGACATTAATCTTCCAGACTTTTTAGGCTTGTGAAAATCTTGCCACAAAGGTAAGTCGGTGTATACTACACTGGTATGATCCTGAAAATAGGTTCTCATTATTCCATAGGCTTCAATGAGTGTCAATGCCAATTTCTCCTAGCGTGGATATCCAGTTTCAACTCCTCGAAATGCCTTGCTAGTCTAATACACTAGTTTTTGGACACTCTCCTCTAATCGGATAAAGGTTGAACTTACAGCTGATTCTGAAATAGCCAAATACAAGTATAATTTCTAACCCAAAACGGGTCGAGAGAGTAGTGGGGGTGACCTAAAATATTTCTTCAAGTCTAAAAAATCTTTTTCACATTCGTCGTTCCATTCAAAGTTCTTTCTAAGCACCTTGAAGAATGGAATACATTTGTTTGTGGCCCGAGATATGAAATGATTTAGGGTTGCTACTCTTCTTATCAACTTTTGCATATCCTTCTTATTAATCGGGGATTATATTTCCAGTAAAGCCTTGATTTTATAAGGATTGTCTTTAATCCCCCTTCGATTTATAATATACCCTGAGAAAATACCTTCCTATACTCTAAATATGCACTTGGTCGGATTGAGCTTTATTTGATGTTTTTCCAACTGGTCAAATGTTTGGGCCAAATCAGCAATATAGTCGATAACGAACTTACTTTTGGTAAGCATATCATCTATATACACCTACATGTTCTCGCTAATATGATCTTTAAAGACTTTGTTCAGCAACCTCTGATACGTTAGGCTATCCTTCTTGAGCCCAAATGGTATTACATTATAGCAATAAGTTCCTTGGATGGTGATGAAGAATGTGCTCTCCTTATCCTTGGTAAAGGAAAATGATCTTTTGGGCATGCTTTATTAAGATCAGTAAAATTCACACACATTATCCATTTATTGTTCTTATTATTGACCATTACTACATTTGACAAAAAAGTCGGATATTTAACAACCACAACGAACTATGCTTTCTGCAATTTTTTCACCTATTATTAGATTACCATATTCTTCTATAGACTGAAAACTCTATGCTTCTGCTTGATCACCTCATATCTTTATAAATATTGAGTTCGTGGCAGATGAAGTTAGGATGAATTCCTGGCATAGCCTCATGACTCTAGGTGAAAATATTTTTCTTATTTCTAAGGAATATAATTAATTCCTATTTAATAGAAGGTCTCAGTCTTGAGCCAACCCGTCATTTCACCAAGTCCTCTTCCTCGCAAGGATTGTAAAATTAATGTGGAGAGTAATTGTGCCTTTATTTATTTCCTATTGGTCGACTGAAGTATAATAGCATTCCCATGATTTCACCTGGTTACCATTTACCACTCTGAATCCATAATTGGTAGGGAACTTCATGCATTGATGCACAGTGGATGAAATAGCATCAAGTTGCTTCAACCCTACCCGACCAAGGATTATGTAGTAGGCTGAAGGTATGTTTTTGTCCAATATGAAGAAGCGAATTCATTCCATCCTTCTTGTTGGCCAAGTGTCGACCAGTACTTCCAACTTAACAGTTCCCAAGGCATATACCTTTTCTCCAGAAAACCCTATAAGAGGCATGTGATATAGTTCCATCTTACTATGCCTTAGCCGTAATATTTAAAAAAAGTTATAGAACATTACATCAGTCGAACTCCCATTATAAACCAAAACTCTGAACACTCTGCCATGGTGAACTATGTCAGTTATTTCCAATGGATCGTTAAAACGGTGAGTGCCCCATTCTAATCGTTTTTGAATAAGTCGATCACCAATTTATCTTTGTTCCTAGACTGACCATCAATACTCTTAGACATATCAATCTGCCTAATAGTGGGACAAGCTTTGGCTTTGTAAAATCGCTACAGCGAAAATATTGCGACTTCTCGAATAAAATCCAATTTTAATTATTCCCAAATTTTAGGTAAACCCTAAAATATGTATCTAGATGATTTATCTAATAAAAGAAAGCATGCAGGATAAAACAAATAATTTCAGGATAAATCCTCCAAAGGGGAAAAACCTTTTATTTCACTATAATTTGTAAGAAGACGGTTTACACGGATTATAATGAAATAGGGTGACATACGAAATACCCGCAGGTGTCGGTTACGATGTCTCGACTGGAACTTTCCCTTTCCAGGAGGGAAACATTGAAGAAGAAGATGGCTCATCCATAAGTTACGACTAGAGCTTTCCCTTTCCAAGAGGGATGAAATGAAGAATAAAATAGGCTTTTCCACAAGAGTGAAATCTATAAGGACTCCCTCCACAATAATATGCAGTTGTTAGTTGTAGAGATCTCCTCACAAAGTATAAACAAGAGCAAAGTATGTTCTTGAAAACCAAAACAATTCACTAAAGCATATGGGAGTTTTATGAATTGAAAACAAAAAGGTATTAAACCCTAAAGGAAGAATCCAAAAAGGATTCTACTTTCCCAGTTTTTTTGTTCGTCAAAACGTTATGACTTCTCAAGAAAAATGGAACCATTTAATGAGTATTTATACAAAAGCTGCACCGCCTCGAAATTCGAGCTCGATTGAATGAGATTACATGTCGCGCGAATGAGACAGCGATGTTGTTTGAACGACATCGCGCGACACTACTTGTCGTTTGAATGACGTACAGATGTCGTTTGAACGACAGTTTCAAAAAAAAATATTTTAGTATCCGCTTCAACACTTAGAAAAAATACTCATTCTTAAATTTTGACGAAAAAGTCCGCTCCAACACTTAGAAAATATTTTATAAAAAAATATCCCAAAAGCTCTAAGTAAAAAGTTAAGGTATTAAAAACATAATCTTACCAAAGTAAACTTCGCGGAGTCTTGAATGATGAAGAACATGATGAATTCGGATCCGTCTTTGATATAGATTGCTCTTGAATGCTCTTCGACGGTGTAGCAGTATATGATATAATAAATTGATAATGGACTTATAAAAATATGTCCTTACAAATCTCCCCCTATGTCTATGCCGGTACATACATAAAAAATCCGAATTATCAAAAACCAAAATGCCAATACAAATCTAACCTCCCATGAATAAATTTGCAAGACCTCAATACTGTTCTTCAATCATCTTCGTCAAATCTCAAAGATTTTCTCATCAGGGTGTGCAACATCATGATCTTCAATATTTGTACGTACACACATGAGAAAAAGTAAAAACCTTCGTGACGCATCGAGTTTGAAATGATATAAGAGTGAATCATTAATAAATCAAATCTCCCCCATAATGCAAAAAACTCTCCCATAACATGATAATTATTTTTCCCCTTTTTATGTTGTACCCAAATAGACAGATAAGAAGAAGCAATCAAAACATATAGTGTCACGATAAAATGCATAGCAAAAATGGATTAAGCTACGCGCATGCAAAGGTATGTCCCAAAAACATTCACAAACTATTTTTGATTTTTCAAATTTTTCATACAAAAATAAGATACTAAAAATCACACCATGGATTTAAACTAAAACAACCAAGTCATGGAAATGGAATGTATGGGTGTGAACACATTCGATAGGTAAATAAACTCAATCAATCATATGTGCATGATGCATACGTGTACCCCTAACGAATGAACATCAAAAGTATCCTTAGGTGTAAAAATTGTTGAATTTAGATGACATCGTCTTATGCAAATCAACAAATCAAAGTTTAAATGATTTCCACACCAATAACGTTCAAAACTATATAGCGCTTTTTAAATACTTTCAAGGACGTGCAAACCTGTTTAAATTCCATCCAAACTCCCTCATGCATATTTTCTTTTAGAGGTAATCTAAATTCTCAAACATTGGAGAATTGGTGCAAAAATCTAAATGGCCCATATTTGGCATGAATTTCTTTTTATTTCCTTTAAAAAAAATGGGCTCTTTTAAACCTCTTTGGACCCCGGATAATAAAATTCCTCAATTTTTTAGGTTCAATTAAACTGCGGCTTAATCACAAAGGATAAATACAAACCTTTCGTAGCCCTTCACCATTTTAAAACAAAACACACAAATCATCACCAAACGGTTTAAAAGTGCACACTTCTTGTCAAGTTTTATCGCGCTTGGTTCGTTTTAAGGACAGGATTGAAGAGAAAACACTCAACCAACATGTGAAAAGACAAGAACAATAATCAAACAAATTCGTGCATGTGTGAAATAAAGGACAAGTGAGTCAAACATGTAGGAAGTAACAACTAATTGCATCTCAATGACTCCAAACATTATAAAACACATGAATGACATGATATATTATCTCAAAACACTATCAAATTATCACATGGATAAATGGAATATAATTGTGACTCGATCATCCTAAGTGTCAATCCATAAACGGTGCAAACAAAATACAAAAATCTTTTTGGATTTTTCAAAAAATTTATCAAAATAAAATCTTTTTGTATTTTTCAAAATATTTCAACAACAAAAATCTATACAAAAAGTACATGTCACAACGCTAGCAAACATAAATATCATGAAACCAAATAAAACTAGCGTATGACAAACATGCGAACATAATCATCTATATGATATGGCAAGAGAAGAATCATGTGCAAGCAAATGAGAATCATGAACAAACAGACCATAAGCCTCTAAATCCGATTTCCTAACCCAAATCGATGTGTAACGAGGTGTGGGGGTTTTGGGAACCGATGTGACTCTATCTTTATGTTTCCTAGGTCCATTCAAAAGTTTGTAATAGAAACGCCTAAGATGACCTTACCTACCGCAATTTGTGCAAGTGTAAATCGAGCAGTGTGTGTTACCTATAGTTGGCGCTCTCCTCAAATTTATTGGTTGCTCTCTCTGAATTCGCCTAGGTGGCTCTCTCCTAATGATCCTAGGAGGCTCTCTCACTATGTGCCTAGGTGAATTTCTCCTAACAACCTTTGGAGGCTCTCTCTTAACAACCCTAGGTTATTTCTCTCACAATGTTCCTAGGGGGCTCTTTCCTAACAAACTTACGTGCCACTTTCTTCACAATCCTAGGGGGCTCTCTCACACGTGTGGGAATGGGTGCAACATATTTTTCAAAACCAAACCCACCCCTATCCTTTTTAATCTCGACAGTGCCTAAAATCTTATCAAGTTTTTCTGAACGAGATTCCAAGTCAAATTTTACCATACTTGAATCTTTCAATTTTATCTCAAGTTCACCTATCCTAGATTCAAACAAACGTCTAGAATCATCAAACTCAAGAAGCTCCTTTTTCATAGCTTCCATCAGACCACGAAGACTATATTTCTCACCCTCGACATACTCAAGCTTCTCTCTCAAAATTTTCTCACTTGCCCTAAGTTCTTCAACTAAAACATCATTATTTTTTAGGGCACTCTCATGCAAATGGGCTTTCAATTTCAAATTTTCTTTCTTTGTTTTCAAAGCTTCAGCATAAAGCTCATTGAAAGCTGTTTACAAGTCACGCTCATCCTCACTCATGTCATCCTCACTCACCTCACTTTTATCACTAGTCACACGGGTGGGAAACTCTCGCCTAGAAGCATAAAAGACTTCTTCTTCAGGCTCATTATCACTAAGGGTAGAAACATGAGAAACCGATTTATTCAATTTTTTCTTTAAATTTGTGGTACACTCATCTAACGTATGACCAACACCCTCACAACAAGGACACCTCTCAAAGTCATTTTTAACAGAGGATATAAAGCAAGAATTTGTGTGAACTTTCAAATTAGGATTTTCAAAAGGTTGACATCTAAGATCATCAAAACCACCAAAAGCTATTTTTTATAAAAAAAAACAGGATCAAAACACAATAACTTAGTGCAACAGGCTGTGATACCAATTTCTAAAATCGCTACAGCGGAAATATTGTGACTTCTCGAAATAAATCACATTTTTATTATTCCTGAATTTTAGTTTAACCCTAAAACATGTATCTAGATGATTTATTTAATAAAATAAAGCATGCAGGATAAAATAAACAATTTCATGAAAAATCCCCCAAAGGGGAAAAACCTTTTATTTCACTATAATTTGTAAGAAGACGGCTTACACGGATTACATAAAATAGGGTGACATACAAAATAGATTACATGTCACACGAACGAGACAGCGATGTCGTTTGAACAACATCGTGCAACATTGCTTGTCATTTGAACGATATGTAGATGTCGTTTGAATGACAGTTTCAAAAAAAAAAAATATTTTAGTATCCGCTTCAACACTTAGAAAAAATACTCATTCTTAAATTTTGACCAAAAAGTTCGTTCCAACACTTAGAAAATATTTAATAAAAATATCCCAACGCTTTAAGTGAAAAGTTAAGGTACTAAAAACATAACCTTACCAAATTAAACTTCGCGGAGTCTTGAATGATGAAGAACATGATGAATTCGGATCCGTCTTTGATATAGATTTCTCTTGAATGCTCTTCGACGGTGTAGCGGTATATGACATAATAAATTGATAATGGACTTATAAAAATATGTCCTTACAGGCTTCATTTAAGTACGCCTTTCTTTTAGTAAATCCATCTCCTCCTCCTGCCATAAAATGATAACCAAAGGAAACCATACCCCCATCCATTTCTGGATCATCAGGCTTCTTCAGCAGGTCGGGTCATCCTCATAATCGTTATTGCGTGCCCTTTTGGTGTCCTCTTTTCCTCGATCGGGTGACTCAAATCTCCACTTGGTATCTCGACTACCATTATGACCAACAAATTTCTCCAACTTTCCCCACCGAATAAGAGTTCAACTTAATTTTAGGTTATACAAATATCAGTGGTGTGTCCGTGATCGGAATAAAAATCACAATACTTGAACATTTCTTTTTTCTTAGGGGGTTTCCTCAGTTTCCCAGCTAGTTCAGATCTTAATTACCTCTGATTTCTTCCAGAATGTGGTGAACACCCTCAGTGAGTGGAGGATACTAATCGAACTTCTTAATCCTATCCGATTTCTTATATTTTTTTATCTATTTTGAACTAATTGTTCTTTTGTCCCTCAAATTTTCTTTCTGGTGCTTCTTTTGTTGACATGGCTTCCTCAACGTTCATGATTTTTTCAGATTTAGCCATTAACTCTGTCATAGTTTTGGGTGGGTTTTTGGCTAAGGCGTAGTAAATATATTTTGCCAGTAACCCACTCATTAACACTATAATGGCTATTTTTTCTTCACAACCGACCACTTCTAACTTCATATTATTTAATTGTATAGGGTACTCTCTCCAAGCTTTTGGCGTACGGCCAAGAGATGAGTAACACTCTTGATCAGCTTGATCCCAATGCAAAAGTTATCAATGAATAATTCAGCCAATTGGTGAAAACTGAAAATTTTACCTCTAGGCAGATTAGTGTACCATATTTGGGTTGGACCTGTGATGGAACTAGAGAAAGCCTTGCACCTCATCTCATCGGGGACAAAATAAATGTTAGCAACAGCTTGATACTTATCAATATGTAAAATTAAAATAGTTTTCCCATCATATTTTGGAGTGACAGTCGGTGTCTTGAACTTGAAAGGTGTGGAGTAGTCTACAATAGCATGTATAAAAGGCGAACCCTTCAACAAAACTTCTTTGCAAATGATTTTTTATTTTGGACATTTCCCCCAGTCGATCTTCCAGTTGCTGTATGGATCCCTTCTAGGAAGTTCCTTCTGGTTTGAATTTAATCGAAGCAGATTTAGTGTCTTTACTGTGTCTATGTGTTGAACTCTCCTCCTGAGAGGTCTGATCGGCACACACAGAGCCCCTCATGCTAGCTTTTGATCTCACAGATCCTTCTCTCTGTTCTCACGATAACGTTCTTGCTTCTTGTGATGACCTCTGGTTAATCGGGGACCTAGACGATCAAAAGAAGACTCCCTACTTAGCCTTTCCAATACACTTTGCATTTCCTTGGAAAAAGATTTATCGTCATTATAATACGTACATCAGAATGAAGAAGTTGTGCAATGATGGTATGACCTGTCATGAGAAGAACGGGAAAGGTAACTCCTTCCATTCCTAGCTAGTGGAGGTGGCATATCTTTTTAGAAAATAGAGGATTTGTCTATTATCTGACTGACTCTTATATAGCCTCCTGTCCTTTAGCCAAATTGAATAGGATCCTTTAGAGGTCTATCTCACCAGGGGGAGCGGATATTTCTGGATTGTTGCCTGCAACTCCAAAGCTTCTTTCAGGAATAGTAGTCATTCTTCAAACCAAATAATGAATAAAGAAATATATGAGGTAGAGAACGATGACAAGCAATCGTTCCCACAGACGACGCGAATTTGTTGATGTCTAAAAATGGAGTGATCCAATTTTATAATCACAGATAAATAATAAGTGTAATCTATTCAAATACACAAGGGACAGAGATTTTTAAGTTTATTAAGCTATCAAGAAAGCATACGTTCACTGTTAGTTTTATGTATGTTGATTACACTAACTCAATGTGGTATGCCTGAGAATGATTGGATTGTCCCCTTTGAGATAAGGGATATTCTCTATTAATAAGGGTCCTGAACCCTAGAGATGGAATGCCCTAATATTTCCAGGCATTTACATTTGTATACAATAAATGTGACTCACGACTTTCAGTGTTGATCGCCCTTTAAGTCGGGTAACTTTTGCTATTCTTGATGGTTCAAATTCTGGAGTTGGTCAGCCTTTCAGCCGACTAGGTTTCTCTAATGCCGATCAAGATAGCTACATGGCCACCTAGGATGACAAGTGTCTGTCGGTCATTAATCCACGCGGGGAGATAATTTTTACATACAACACTCACTTAACTTATGAAAGACACTAATCTCAAGTTAAGCTGTAATCCCTATTTTTGAGCCCCCAAATGAGCCCGAACCCATAACTGGAATGGTCAACAACTCTCCATATAATATACCTATACCCTGGGCCCAATTTTAGATGTCTAAAACACCTAAACGAGTCCCCAAACTATTTCGAAACATGCCTGAGTTATTCTTACCCAATATAAATATTTTTATTATGTTTAGGCAACACATAACCTTTAGTTAATTACTATATAATTTATTTTCCACAAGTTAACCCATTATACCCAATTGAATCAAATAGATACGAAACCAAGAATAAGCGTTTATTCTCAATTCTAATTCTCCCAATTAAATTTAAATATCGCTAATTTAATTTATTTCCTAATTTTATTTAATTTTATTCTATCCCAATAATTTATATCTAAAACATGAGGTATTACATGTGAATTTACTAGAAATTTTACTAGTAATAATCCTTAATCCCCTCCATTTAACCCTATTTTTGGTAGAAGAACTTAGGTCCATAATTTTGAAATTCAGAGTAAACTATTGTGTTCAGTGCGTGTTCACCGGTGCAAGGTAATTACCCTTTTTGGTCAATTAAGCTTCCTATTGTGGTGTGCATGTAAATGGTCATAAATTAGTTTTTCCATTGTCGTCCAAGGAATGTGTGCATGGAACTCAAATTTAGGGGGGAACATATGGTGCAGTCTTGTACAGAGATTTTGGTGTTTTAGTTCGAGTCAATTTTACTTGGTGACAATTATATGTACCGTTTAAAGGTGTTTCTCAAATATAAATATTTTTAAACATTACATTAATTTGAAGTGCATTGTGAGCATTAAAATTCTGAAAGGTGGATTTATGTATTAAAAATCATACTTACACATATGCAAATGTATTTTTGGTTTAGGTGATATATTTTTTAAAGGAAAAATAAATGACATTAATTGTTGATGAAAAAAACTACACTAGGCCTAATTAATTGATCATAGATAAATAAGTAAATAAACAAGACAAAAAGATTTTTTAAATGGTTCGGCTCAATGGAAAAGCCTACGTCCACTGTTATGTGTTAACTACCTTGATTTTTTTTTCGATCCCTTGCAATGAGGGTGATACAATTTATTTATAGCCCAAGAAGGGTACTGATAGTTGTCGTGTGAAAGTGTAACAACCCGCGTAATTTTTGAGGTATTTTCAAAATATAGAGGCAAATAAAGTTTTTGATAAATTATTTTTATTGCTCAAATATGTTGAGAATTATTTTTAAAGACGGGAATTTCAAAAGGTTTCGAAATCAGAGTTAAAACAAATTTTTAATTGAGTTTTAAAGATGATCCCTTATTAAAAATTTTAAGCCGAACTGTCAGTATCCTGGGCGATCGATCGATCGAGCCCAATAGGTTTGGTGAGCAGTAAGTATTTTTCAAGAGTTTTAGTTTGTTTCAAATTCTTATCTTTTTGCCTTATAAAAAGGGGTCGTGGGTGACTATTTCAGAACAGACTTTTGGCACAAAAATAACTAGAAAACATATTTTCTTTTCCTCTCCTTTTTATATACACTTAGCCCCTTTAATTTATACATTCAACCCTAGTTTTTGGAGGTGTTCTTGGGGCAGTTTTGATGTGGATCTTAGATATGATTTGTGGATCTTTGTGAACTGATTTTGATGGTGTAATCTGTGATTTTTTGGGTAGATTTATGTTGGTATGTTTTGATGGTTTAAGGTATGGGGTTTTACACAATATTCTCCTTAATCTTGTGAGTGTTATTCCGTTGATTTCATGTTTAATTGAACTCATATTTGAATTGTTAAATTGTTTTGGAAATCTAAAAATATTTGTTGGAATCTAATTTTATTCATGTGGTATTATATTTGTGTTGGGCATGTTGTCATGAGATTTTAATATGGCACTGAGGTTGGGCACCCGCCAATATTCCTGTTCCGACTACTTCATAAAGTATAGCGTGGTATGATGAGGCCTAGTGACGCTGATTAATGTGTTGTTGAGAAATTATATTAATATAATTTCTTGTGGGATTCTCATTTGATTTGAATATTCGTACTCGTATTGTTACGTTTTATTCACTGCTAATATTTGTTGAGCATCTTTCCTGTCGTATTGTATACTTCCCCATATTTTCTTTTAGTGGCAGGTTAGAGCGGATTTTGGGCGCTTTGGACTTATTGGAGATTGATTTTTAGAGTTGTTTATTTTGAGAAGAATATTCAAGAATACAATTTGGAAGATCCGTATTTATCTTGATGTATAGAGCATTTTATTTTGAGATTAGATAGTTGTTTTTATTTCAAGAGACTTTTGGTTATAATTAATTTGAAGTTTGAGATTAGTGGATTCTTTTTTATATTGTGGGAATTAGATGCTCTATACCTTGTTATATTGTGGATTTAGTTAGTTATATCGAGAGTGGTGTTCTGCCCGCTCTCCCTAGGCGCGGGCGGGGTGTTATAGAATGTTATCAGAGCTTAGGTATACGACCACCCTCAGGTCTTGGGTTTTAGGTCTATTGTGTTTTGTGGCGCATATTTGGAGATAGAAATTTTAGATGATCACTTCTTGTTAGGTTCCGATATTAGATGTGAGGAATTTATTTTTGGGAGGCGAGATTATTTTTTGGAGATTATTATAGTGGCCTGATTTTTTGAGCGTAAGCTTTCGGCAAAATTCGAGGGTGAAATTCCATTGTTAGTGGGGAAGTGTATCAACCTGCGTAATTTTGGGCTATTTTCAAAATATAGAGGAAAATAAATTTTCTGATAAAATTATTTTTATTGCTCAAATATGTTGAGAATTATTTTTAAAGACGGAAATTTCAAACGGTTTCGAAATCGGAGTTAAAATGATTTTTTAATTGAGTTTTAATGATTATCCCTTATTAAAAATTTTAAGCCGAACTGTCAGCATACCTGGTCGATTCATCAACATCAAGGGGTCGATCGATCGACTCCAGCGGGTTACGTGAGCAGCAAGATTTTTTCAGCAGTTTTAGTTTGTTTCAAATTCTTATCTTTTTGCCTTATAAAAAGGGGTCGTGGGTGACTATTTTGGAACAAACATTTGGCGCAAAAATACCCAGAAAACATATTTGCTTTTCCTCTCCTTTTATATATACTTAGTCCCTTTAATTTATGCATTCAACCCTAATTTTTGGAGGTGTTCTTGGGGATGTTTTGATGTGGAGCTTGGAGATGATTTGTGGATCTTTGTGGACTAATTTTGATGGTGTAATCAGTGATTTCTGGGCAGATTTATGTTGGTATCTTTTAATGATTTATGGTATGGAGTTTTACACAATATTCTCCTTAATCTCGCAAGTGTTATTCTGTTGATTTCATGTTTAATTGAACTCATATTTGAATTGTTAAATTGCTTTGGAAATCTGGAAATATTTGTTAGAATCTAATTTGATTCATGTAGTATTATATTTGTATTTGGCATGTTGTCATGAGATTTTAATATGGCACTGAGGTTGGGCACCCGCTAATATTCCTTTTTCGTCTACTTGATAAAGTATGGCGCGGTATGGTGAGGCCTGGTGACGCTGATTAATCTGTTGTCGAGAAATTATATTGATATAATTTCTTATGAGATTCGCATTTGATTTGAATATTCGTACTCGTATTGTTACGTTTTATTCACCACTAATATTTATTGAGCATATTTCCTATCGTATTGTGTACTTCCCCATATTTTCTTTTAGTGGCAGGTTAGCACGGATTTTGGGTGCTTTGGACTTATTAGAGATTGATTTTTAGCGTGGATTATTTTGGGAAGAATATTCGAGAATACGATTTGGAAGATTTGTATTTATTTTGATGTATAGAGCATTTAATTTAGAGATTAGATAGTTGTTTTATTTCGAGAGACTTTTGGTTTTATTTAATTTGAAGTTTGAGATTAGTGGATTCTTTTTATATTATGGGAATTAGATGCTCTATAACTTGTTATATTGTAGATTTAGTTAGTTATATCGAGAGTGGTGCTCCGCCCCGCTCTCCCCGGGCATAAGCGCGGTGTTACAAAAAGGATGGAATGCCTTCATTCGTTAGGCATTTAAATCAATACATAATGAGAATTAAATATACGACTGTTGTCGCTTCATTGGCAATACAGACTCTACGACTGTTGTCACTTTATTGACTGTACAGGTTGGATTCCCGATAGTTGGTCGATCTTCCCAGTTGGTCGGGCTACCCTGTTGGTCAGGCTTCCTTGTTGGTCGGGCTTTTGAATCATGCTGACTTGGATTTGAGCCAATTTGGATGACATGTGTTGGTTTATAATTGGTCCACGTAAGGTCATAAATTTTGGTATCAACACAAGCCTCTAATGTTTCATACTTGGAGATGATGCGAAAGTGTGGAATATTATGATTGAAACAGTAGTTCGGGCTGTTTGGTCGGCTGAAGACCTTCCAGACTTGTGAAATTTATCCACTTAATTGAGCGCGAATGGCAATTTTGTAAATATTTCAAATTTGAGCGAACATTTATGGGGTATCTTCCTCTTTTCCCTTATTAGCCATTGTAAACTCAACCGTCGTTCACTTTAATAATTACTGTTCCCAATTTTTGAGGTGACTTATTAAAAGAGCGATAAAACTTTGATCATTTTGACCTCTCATTTCTGATTCTTCTGATGTGTTCTTTGATCTTTCGTGCGATCGTTTTCTTTTCTGTCTTCAGTTCTTGTTGAATCCTTATAAAAAATTTAGAACTTTTCTTCTCTTCTTCTTTGTTTTCTTCATCATAGTTTAATCTATTGAGTCGCTTGATAAGTTCATAATTGACTTTAACATTTCATATTGGGTTATACTAGAACATCCCACTTTTCCTTCTAATTGTTTCCCTTTTGCTGAAGGCCATTGGTTCTCATCCATCTTTATTATTGAATGTGGGTTCATATTTCCTCCCAATCCTCTGTGTTTGGAGCTTTGTCAATATTTTGATGTTGTTCCTGCAAGAGTGGCTCTTAACACATGGAGAGTAGTGAATGGAGTATATAGGTTAAGTCAAATCCATGGAACCCATCTAGGGATTCTAGAAATAATATTTTGTTATAAATGGGTAACTAGTGATGCTACTTATTATTTGAAAACCAGGGAAGTTAGTAAAGCTTTAGTAGTTAACCTCCCTGATTCTAATAGGGATTATTTTGATCATGGGGTAGTTGTAAAAAAATTGGAAAGACACCCCTTTAGTTGGAGGTGTTAAATATCAAGGATCTAGATGCCCTCTCTTTGGCAACGGAATAGGTTGTTTTGTGTTTTAGTAATTTTGGCCTGTTTATATTTAATAAAATGTCATACTGACTGTTGCTTTATAAATTAAATTGTAGTTGACCGAAAAGAAAACTCCCCCAAAGAGAGTGAAGTAAATTTAAAAGAATTGAAGTTTATCTGGGGGCTTCACAAGACCGTTGCTGAGGTGGATGTTAGGTTCACTTCCTATTTGCTTCAATACAGAAATATTCTTTCTTTCTTTATTGTCAGACTTGCTGCTTCTCCTATTCTGGTGAGTGATCTTGATCAAGAAGTTGGTGTTGATTCAGACACTCATCTTTCTAAAATCATGAAGAAGAGAAAGTTTCTCGATCTTCTCAGTAGTAGCACTTTTGGATCCCAAGCACTTGTTGAAGGAGCCAAGAAGAAAATAGGGGATGCTATGAAGCCCCGATTCCCCTAGGACCCAGCCCGCAAAGACCTAGCTCCCAAGGACACAACTCCCAAAGATATTGAAGTTACCTTGAGGAGACTTAGGAGAGGGCTTGCAGAGAAGCAGGTCGACCAGGTGACTAATCAATTGTCATTGGTTGAATTATCTTCTTCTGATGTTGTTTCTTCGACAGTTATTACTCCTGGTTTGGCCAGGAAGTTGATCAAGTTTAGTACTCTTCCAGACCACAGGGGGTGGATTCCATGCTCCCTCGAGCGAAGATTTGTGAATTCGCTGCTCAGAGCCTTGCATCAGTAAGTGATTTCCATTTTCTTAGTTTGGTTGTCTTTTATATTTCTCATGTAATAACTTCCTCTTCTTTTCTTACAGTTTTTGGTGCATTTTAATAATATACTAGAGAAGGATGATGCAATTATGGCTTCTTCTTTAAACGATGTGGAGGAAGCCTTGGCTGGCTTGAAGAAGTATTTGCTTGAATCTCAGCAAGCCTTGGAGACTGAGAAGAGTACTTGGGCGAATAAACTCAAGATAGCTGAATCTTATCGGCAGATGTTTAATGAAAATGCCCTTGAAGCTGAGTGCAAGGCTAAGTAAGCTAAGTGAAAATGAAAGAAAGTTGAGCGTAAGGCAAAGGAAGTTGAGCGCAGGGGAGCCCAGGGATAAGACTGTCAAAGAGCTTGTATCCTCTGCCAGATCTAAGAGAAAGTCTTCTATAAAGGTGTCCTTCAGTACTGGCTAGGACAAGGGCTGGAACAAAGCTATTTCTACTGCCTCTACTCATATTGAGTATGAAAAAAAAATATTTCAAAGATGTATGAGTTTCTTCCCTTCAGGAGTTGAACACAGTTGAAGGCTCTGAAATTTTTCAAAGATAAATTCATGATCCTCCTCTAATCATTGAGGATGAGGTTGAAGCTGAGGCTGGTTCTGGAGAGTCTTCTCTAGTGGTTGAATTTGCTACCGATCTACCTAAAGTCACTTAATATTCTCTTCTTTCAGTCGAGTAAATCGAGCAACTCCAGTCTATAGTCCCTTCTTCTGAGCAGGATAACAAGGTTGAGAAAGATAAGGAGAAGTTGTAAAGTTGTTCGGCATTTTCCCTTTTTCTCATTTGTTTCTTTTTCTTTATTTTTATTGTACTTGAACTCTTTGTTATCAATAAAAGAACATTTTGTTCCTTTTTATCTCTTGTTGATTATACCTATTCATCATTATTGTTGTTGTTTGGTGGTCATTTCTTCTTGCTAGTTTATATCGCAGATGGAGCAACTGTCTTCCAATGATACCAAGCTACTAAGGAAGTGCAGTGCTTTTTTCAAAGCAGGTCATACAGACTTATCTGAAGAAGAAATTATTTAGTTGCTCGGTGATGATGCATCAGAGAAGACTAAAGAAGCCTACAAGTATTTTAAGTACTTACTTAATTGGGTAGTAGAAAATAATGTTCCCTACTATGAAATGATAGAAGAACTTCAAAAACGGTATGAAGATTCTACTGCACTGTTGCACCAAAGCTACGAGCAGAAATATCGAAGCTTAAGTGTAGGTCGGGCTTTAATAACTTCGTTTTAGTTTTCAATAAAAAGTAAGCTCTACTTAAGCTTGAAGTTGAATAAACTAGAACTGTTGCCAAACTTCTGGAAGAGGAGAATAATAATTGAAGGGATAAAGTGAATCTTTTGAAGCCTATTTCTGGAGCTATTGTTGCTACTACTAATGAGGGATACTCCTTTTTAGAAGATGAAAATGCAATATTAAGGGATGAGTTGGAAACCTTAAAAAAGATTAAGCCTACACCCTCTTCCCGAGCAACAAATAAGCCTGATCGATGAACCACATAAGAAATTAGGACCCAGTAGGCCCTTGCCAATCAAGCTGCACAGTTAAAAGCTAAAGATCGAGCTATTGCTGAGATGTCCCATAAGTTGCAGACCTTGTCAGAATAACTATCCACTCAATCTTCCTAATTACAGGTTAAGGATGGAGTACTGAAGGAGCTGCAGTCTCAAGTTGATAAATTAAACTTTCAATTTCATAAGCATCCAAGAGAGGTTTGGATAGATGGGTATAATGAAGATCTGGGGTATCTTGATGATAGGCTTCAACAGGTTAAGAATGAGTCCTATAAATAGGGTTGGATGAATGCTTTAACCATGATGAAGGTGGATCGGAATAACTCTTTGTGGGATTGGTGTGACCCCGATTTACTAGAGATTGAGAATCCTCCATTCAAGTTAGATGTTAACTGGATTCCTATTCATCGTAATCCTCAATGCTTGATTTCAAAATACTTAGGATATTACGAGCTACATGATGAACTAGATATCGTCCGACCTCCTCATCTTCTTGATCATCCTAGTAGCAGCAATATTGAGATGCTTCAAAATTTTAACTTCACCAACTCTCCTTATACTTTGGATGATCCTCCAGCTATTATGGATCCTATTTCTAAGGCTGAAAGAAAACGTCCTATAGAATAAGGCTTTGTATTTTGTTTCTGCATGTTTAAGCAATATTAATTGAATTTAATGAAAACCTTATTTTATGAATGGACCAAATTTTAGTCAATCACTGCATATATGAATGTCTCTTTAGTCTTTGACAATGAATGGATGAACTTTTAGTTAATATCTAGTTTTCATCGATTCTATTGATATCCTTAGGATTATTCTAAGTATCATACCAATTACCAATGATTCACCATGATTTTACTAATTTACCTAAATTTTTAGGTAATAGCATTTTAGTTACCTTGGTTCCCAGGCGTGAGTGGAACATTTATCCATCTTTTAGCCCAGTTTAGATGAAAATTATACATCTGGATCTTTGTTAACCAAGTATTTGGGACTTACAATTTTTCCTTGCATGGTTTTTTATGTATTTGACAACCAACTTTGTTGGTGTCTTTATTGATACCGACCAATATTGTTGGTGGTTTATGTTGACGACCAACATTGTTGGTGCCTTTATTGATGCCGACCAACATTGTTGGTATTTTTATGTTAACGAACAACATTGTTAGTGCATTTGCAATGTTTGAAATGTATTGCATAGCACTAGTACTCCAAAAAAAATAACAATTTTGGGGAAATCATATTCTCATTAATATTGAAATGAACTGAGTACAACATGACTACATTACTGATAACACTTCCTCAGATGTTCTGCATTCTAGGGATTCTTGAATTCTTCACCTTCCAAAGTCTCAATTCGATATGTGCCTGGCCGGATGACTGTTGTAATGCAATAAGTCCCGTGTCAATTGGCTTCAAGGCTATTGCTTTTCTAAATCACTTTCTTCAAAACATAATCACCTTCTTTTAGGTTACGCGATCGTACCCTCTTATTATAGAAATGTGCAGTCCATTGTCGATAAACTGTATTCCTTAAAGCTTCATCTTCATGTACCTCTTCCAGCATGGCTGAGTCTAGCCTTCTCATCAAATCACTAACTAGGGTATTGAAGTTAAGAACTCTGTGCGTAGGTATACCTATCTCGACAGTAATTACAGCTTCAGTACCAAATGCTAACATATAGGGAGTTTCTTCAGTAGTTATTCTAGGGGTTATTCTGTAAGCCCACAAGACATAATTCAGTTCATTGATCCAATTCCTTTTAGCATTTTTCATCCTTTTCTTCAACCCATTCAATAAAGTTCTATTAGTTACCTCTGTTTGGCCATTGCTTTAAGGATGGCCAGGAGCAGAGTGGATTTTTTTACATTAGATTGAACGCAATAGGCAGCAAATTCATCGTTGTCAAATTGTGTGCCATAATCAGTGATAAAAGCGTAAGGAAAACTATACCTGCATATAATATTTTTTGAAATAAACTGATAAACCTTGTCATAGGATATATCAATCAATGGTTCAGCTTCTACTGATTTAGTAAAATAATCAACAGCTACAACCAGGTACTTGAACCTTCCTCGAGTTGTCGGAAGAGGCCCGACCAAGTCAATTCCCCACATAAAAAAGGGTCAAGGTGAAGTAATTGGTGTTAGGAGAGCTTGTGGAGTCTTGCGTATGCTGGAAAACCTCTGGCACTTATCACACTTCTTGACAAAAGCTGCACAACCTTCTCGTATAGTTGTCCAGTAGTACCCCTATCTGTGCATTCTTCGCAACAACGTTCTCCCTGATACATGGGCTCCACAAGACCCTTCATGGACTTCCTCAATCAAATCCTTTACTTCATCTAGATGCACACATCGTTATAGTCCCGCAGTTAATCCTCTTCTATACAACACACCGTTGTCTAGCACATATCTCACGGCTTTGTATTTCATCTTCTTAGCTTCAAGTAGGTTGGCTGGAAGAATTCCTTCTTTAATATATGCTCTTACGGGATCCATCTAAGATGACCCCATATCAACTGTGATAAAATTAACCATCAGATCCTCATCAATGCTCCTATTAGCAAGTAGTTCAATAGGAATAGTTCTTCACAGCTCAATTTTGGTGGCTAAAGCTAGCCGAGCAAGTGCGTCTGCTCGGGAATTTTCTAATCTTAAAATTATGATCATCTACAAAGCTAGGAAAGTGGTAATCATCTCCAAATATTTAGATAAGTACCTGGACATTAGTTCTCCTTTAGCTGCATATAAGTTCAACACCTAATTCACCACCAACAGTGAGTCACTGTATACCACAACTTGCTCGGCATTCAATTATTTGGCTAGATTTAAACCAACAATCACAACTCCATACTCTTCTTCATTATTGGAGGCTTGAAATTGGAATCGTAGAGCGTATTTTGTATCTAGTTCATCTGAAGTATTGAGAATGATTCCAGCTCCACATCCAGTTGCATAGGATGACCTATCAATATACAAGCTCCATATAGGAATATCATTATCAAACGCTTGATTTGTCAGAATTCCTTGATGGAAAATTTTATCCTTTACCTCCTCATATTTCTTTTTCATATCCTGTACTCCACTGGAGGGTTTTGTTTGATCGGTTGTAACGTCTTCTGCAGTTTCCCTTACTTGGAGTTGGTCGGGCATATTTCCAATAGGTCTGCTGACTCCTGAATGTTCCTTAGCCAGAATCCCTTATTTCTCGGGGACCTCTTGGTAAGTGAATTCTGCAATAAAATCTCCCACAGCTTGGCATTTTAAAGCAGTCCTTGGTTCATATACAAGATCATATTCCCCCAACTCCACAGCCCTATACATCAACTCCGAAATTTCTCGAGCTTACGCAAAGCTTGACTCGGTGGCATGTTAGTGTATACCACTATGGTGTAAGATTGAAAATATGACTCCATCCATCTACTAGCCTCAATTAAGGCCAATGCTAATTTCTCCATTATAGGATATCGAACTTCTACACCTTGAAAACATTTGCTAGTGTAATAAACTAGCTTTTAAATTCTATTCTCCTCCCTGATCAAGGCAAAGCTAACAACCGATTCAAATATAGCCAGATACAAATATAACTTTTCTCCCAACATTAGTCGGGAGAGTAGTGGTGGTTCTCCCAGGTACTTCTTCAGCTCCAGGAAGGCTTTTTCACATTCATCGTTCCATTCAAAGGTTTGTCTAAGTACCTTAAAGAATGGGAAACACCTGTCCGTTGCTCGGGACACAAATATGTTGAGTGCTTCTATGCATTCTGTTAGCCTTTAAACGTCCTTTTTACTAGTTAGGGATTGAATTTCTAACAAGGCTTGATTTTGTCTGGATTAGCTTCAATCCCCCTTTGATTTACTATATACTCGAGGAACATTCCCTCATGAACTCCGAAGATGCATTTGGTTGAGTTTATCTTCATCTGGTGCTTTTCTAACTGATCAAACGTCTAGTTGAGGTCGGTAATATGATCAATAATTTTTTTTCTCTTTGTCAGCATATCATCCTCATATACCTCCATGTTCATGCCTATCTGCTCCTCAAATACTTTGTTCACCAGTCTCTAATAAGCGGCACCAGCATTTTTTAGACCAAATGGCATAACAGTATAGCAATAAGCTCATTGGGGAGTAATAAAGGAAGTACTTTCTCTATCTTTTGTCTTCATTTTGATCTGGTTATAACTTAAATATGCATCCATGAAACGCAACAGTTCGTGCCCCGAAGTAGCATCCACCAGTTGATCAATTTGTGACAAAGGAAAATGATCACTTGGGCACGCTTTGTTCAAGTCAGTAAAATACACACACATCCTCCACTTATTATTTTTATTCTTAACTATAACTACGTTGGCCAACTAGTTCGGGTACTTCACGTCTTCGATATAGGAAGCTTTTTGAAGTTTCTCCACTTCTTCCTATATAGCCTGGTTCTACGGGCTAAAACCTCTTCTTCGTTGCTTTACAGGTTTAACCCCCGTATTAACATTAAGATCGTGGCATAGGAAATTTGGGTTTATAACAGGCATATCTTCATGGTTCCATGCGAACACTTTCTTCCTTTATCTCAAGAAGGCCACCAACTCCTGTTTAGGAACCAGTTCCAATGACGCTCCTATTTGAGTAGTTCATTTCGGTTTGTCATCGTCTAGAATAATGCTTTTAGTTACCTCTATCACTAGGCCTTTTACGATCTCAGATTCATCTCTTATATCTAAGGTTTCAACCTCAGATTCACTATTTGGCTCGAATATATCCACTTAATAAGTGGTTGTTTTCCTCTTTACTTCTAGCATATCTTCCTTTTTAATAAATGAATAGTAGAATTCTCGAGCTACTTTCCGATCTCCTTTTACTACTCTTACTTCGAAGTTGGTCAGAATTTCAGGCATTGATGAACAGTAAAAGGTACATCTTCGAACTTCTTTAGTCCCACTCTTCATATGATCATGTTATAGGAAGAATGAATATTTTCGTCCATTAAAAAAATCACATGTTCTCTGTCCTGCTTACTGGCCATGTCCCGATCAATATATCTAGCTTAATTATTCTCAATGGAAATACTTTTTTTCCAGAGAATCCAATAAGTGGCATGTGCTAAGGCTCCAATTCGCTGAGTTTTAAACCCAAACTATCAAAACAGGGATAAAATATGATGTCTGTCGAAATGCCATTATCCACTAATGTTCTTTGTACCAGTACTTCTTTCATCCTGACTCTGATCACTAAAGGATCATTATGAGGATACAACACTCTGGATAGATCGTTCTTGGAAAATCTAATTACGAGCTTATCCTTGTTAACTTTCCTTGGTCGGTCCTCCTCAGCGAGGTTAATTAGCTGGATGAAGGAAAATGCTTGGTCCTCATTCCTTTCAGCTGTATGATCTCCTCTTCTTGCATCTCCACCTATAATCATATGGTAATTAAAGGATCCAAAACTGAGTGTGAATACCTTGTGTTCAGGTTGTCTAGGGTTCTTGGGGAGATCATGATTGTCTTCTGGATCATCGTTATGGTTCCTCTTCTTATCTTCGCTAGGCTTAATGGATGATTCGGATCTTTGTCGACCTCTATCTCCAGTTCTTCCACCAGCCTGAATCTGTCCAATTTTCCTCTTCAATTGAGTGCTTTTATCTTATTCTAGAGAGAAATACACTGGTTGGTCGTATGACCATGATCTTTGTGAAATTCGAAATACTTGGACTTATCCCTCTTATCAGCAGGTGACCTTAACTTTTCAGGCCAATTCAGATCATTGTTATGCTTGATTTCGTCCAACACACGATGTATATCCACCGTAAAGAGAGTGTAATTGGTGAATTTTTTTAGCCGATCTAGGCTTTCTTTTACTTTCGAATTCTTGTGCTCTTGTGCTCCTTCTTATCCGACTTCCCTTTTATCTTTGCTTCCGCCTTTGCATCTGAATTATTTTTAGCAGTCATAGCTTCCTCCGCATTCATAATCTTCACTTCTTTGGCCATCAATTCTGTCATCGTCTTCAGGGAATCTTTTGCCAAAGTATAATATAGTTTGTAGGGGAGCAAATCACTCATGAGGGCAATGATTGCAATCTTCTCTTCATAATCAATGACTTCCAATTTCTCGTTATTAAAGCGAGTGATGTAATCCATGTTACTTTCTCCCACCTTCTGTCTCACACTAAGAAAATGAGCTTCTCGCTTCACCGATTTTTCTCCAAAGCAAAAATTATCAATGAATAGCTCGACGAGTTATTAGAAGAAAGAAATCTTCCCTCGAGGAAGACTATTATACCATATTTGAGCAGATCCAGTGATTGTTCCTGAAAATGCCCTGCACCCCATCTCATAGGAACATCATAGATTTCATCCGCTGCATGGTATTGTTCTATACGTAGAACTGGATCAGTCTTCCCATCATATTTGGGAGTGAGCATTGGAGCTTTAAACTTGGTTGGCGTAGAGAAATCTACGATGGTTTGCACAAAGGGAGATCCCTTAATAAAACTTATGTGGAGGGGATTATTAGCCTTGGTGTTTTCTCCCAACCTGTTTTCCAAGTGCTAAATGGAACATTTCCAAGCATCACTGCCAACACAAGATTTATGGGTGGCGACTTTTTTTTGCCGACCAACTGATCGTACTGATCTTTCTTCTTGCGAATCTTCTCTTTGATTGGACCTAGAAGCTCATCGGGTTTTCAATCTGGATTGGGATGAACATTGCCTCAGATCCCTTGGTCGTCAAGTATTTCCCGATACAACCCGTAGGGCATTTCCCTTGGGTCCCAAACGATCGAAAGGAGAGGCCCTACTTATACTTTCTAAGGCACTCAATCTTTCTGGGATAAGGGACTGTCCATCAGAGGAATTAGTAATCCTGATAGAAGAAGTTGATCTAGGAAGGTATGAAGGATCCCTTGAAGTTCGGGAGTGGCTATGCCTAACACTCCTTATTGGCGGCAGTGGCATACTCCTTTGATTAAATTGTGCAGGGACCCCAGCTTACAAAATTTAGGCCAACTGTCGTATTATCCTGGATAGCCTCTTGACCCTTGGCCAAGCTAGCGAAAATTCCAGTTAAATCATTGTTATTTGGAGGGATAGAGGAGTAGGCAGAATTCCCTTATTTCTAGTGCTTGATTCAGGAATTTCGTCCATAGATGATGAATGAGTGAAAACGTTCTGTAATACGTTCCCACAGACGGTGTCAATCTGTTGATGCAAAAAAGTAGACTATGCCTAATTAATTGATCACAGATAAATAAGTAAAACAAACAAGACAAAAAAAAAATTTAAGTGGTTCGGCACAATGGAAAAGCCTACGTCCACTGTTATATATTGACTGCCTTTATTTGTTTTTCAATCCCTTACAATGAGGGTGATAGTTGTCGTGTGAAATGATGGAATGCCTTCATTCGTTAGGCATTTACATAAATACATAATGAGAATTAAATATACGATTGTTATTGCTTTATTGGCAATACAGGCTATAAGACTGATGTCACTTTGTTAGCTGTACAGGTTGGATTCCCGATAGTTAGTCGGTCTTCCCAGTTGGTCGGGCGTCCTTGTTGGTCAGGCTTTTGCATCATGATGACTTGGATTTGAGCCACTTTAAATGACATGTGTTGGTTTATAATTGCTAAGGTGGTAAATTTTGGTATCAACACTTATATCACGTAATTGTAATGTGTAATCATTTTCATACATACATTAACGTGTGCAGGTGTGGGTGTATATATATATATATATATATATATATATATATATATATATATATATAGAGAGAGAGAGAGAGAGAGAGAGGAGCTCTCATACATACCAAGTATACCTACTTGCTGGTGCAAACCTATTTTTATAAAATATTTTTAAAAAAAATTGCATTGAAATTTTTATGTGATATTTAAACATTTTAAGGGACCCATATAAAAAAATCAACTTAAAATAAAAAAATTTACTATTTTAAAAAAATCGGTCAAGCGTTCAAAGCTTATAAAGTTCTTTAAAAATTGTGAAAGTTTGATCGATTTTTTTAAAATAGAAAAATATGTTATTTTGAGCTCAATTTTTTTTATTATAATAAAATCGATATATATACTTGATATGTGTACTTGGTATGTAATGGAGTCTATTTGTGCGTGTGTGTGCGTGTGTATATATATATATATATATATATATATATATATATATATATATATATAGAGAGAGAGAGAGAGAGAGAGAGAGAGAGACTCTCATACATATCAAGTTTACATACCCATTTTTTTAATATTGTAAAAAAAATATTTTTGAGTTGAATTTTTTATGTGGTATTTACACACACACACAAAAAAAAATTTATTTTTGAGTTGAATTTTTTATGTGGTATTTACACACACACACACACACATATATATATATATATATATATATATATATATATATATAAGGGACAATGGTATTATGAATAGTAACTTATGCATGATAAACATCCATGACATTTTATGTGTTGCATGCTTGCATGCATACACATGCATGTATGCATGCATACATATATACATTATTTTATTATTTTTTTAATAATATATTTTTTTTAAATAAATTTTTCTAAATATTTTTTTATAAAAAATATTTTTTTAAAATATTTTTTTAAAAAAATACTTTTTTTAAGGTTTTTTTTTTAAAAATGTTGGTTATTATGGGTGGGGTTTTATCACGGGGGCAAATTTATCGTCGTGCGCTCGGGCACGGGCATCCGCTAGTATATATATATAATGCTCTTGTGCGGATTAATCCGTATTTAAGAGTGCGGACCGTACATGTGTCACTTGGTGGTGAGCCTAGAAATTATCGGTTAAATTATAGGCACACTCTCTCTCTTTTCTGGCTCATCGTCAGGTGACACATGTCCGGTCCGCACTCTTAAAATGCGGACTGGTCCGCACAAGAGCAGTACTATATATATATATATATATATACTAGTGGATGCCCGTGCCCGAGGGCACGGCGATAAATTTGCCCCCGTGATAAAAAAAAAAATTTGAGAAAAAAAAAATTGAGAAAAAATAAAAAAAATTTGAGAAAAAATAAAAAATATAAATTAAAAAAAGAAAAAAATATTTAAAAAATAGTTTAAAAAAATGGGGAAAATATTTAATAAAAAAATATAAATTTACATGTATTTAAAAAAATACATGTATTTATAATAGTATAATAGTATTTATAATAGTATATATATAACACAAAAAAAAAAGAAAAAAAAAAGAACTTTTAGCATGACATTTCATGTATGTGCATGAAAGAGAAAAATGTCATGCATAAAAAAAGTGAAGATATTTTGGCAAAATTTTCAAAAACCATGCTCCTTTATTATATGGATATATAAAGTACTGCTCTTGTGCGGACTGTCCTGCATTTTAACAGGACCGGACACGTGTCCCTTGACGGTGAGCCCAAAAATTATCCGCTAAATTATAGGTGTTCTCTCTCTCTCTGTTTTGCGCTCACCGTCAGGTGACATATGTTCGGTCCGCACTATTAAAATGCGTGAGAACCCGCACAAGAACAATAGCGTGTGTGTGTGTGTGTGTGTATATATATATATATATATATATATATATATATATAGTAACATAATACTTTTTATTATTTTAGTCTTCATTTAAGTGAAAAATATTCGAAATTTCCAAAAATATTATAAGTAGAAGGTGTTTTGTACCAAGAGTCCATATTTTATAAATGAATCATATAAATTATTCTGTTTATATTCTTAGGGAAATTCTATAGATGCATATCTCCATAAAATTCTATGTTACATACAATGGATCCAAAGCAATTTTCCAATTATTTATTTGCAAAAAATACAAAACTTTCAATTTATTTTCAACGCAAGAAATCTCCAGGAACAATACATGTACTTATAAATAACTAGCTAGAAAATGACACTTAAAAGTTCTTACAATGGTTAGGACACTCCAGGGGTTACGTGAATGGTTCTTTTTTTTTTTCCTTTTTGTTTGAATTATCCCCTAGTGAAATTCCAAGATTACCTTGAGCTGTGACAGTGTTTTGTTGGCCAGGCATGGGCAATTTGGGTAAAGTATTGGATTTTTGGATAACAACAGCTGAGTTTACAAATATGAAATCTATTGTGCCATAAATGTTGCACTCGTGGTAAAATTGGCAGTTAGAATGTGCATAGAAACTGTCTTGATAAGCATCAAAACGATATCAGTAAGACTGATTGGTCAGCTGTTGACATTAGGGCATCTGCTTCGTGCTTGCTTGGACCAGCGTTGTTGCGAAATTCTAGGAGTGACGATTTTATAAATGATACTAAAAAATAATACGGAAAGACACAAAATTAAATTGAAATTGATACGATATGTCGTGTTCGTATTATGTTTTTTTTACATAAAGTCGTATCGTATCGTATCGTATTCGTGTCTAAATTAGGAGTCGTGTCGTGTCGTGTTATCGTATTTTTTAGGGGTAAAATTTAAGAAAATCTGGTATTCGTGTCGTGTCGTGCCGTGTTATTTTTTATTCGGATCGTGTTTGTGTCAACTAAAAAAAACACAAATTCACGTCGTGTCGTGTTCGTGTCTGAAGAAATCTTATCGTGTCGTGTTGTGTCGGCCTGAAACATGACTCGTTGATTCGAATTGCCACCCTACGAAATCCCATATGTTAGGCAATGAAACCTTGACTAAACACAGTTGCATTTATGCATAAAATTCGCAAATTAAAAGGAATGAAATAATTAGAACGTCATAGGAGGCATAAGATAGAAAACAAAAAATTATGAGCGTATGTTTCCATGTGATTGAATATCAATACGTACATGGAAAATATTTAAGAGCTCGTATTTTTCAATGTTTGATTACACAAATTTGTCTTTAATTTTCTTAAAGTACAACCTAATAATGCATATTTTTTTATATTTTTCATGATATTTTTTCTTTTTTTTGTTTTTTTTTTTTTTTTTTTTTGGAGGGGGGGGTGGAGGGGGGGGGGGGGGGGGGGGGGGGTAGAGTGTTAACAAACAAATCTCAGCCATTCCAAATAAACAAACCCTCAAATTAAGAAAATTCCTTCAAAGTTTCTCTAAGCAAAATTTTCTACATTTATGTGTTAGATTATAGTTGCATAAAAAAGCTAAATACACCCAAAATTAAACTATATTGTGGCAAATGTTGTCAATCAAACACAACATAACTTATGTTTTTTCGCAAAATATTTTCCATTAAAAAAATTTGTATTTAAAATTTCACCACTTTTGTTTGGTTCATTGTAGTTATGTAAATTAATGAAAATAACTGGTGATGATGCTGGAAACAGCACCACCAGATGAGGTGTTGATAAGCTTAAGCTAGTAATAACAATGGTTGCATATAGAGTAAATATCCAGGAGAGCGGAGTGAGGAGAAGAGGATAAACACTAGTATATAAGTGGTTCAGCCAATCGGGCCTACGTCCACTCTGAGTGTGTGAGTAATTTCACTAGATGAAAGTACTAATGGTCATAGATACAATCTGTCAAGTTTTCTCTCTCTACTATGTAAACCAACAGAGTTTTAGCTAGGGTTACAATTATCGATCTCTTTACAAGGTAGGGGATGACCTCTATATATAGTGCTTGGAGGGTGTAATGTACCCCCCAAACATGCAATGAGCATGTGTATGAGGATCGAACTAGTATGAGAATGACACCTGGTTGATCTTATGTTGATAATGATGACCACAATATTCCCTCACGTGAGGGGAATGATTCGGTTATAACTAATTTGTCCACATATTACAAACCTTGCATGTGCTTGCATATGCTCGGACTTGTCCTTGACTGATGTAACCTCAGCCTGGACGAGTACAAGGTTGGTGAAGTCCGATGGGGTTGCCTTGTCTTGTCGATAGCCATGATGACCTCGGTCAGGAAGAATGGCCGAGGTTGGGCCTAAGGTGAGATGTAGCGTCGGGGAGAGCAGAGTAGGATGTTGACGATAATCTGTCCCTATAAGGTGCTGCTAAACTCGGCTGCATCAGAGCCGAGGTTGGTAGTAGAGAGCCGACCTTGCAGAATACGACCCTTCTGATGGCAATTGTGAGCTTCTTGCCAACTCGGCTGTGAGATAGACCGAGTTTAGTGACTCTGAGTACAAGGGTGCACTTTGGGCATATCAATCACCCTCTAGCCCTTAGTATCCTATGTGAGTAGGTGATTGAGGGGTATGTTAGGGCGAGGCTGAGTTTCTTTTAGTGCCTTGGGGTGTGAAGTGATTCCTTGACACATGTCACTCACTGAAGTGACTAACGTGTTCCACAAGGTGTTGATAATTCTTACTGTGCCTTTTAGGTTTTCTAGGGTAATGATGGTGCGTTGGAATGTGTGACCATCATTGGGAAGGTTTAAAACCTTCTTCTCTTTCCTCATTCTCTTTTTGTTCTCCGGCCTAAGCTTTCTGCAACTGCTACTCTCAAGTCCCCCTTCGTTGTGTTGTGATCCAAGGTTTCCTTTGCTTCCTAACCTCTTCGTCCTTCACTCGCGACTAGCCAGGTACAACTTTCGACCTTTCTTTTCCATATATGGTGTTTGATTTGTATTTTTGATTTTTCGGTGAGGTTTTCCTTTTTCGGCGAAGCTTTCCGTCATTGTTGGGTAGCTATAGGGTTAGGTTTATAGCGCCTGTGTGACCTCGTTACCATATTAGGTTATCTTGGGGTTGTTTCTGCCAATAACATTAGCTTTTAGACTATTGATGACCCTCCGGCGACCCTATTCTTGAAAGTTCTTGAAGTTCTTCGTGAAAACCTTTTAGATTCCTAGTTTTATCTTTAGTTTAGATTGAACAAGTTTTTTTCCTGTTTGTAGTTTGAGTTCAAGTGTAGTGTCATCTTCCTTATGATCAGACCCTTGTACCAACTTATAAAAGAGTTCACATCTCTTCATGAGAAGACCATTGAGAAAATTGGGCAAATAGAGATAGCCCAAGAGGAAGCTCATAGGGCTGAGGCCTTTCCCTTAAGACTATTTTTTCCTCCATCCCTGAAGGTTATATACCCTGAGTCGGATGATCCTGCTGAGCCTTAAGAGGTTGCTGAGGATCCTGTACCAATGTCTGAGTCTGATTCATCTTCCGTAGACTCGATGTCAACATATGAAGCAGGAGAATCTACAGACTCTTTTCAAGAGGCTATGGATTATTCTCCTAGGTAAGGTGAGGTTCCTGAGGAAGCCGAGGTTTCAAGTCATGCCTCGTCTCACCAAGGTGATAGCACTTCGCATTAGTCTTCTGATGTTGAAATCTTAGGGACAAGTGTGGCAACTTCCCCTCCCATTGATGTTATTCCCATAGCAGCTGCCATCGGGGTTGAATTTTCTCGAAGGTTTTCCGGTGGTGCTCCTACACCTGCCCAGGCTGACGTTGCTAGGCATGGTGACGATGATAAAAGGAGCGAACTTGATACCTCTGAGGCCGCCGAGTACATGAGTACTGTGAACGAGTATGACCTCATTTCTTTCAGGCATCTCTATTCCATATATTCTTCAATCATCCTTAGGAAACCTTTGAGGGATGAGAGGGCCTTTAATGGCCGAGATGGAGAGATATATGTTTATGAGCATATATTTAAGTTAGGATTTCGTCTTCCTATCCACCCATCCATCAGAGCTATACTCTTGCACATAAATATTTCCCCTATCCAACTGTCCTCAAATGCCTAGAGGGTTATGATTGGGGACATCGTCCTTTGGAGGGTTGTTCACCATTCAGACCTTCCAGTTAGAGTTTTCATAGGTTGTTACGTTCCTTCGTCTGCCAAAAATCACCCCATCCATTATCACTTCCTAGCCAGGAAATCAAAGAAGAAAATGCTCTTGGTTACCCAAACTTCAAACCACAATTGGAAACCTCGGTACTTATTTATTTCTGGGGCATGGGAATTTGGTTCGAATGAGGCTTCTAGAACGTCGGTTGCTAGGACCCCTCTAAGATGGGTGAAGGTTTCCCTTGCTTTCAAAGCCGACCCTGGTTTTAACTAGGACCACTACAAAAATGTTGAGGATCTTTATAGTCAGGGAGAGAAAGGTCATCTCGTTAAATATGAGCACTTGATGACCCCCTACTACCTATCTCAGACAGGTTTGGTGGGTGGTCCTTTGGAAGAACTTCGTTAGTCATAATTTTTCTTACCCAAGTTATACCTCTTATGTTTTTTTTATCTCTAACTGACTAACTCAGAAACTTGTCTTCTACAGAGCACCCAGCAGGCATATCAGACGAGTTCTAGGAAATGTCTGCTCCTAGTCTGGTGAAGCTTATGGAAAAGCGTGGTGTAAAAAGTGGGCCATCGCCGGCATCAAAGGGGAACATAAGCACTTCTAAGGTCGACGCTACTAAAAAAGGAAGTCCACAGATGACCCGGCGCATACGAGGCCAAGCAAGACCCAGGCCAAGGATCATGCTATACCCATCTCTACAGACGATGCCCTGTCTTCTCGTCTGTCTCAGCTAAAAATCTCAGATAGCTTAATCGGCCACAGTCTGAAAGCTTCCGATGCTATTGGCACAATGATGACTCAGGAAGACAAGCGTTTCCTACGCTTAATGGATGTCCCCTTATTGGCCGAGTTTGCCCTCCACAAGTCAATCCAGGTATCAATTTTTGCTCATTTTCTCACAAGTGTAACATCGTCTTTTTAGAAGGTATAAATAATATGTTAATACGTCTGATCTTCTTCTCCAGGTTGTCTTGTCCTTTTATTGTCTTGTTGATTAGACTTTGCAGAAGCTTCCCCTTATAGAGAAGGGTAAAGAAACTGAGAAGGTTGAAGCCTCTCTGAATGCAGAGGTTGTAAGGTTGAACGAGGTCATCAAGAAGACGAATAATGACATGGCTCAGCTCAAGAAAGATCATGACAAAGCTCTAAAGGACAAGGATGATGTTCTTCGATCCAAGGTTGATGCTACAGTTAAGGCTACTTTGGAAGATGCTGCTGAGAAGGCCATCAAAGACTACAAGGTCTCAGATGAATTTGTCAGCTTCAGCTTTAAATACCTAGAGAGGGGTATCAAATCGATTGGCAGGTGGGCAGTCATAATGGAGAGTGAGTCTGGGGCCTGGACTGCCTCAGACTTAGTTGGTCTCGGCTTTGGAGACCCTCGGTTCGCTCAGGCTTTGAAGGAAAGTGAAGTGGTTGATGCTGCTCCATCCAAGACTGCTCCTCTCGAGGTCATAGAGACTGAAGATGCTACTCATCATGATGGAGTTGAAATGATAAACATCGGCCATGACCAGACGACTGTATCTGCAGAGACATAGGCTCTTTTCTTGTGAAGCTTTTCAATAGTTGTAATTTTGGTTCCCCATTTTGTCTGTAACTCTTATTTTTATGAACTCTAATGAAGGCTCTTGATACTTTGTTTTGTAACTCTGAACCCTTTTTATGATAATCATTAGTTTAACTTCTTCAGATTATATTGCTTCATATGATGTTTTATATGAAATTTATATCTTGGTGTTGCACTATAATTGTGATGTTTTACCTCTTATTTCCACCAATCTAGTGTTAATTGAGGCCTAAGGTCACCAAACTATGGTGTTTTACCTCTTAAGTTTTCACCAAATACTGATGTTAAAGGTCTGAGGACACCATATTATGATGTTTTACCCTCATATTTTTATCAAATAATGATGTTTAAGGTCTGAGGTCACCATATTATGATGTTTTACCTCTTAAATTTTCACCAAATAATGATGCTTAAGGTCTGAGGTCACTATATTATGATGTTTCACCTCTTAAATTTTCCACAAATAATGATGTTAAAGGTCTGAGATCACAAAATCATGATGTTTTACCCTCATGTTCACTAAATAATGATGTTAAAGGTCTGAGGTCACCAAATTATGGTGTTTTCCCTCATAATTCACCAATTTAATGATGTTTAAGGGGTTTGAGGTCATCAAATTATGATGTTTCACCTCACAGTTCACCCAACTAATGATGCTTAAGGTCTGAGGTTACCAATCTAATGATGTTTAACCTCATATTTCACCAAATTAATGGTGCTTAAAGGGTCCGAGGTCACCAAATTATGATGTTTCACCTCACAGGTCATCAAATTGATGATGTTTAAAGGGTCTGAGGTTACCAAATTATGATGTTTCACCTCACAGTTCACCAAATTAATGATGTTTAAGGTCTGAGGTCACCAAGTTAATGATGTTTAACCTTATATTTCACCAAATTAATGATGTTTAAGGTCTGAGGTCACCAAGCTAATAATGTTCAACCTCGTATTTCACCAAATTAATGATGTTTAAAGAGTCTGAGGTCACCAAATTATGATGTTTCACCTCATAGTTCACCAAATTAATGATGTTTAAAACATATAACAAAAGTACTAGCACAACATTGTTATCTTTTCATTAACATCCTCTGTATAAATTGATACACGTATTACAAAAAGATAAGAACAACTGCAACATCATATATAATATTTATTTAAATGATCGGCATTCCAAGGGTTGGAGAAAGGTTCTCCTTCAAAAGTTTCTAGCCGGTAGGTATCTGGAACAACCTCATCAATGACCCTATAAGTACTATGCCAGTTGGAATGAATCTTATCGGTTTTCTTCCACGTATTCTTAAGGACTAAGTCTCCCACAACTATCGGGCTTGACTTTACCCCCTGATTGTGGAATCTCGTAGTTCTCTGTCGATAGGCTGCCTGCCTTATCTCTGCATCCTCTCTTCTTTCTTCAATTAAATCCAAATCAAGTCTTCTCTCTTCTTCATTCCTCTGAGTATCATAGGACTTAACTCTATGAGTAGGAAGTCCTACCTCTGTTGGGATGACAACCTTTGAGCCATGGGCTAACATAAATGGGGTTTCTCCCATTGGTGTCCTTGTTGTCATCATGTAGGCCTAGAGCACAACATATACCTCCTCTATCCATCTTCCTTTGGAATCTTCCAACCTCTTTTTTATCCCATCAAGGACTGTTCAATTTGTGACCTCAGTCTGGCCGTTTGCCTGGGGTCGACCGGGAGAAGAGAAGAACTGCTTGATCCCCACTCTTTCACAGTATTTTTCTAAGGATATGTTCTTAAATTGGGTTCCATTTTCTCAGATGAGGGTGTTTGGAAGACCATACCTGCATATGATGTTCTTCTAGATAAATTGGAACGTCTTATGCTCAGTGATTATGATCATTGGATCAGCCTCTACCCATTTGAAGAAATAATCAATTGTCAAGATTAAGAATAGATAATTGTTTACAGCTCTTGACAGCGGTCCTACCAAATCAATCCTCCATATTGCAAATGGCCAAGGGGAGCTGATTGAAGTCATATGTTGATGAGGTTGATGAGGGATGGTATAGAACCTTTGACACTTATCACACTTCGTCACATACGGAGCTGCATCTTTGGCTAAAGTCGACCATTAATACCCCTGAGTGATTATCCCCTTAGCCAACGGACTTCCTCCTATGTGACTGGAACAAGAGCCCTTATGCACATCGTGTAATATGTGTAGAACCAATGAAGGGTGGACACATCTTAGGAGGGGGAGAATGAATCTTTTTTTATACAAGACATCTCCCATAATTGATAATTTAGCAGCTCTGAACCTCAGCTTTCTCCTTTATAACTTCGACTCTGGCACCACTCCCTCTCTGATGTACCTGATGAGAGGATCCATCCATGAGGCTCCCATACTCAGACTAAGGCAATGTCTTTCAATCTCCTCTTTACGGATGGGTATGGCAGCTTTAACAACATTGAGTTTATGGCACATAATCTCAGGATCAATACCTGGCATGTCTTTATGGCTCCAGGCAAAGATACTTTGTCTCTTCCTTAATAGCTTCACTAGCTTCTCCTTCACCTTAGGCTTTAGGGCTTTACCAATTTGGATGGTTTTTTTCAGCTCGTCCTCATTGAGGATAACGAATTCTACCTCCTCTGCAGCTTATCCCTTTTTTATCTTTGTTTCATCTCTAGGATCAAGTGTATCGATGTTGTATGTGGTTGTTGCCTTCTTATGAGCCTCTCTCTCTCTCTTCTGTAGAGTGGAAGTAGCATTCACGTGCTGATGTTTGGTCACCTTCCACTTCCCCTACTCCATAAGGAGTTGGGAATTTTAGCATTTAGTGGACCCTTGAAGGCATGACCTCAAATTCCTTGAGGGCTACTCGTCCTATGATGAGGTTGTAAGCTGAGAAGACATTTTCATCCATCACAAAGAAATTGATTTTTCTGGTTAACCTCTTAGGCCATTAATCTCCCATTCTTACATCCATTGCATACATACCTAATGGATAAACCTTTTCACCACTGAAACCAATCAAGGGATGGTGATAAGGGACAAGCCTAGCTTTGCTGAGGCCTAAGCACTTGAAATAGGGCCAAAACATAATGTCTGCAGGATTTCCTCCATCAACCAGGATCCTCTGAACTTCACATCCACGCACCCTTATGGTGATGACTAAAGGGTCATCATGGGGAGCTAAGATACCCTTGAAGTCAAGTCGTTAGAAGCCGACCATGAGGGTGTCCATATGTACTTTATTTCTCTTCTCGCGCTTAACCTTCATAAATGCCAAGTTTACAACCTCGGCTTTAGTTATCAATTTTGCCTCTGCCACATGAGCCTTGTGATTGGCTACCTCTGAGCCACCCCCTTCTAGTCCTCCACATATGGTGTTCACACCGAAATATATCATACCGACTCTCTTCACTGGAACATTATCGTCTTTTGGTGGGAGGTCAGGGTCATCGTCATCATCCTCTGAGTCATCGTTTCTTCTGGCAGGGGCATCTTACCCTCATTTAACATTTCTTTTCTTTTTAGGGTCATCTCTTCTCCCCTTAGAAGCTCTACCATCCACATATTTCCTGAGCTTTCCAGTTTTCAACATCTTCTCAATCTCCTCCTTCAGAGCGAAACACTTGTCAGTCAGATGGTCATGATCTTGATGGAACTCGCATCATAGATTCTTATTTCTCTTATGTGGAGGAGCCTTCAGCTTCTCCATCCATTTTAGGGATCTATCACTCTTTATTTTATTGAGGATGTGTTCGCAGCTCACTATTAGAGGAGTATAGTGTGCAAACTTATCGTCTACAGTCCTTTTCTTTCCATCATTTTTCTTCTGAAATTTTCCACTGCTACTTCCATTCTCATCCTTATACTTTACATCCATTGCTTCTTCTGCATTCATGACCTTTCCCGCTGTTGCTAATAGCTCAGCCATAAACTTAGGAGGGTCTTCAGCAAGCTTCCAGAGTAGTTTTCCCTTCTAAAGCCTCCAATAAGAGTTTTCATGGCTATACTCTCTTCATAATTTCCTACCTCTAATTTTTCCTTATTGAACCTCGTGATATAGTCTTTGAGTCTTGCATTCTTCCCTTGCTTTACATAGAGTAAGTGTGTTGTCTTCTTTTGAGGTCATACCCTAAAACAGAACTTGTGAATAAACTGCTCGACTAATCCTTTAAAATTCTCAATTGAATTTTTAGGAAGAGAAGTGAACCAGATATGTGCAACCCCAATTAGAGTGCTTGAGAAAGCTCCGAACCTCATCTCATCAGAGATAGAATAAATGTCCGTTGCAGATTGATACATTTCAACATGATGGACTGGGTTGGTACTTAAATTGTACTTGGGAGACACCATTGGAGTTTTAAATTTGGTAGGGGTTGGGAAGTTGACAATCCTTACCACAAATGGTGAGCCCTCTGAGTACCCCCTCTGTAATGGGTCTCGACTTTTAATGAGATTCCATATCTTCTCTTTCAGCCTTTGAATGGAGTCGTTCAATGGTTTATGAACGTCGGCCTGGCCAAGGTTGTCTCCAGCCACCTCCAAGGGGTGAACTGAGGGTTCCCCATCTACTGCACAACATCGTCTATTGACCTCCCCCTGACCACAGTCTCGGCTATGTGGGGGTCGGCCATTGCGGGGACGATAGTCACCTCCTTATCTTCTGGAACCAGCGAGACTTCTTGATCTGGATAACTCAGCCTCAGGTCATTGGCTGGGCTGAGCCTTTCAAAGGCCGACCCTCTGCTTAAGCGATCAAAAGTTGATCTTCTTTGTTATGCATCACCATCTCATTTTGCACCACAACCACGGCTCTGCTGTATAGGACGTATAGTGTTTTTTGAAACCTCATACGGCTCCCAACAGTCTGTCGGAGCATCTTATGCCTCAATGTCATTGTGCCTATCCTCAGGACAAGGGTTTCCTTGCCTTCCTAGGCGTAAATTCCCAAGGTCAGCAACATCCCTCCTCCATTAAGGAGTAGGTGGGTCCTTTCGTGGTGCCGGGGGTGGTCCTTTGGCCTCATGCTGTGGATGAGCATCCGCCGGAGTAATCATCTTCGGTGAGACCCCAGGTGGTCTCATTATGTTTTGGCATAGCTAGGTAAATTGCTCCTGCATCACTTGCTGAGTTGCAGCTAAGGACTTCAAGGTTGCTGCCACCTCATCCATCTCGGACTCGGGTGGTGCCTGGATGGAACTAGGTCCTCCAACGCCAGATGATGGAGGAGGTGGTTGTAACTCTGGTGCCATATGATAAGACTAGAGAGCTTGCAATGAAAATATTATATAATTTGATACCTTAAAGGACCTCTTTCGATGGTGACACAACTTCACGCGAAGGGTGAGGCCTGGTTCACCACCAGAGTCTCCGGTGAGGTTAAGCATCAAAAGAGGAGGATATAAATCCTCTAGTTCCAATAGACGGTGCCAAAATTATGATGCTAGAAACAGCACCACCAGATGAGGTGTTTATAATATCAATCTGGTAATAACAATGGCAGCACATAGAGTAAATATCCGGGAGAGGGAGGTGAGGAGAAGAGGATGAACACTAGTATATAAGTGGTTCAGCCAATCAGGCCTACGTCCACTGTGAGTGTGTGAGTAATTTCACTAGATGAAGGCACTAATAGCCATAGATATAATCTCTCAAGCTTTCTCTCTCTACTGAGTAAACCAACAGAGTTTTAGCTAGGGTTCCAATTATTGATCCCTTTACAAGGTAGGGGATGACCTCTCTATATAGTGCTTGGGGGTGTAATATACCCCCCAAGCATGCAATGAGAATGTATATGAGGATTGAACCAGTATGAGAATGACACCTGGCTGATCTTATGATAATAATGATGACCACAATATATCCTCACGTGAGGGGAATGATTAGGTTATAACTGATTTGTTCACGTATTCCAAACCTTGCATGTGCATACATATGCTTGGACCTGTCCTTGACTGATGTAACCTCGGCCTGGACGAGTACGAGGTTGGTGAAGTTCGATAGTGTTGCCCTGTCTTATCAATAGCCATGATGACCTCGTCCATGAAGAATGGTCGAGGTTGGGCCTAAGGTGAGATGTAACGTCGACGTGAGCAGAGTAGGATGTTGATGATAACATGTCCCCATAAGGTGCTGTTGAACTCGGTTGCATCAGAGCCTAGGTTGGTAGTAGAGAGTCGACCTTGCAGAATACGACCCTTCTGATGGCAGTTGTGAGCTTCTTGCCAACTCGGCTTTGAGATAGACCGAGGTTAGTGACTCTGAGTACAAGGGTGCACTTTGGGCATATCAACTGGCATATTTAGGTTTAACTAACCAAATGGTTTTTAAAAAATGACAAATGCAATTTTGGATTATTATAATCAGCTGTGCTTGGAGTGTGAGTGAAATTTACTTTTAGAGTAAATTTTTGTCACCAAACAAATACACACCTAAAATTGAAAATATATAGTGTATTCAATATTTACTATAAAAATGTAAAAATCCAACAAACGTTAAGTATACTTATTCAACAACAAAAAAAGTACCAATGTCTAATAATTAACTATAATGCTATTAAATATAAATTCTCCCATTACCAAGGTATCTAAGTAAATAAATAAATTATAGTTTAGACATACTCTTTTTTCACATAAATTACATCCACACTAACCTACCAGATTAGATTAATAAGAGAATTTTTCCTCTAAAATAATTCCATGAAAGGTAAGAAAAACTTACCAAATGTTGCCCTTGAAAATGTTGGAGTCTCATCCATAAATTTTAGCCCTCCAGATACCGCAGTTTTGTCCATGCCATCTCCAATCATCATAACATTCCACATCTTCTTCTTAATCCTAACATTCTCATAATTACCATTTTTTTAGCATAAATTACAATTCTCTTTTTACTTTTTTCATGGACCTTTTTCAAAGCATGCCTAATAGTTTTAAATTTTTCAAACCCATCTTTAGCTACCACAAAATCTGCTTCCATTTTTGTGTTCCTTTGGAGAAGCTTTCGATCTTTTGATGAAGTTCAACTTGGTGGCTCATCACTAAACAAATGACGCAGTTTTAATGTATCCGAAAATTTTGTGAATTCATTCAATATGGTTTAAAGACACATAAAAGAAGAGGAGAAATGGTTTGATTTTTAGTAGTTTTTGGTTTATTTTACAGAGATAATTATTTTGCTATATATACAGAGGTATACACACTGAATAACTCATTCATGTGTGTTTGAATTGGTCTCAGGTATCCTATTTGTTCTCATATAGTTCCAAGAGATTTTGTAAAAATTGAATAACTCTAAGATGCCCATGGTGAAAGGCATGAACTTTCAACTTTTCACGTAAAAACTGAAACCGAGCCGAAGCAAGACCTTTAGTCACAACATAAAAAATATGATCCTGATTGCATATGAACTGGACTTGAAGATCTTGTTTAGCCACCTTATCACGGATAAAATGAAGGTCAATTTCAATATGTTTAATGCGTACATGGAAAACGGGATTAGTAGAAAGATAAATTGCTCCAATGTTGTTGCACCATAAAATTGGAGGGATGTGAAGAGGCATATGTAACTCTTAAGGAGTGATTTTAACTAAGTAACTTCGGCAGTAGCTGTAAGGACACAAATTTCCAATTGAGTCCTTTGTAATTTTGGCTCAATTCTAGACAAAAACATTTGAGTCATAGGATAGAGTTCAAGTTTATCCATTCAAGCCTATGACGTGTTTGTTGAAGACGTAGCGGCCAAGATATTAAAGATTCATCAAATGCCGTGTGTGTTGTGCCTCGTTTCTACGTCATCAACATGGTTCCATTGCTCCTAAGGTATGAATGAATTTTAATATATATATATATATATGAGCTTGGAACATTCTTCATTGGGTGTATTTTAGAAATTTATTTTGGGTGTTAGTATTTTTTTGTTAAACTTTTTTTGAATTCATAGTTCAACATATTTTGTTCTCGAACACCTTTCAGTAGAAAAATCATATCAAATCCAAAAAAAATCAGAATGACACGAAACTGGCTGCCACGCGTTCGTATCGAAATTATCTAGAACCATGGCCTAAGATCTCGTTAGATAGCTCTTTCGAACGACCTCGTTCGAACGATAAGTCGTTCGAGCGAGAATTTTTTTCTCCTTTCTGTCTCTTCATTAGAAGTCTCGTTCGAACGAGATTTCTAACGAAAAAACAGCGGTAACAGTTTTAAGTCAGTTTTTTTCCACTTTTCCACTACTTTACCCCACTTCCTTTTTGACATACTTCTTAAGTGTGGGAACTAACTTTTTGAAGATAACTTTTTCACATTCTAAGAGTCTTTTGAGAGCAAAACTTTTAAGAAAAAGTTCCATGTTTTGCGTTTGATTTTTATGGATTAAACTCATCAAAACTTACATACACACCCATTTATTTAGTTTATTCAAAGTACCTCTTGATATATCATTGCTTGTAGACTTTTGGCACCTGGTTTTCTCTACACCAACAAGAAGAGAATTTGGGTTCTTCTCTACCCCAAACAGGAGAAAAGTTTATTGCGGTGTTCTCACTCGAAGAAAGGCTTCGCGTGTGGGTTGACGGTGACCATAGCCCCATCGATGGAGTTCGAGACTGTGGAGGAGTCCACGGTTATACACTAGGCGGAGTTTGAAGACCGAAGGAGCGCGTCAAGGCTTGGACGGACTCAAGTCAGTTTGTGTAAGTCCTCTTGTGTCGAGTCTTTGTAAAAACTACCATACTTAGTGAATTCGTGGCTAGGGCCATCCGAGGTTTTTCCCATTTGGGTTTTCCTCGTACATCCGGCGTACTGCGATTGATATTTATTTTATCTTGCTATATCACCTAGATGCATGCTTAGGACTAAATGATAAAATTAGTTCAAAATCAAAATCTATTTAATTTGGTGCAAATTTAATGTTTGGGTATGTTCAATTTAATTCAAGTGCAAAATTACTTTATCTTGATAGCATGCAAGTTTAACTTGAATTGGATTAATGTGTGTTTAAGTCGAAATGAAAATTGTGTGTGTAGTTTAATTTCACTTTTCGTTTAGTTTTAATTTTTTCATAAGTTGGTTTGTTCTCTTTAAGAAAAGAAAATTTTAAATAACTTTTGAAAAATTAAAATTTTAACCATTTTATTATATTTGAATTTAAAAATTTGGGGCTTCCGCACTTTCAAATTGGTATCAGAGCCAGAGCGATAAATTATTTCGTTAAAGATCTTTTAAATAATTTTTGGCTAAAATGGAATTTTCCCCATTTTCAAAATTTCCTATTTTCGATGGTTCAAACTACGCCTATTGGAAAGCGCGAATGAAATCGGCACTAAAATCTATCGATGAGAGAGTTTGGATGTCTGTTGTTAACGGGTGGTCCCCACCTACCCATTTAGTAGATAATGAGCGTGTTCCCATACCCACCGATAGATGGAGTGAGGGTGAATTTAAACTTTCTAACTTTAATTCCCAAGGTTTAAATGCCTTATTTAGCGCTGTCACACCAGATGAATTCCGACGCATTATGACGTGTGAGACTGCTAAAGAAGCGTGGGATATTTTGCAACTCACTCATGGAGGTACTAGTGTCGTTAAAGCTTCGAAACTTCAAAACCTCACCACTCAATTTGAAACTATCAAAATGAATGAAAAAGAAACTTTTGATGAATTTTATGCTAGACTTTCTGATATTGTTAATTCATCTTTTAACTTGGGAGAGAAAATACCCGACAACCGAGTTGTAAAGAAAATTTTAAGGTCCCTTCCTGATAGATTTATTCCAAAAGTGACCGTTTTAAATTCTTTACCAACTTTAACCTCTACGAAATTAGAAGATCTTGTAGGTGATTTACAAACCTATGAACTAGACATGTTCCCCTCTAAAACTGAAAAGAAAATTGAAAAGGGCATTGCTTTGAAAGCCCGAAAAGAGGTCAAACAAGTAGTAGAGAGCGAGAGTGATAGTGATTCGGAAGACATGGCTTTGTTTGCTCGTAAATTTAGAAAATTTCTTAAATTTAACAAAGATAAATTTAAAAATGATTTTAAGAAATTTGAAACTTCTAAGTATGACAAAGTCGAGAAGATCCCTAAACCCATTAATGAAAATTTAAATAGGGACGAGTCAAATAGGTGTTTTGGTTGTGAGGGTTATGGCCATAGGGCTTTTGAGTGCCCCACTAAACTAAGGAAAGAGGGTAAGCGACCCATATCATATAATGCGACCCTTAGTGATAGTGATAAGGAAGAGGGACCCGATTACCCCACTAAGCCCAACTTTGTGTCTTTTATGGCTAGTCATGTGAGTGATAGTGAGAACTCGTCGATTGATGAAACTTTAACACATGACACTTCCGAGGTCAAAGATTTTGATTCCCTTGCTTTTTATGATAACGAGATTGGAGAAGAAAGAGAGAGTGAAAATGAAGAAGAGGTTAATGTGAGTGAACTTCAAAATGCTTTTCAAGAACTTTATAAAGAATCTATTTAATTGAAAAGAGCTAATTTCAAGTTAGAAGCTAGTTTAAAAGAACGTGTCAAGGTCGTTGATAATAGCATGTTGGTTGAAGACCTTAGGAGACGAGAGAAAGCTCTTCTAGAGAAGCTTGAACATATAGAAGGGGAGAGAGATAGCCTTAGGGGTTTAATGTAATCCTTGAAAAAGGAGCTTCTTTCTTTTGAAGAGCGAAATGTTTTATTAGAGTCTAACATTTTAGAATTGCAAAATAAATTAAAAGGCTCTAGTAATGTCAAATTTGATTTGGAGTGTCGTTCGGAAAAATTAGATAAAATATTAGGAACGGTCCAAATTAAAAATGACACTTGTGGTTTAGGCTTCAATACTTGTAATGAATTTACTCATAACGCCAAAACCAATGTTTTAGGAGAATCTACTAGGAAAGTCTTTAGAGATCACTCCTTAGGTAAATCTTTTCGACATGTTTTTACTTGTACACATTGTGGTCGAAAAGGTCATCTTAGAAAATTTTGTTTTGATCTTAAACGTATTCCTAGAAAATCCCAACGTAAAGCAACCAATGTAGTTAAAATTCCTACACCCCAAGATAGCCATTCTTCATTAATTTGGGTTAGGAAATTCGACTTGGTTGCCTTGCAAAATGGGGTTTTTGATTATCATTTACTTTCACATGCTTCCTCCCTTGCTAAATCTAAAATATGAATGTGTTAGTGTTTTCATACTTTAGCTTTTGTACTTCATGCTATATTAACATGCTAAATGTATGCTTGTTTAATCATTTTCTAGTCTATGCTCCATGCTTATCACATGCTAGAATTATGATTTTTGTTTATCTTTTGTATTATATTTCCTTCATTTTGTTTGCATTAATTGAAAAATACAAAAAGATTTGTGTTTATCATTTGGATTTTATCTCTTGGTAATTTAAGCTCAATAAAAAAATTCAAATGATTTTTCTTTGACTTTTGAGTATATATTATTTATTTTGGTTAAAAATTTCAAAAACTCAAAAAGATTTTATTTTGTGTGTAGTTTAGTTTGACACACTTTATGTGGCATACACTTGTGTTTTAATCCCTCCTTTAACGCTCCCACGTGGCTAGAACTTTTGGTTTAGATTGTCAATCCTTAAAATGTTCTTTACCATATTTTTTATGGAGAAGTTGAATTTCGTGTTGGTCAAATGGATTCTATTTTTATATGCCTCTATTCACACATGCACGAGCTCTTTTGAAATTTTAACTTCATATGTATATTTGAGCTATGTGAGGTGTTCTCCTACCAATCTTGTCATCTACATATTTGTGACTTAGGAGGACTAGTGCATGTCAAAATCCGTTGCATGTGAGATTTGTGTGAAAAATGAAAACATGATAAATAAAAATGTGCACGGGGAAGGGCTCCGAAAGGACTAAGTTATCCTTTGCGATTGTAAGCCACCGTTTTTAATGGACCTAAAAGAAATACGTGGTCCAAAGGCCTAAAAATAGAAAATACGGCATTAACAAGAAAAATAATTTGCCAAGGCCTATGTTTGATTGATATATTCATTAAAATTTAATATAAATGCATATTGAGGGAGATTGGATGGTATATCAACGGTTTGCACAATGTCCGTTTATCCTAGTTGTGTATTTCATGTCATGACTCTATTGGTTTGTAGAATCATCAATATGGTAGGCTTGTATGCATTGTGTATGTTTGTTCATTGAGTTCAATTTATATTATCACATGAGGTTATATTCAAATGTGATGAAGTTTGCAATCAATTGAGAACTGCGTGAACATGTTTTAAGTGATTGGGTCTAAACTTAATCGTTACTAGTTCACATCCCAACACTTCCATTTCCATATGACACATTTTTTCCATACGAGTGTGAAAGATTCCTATTATATTTAGTGTGTGTCATTTGTGTGTTTAAAACTATATATGTGTACTTGAGTCTCTTTGATATATATTATGTATACATATATTTGATATTTTTGTTTAGTCTTTGCTTTGATTTCTAATCCATATATGCTTTAATTCATACTTGGTATCCATCTTATTGCATTCTTTGTTGATATCACGTGCTTAATAATTTATATATCATATTGGTATCATTTTATTGCATCCTAGTTGGTATCCGATGTTATTGTTTGGATTAGTTGAACTTTTGTTGCCCATATGCTTTAACGTTCTCATCACTATATGCACAATTACATGTTTTAGCTTGTTATCCCATTCTTTTATCCCTTGCTTAGTTTAGAGGGTTTATATGCTTTATTTGGGGGATATAAGTTACTGCTTTGATTCATTAGCCGTTGTCTATTCCTGAACAAAAAGGGGGAGAATGATAGGGGGAGAAATGGTATCTAATCCTATTATTATCGTATCTTAGTTTGGGGGAGATTTATCTTAGGGGGAGACGTCTTTCTAAGTAGGTCATTTGTTTGATAAAGGGGAGAATTAATTTAGGGGGATTAATTATTTAATTGCATTTAATATTTTGATATTCCCTATGCGTTTGATAGTTTGCTTAAGTGTCCAGGAATACTTTTAAATGGCAACATTCAACATCGGCAAAGATATTGATCCTTGGGTTGTTTGCGTCAACCATTGTATTTTATTTCGGGTGGGACATTGTTTTTGAGTCTAGTGAGCTTGACGGCCCTTTGGGATTTTTATTTAGTTTTTGTCCTGGAATAGCCAAAGGGGGAGATTTGTAAGGACACAAATTTCCAATTGAGTCCTTTGTAGTTTTGGCTCAATTCCGGACAAAATTATTTGAGTCATAGGATAGAGTTCAAGTTTATCCATTCAAGCCTATGACGTGTTTGTTGAAGACGTAGCGGCCAAGATATTAAAGATTCATCAAATGCCGTGTGTGTTGTGCCTCGTTTCTACGTCATCAACATGGTTCCATTGATCCTAAGGTATGAATGCATTTTAATATATATATATAGGAGCTTGGAACATTCTTTATTGGGTGTATTTTAGAAATTTATTTTGGGTGTTAGTATTTTTTTGCTAAACTTTTTTTGAATTCATAGTTCTAAATATTTTGTTCTCGAACACCTTTCAGTAGAAAAATCATATCAAATCCAAAAAAAATCAGAATGACACGAAACTGGCTGCCACGCGTTCGTATCGAAATTATCTAGAACCATGGCCTAAGATCTCGTTAGATAGCTCTTTCGAACGACCTCGTTCGAACGATAAGTCGTTCGAGCGAGAATTTTTTTCTCCTTTCTGTCTCTTCATTAGAAGTCTCGTTCGAACGAGATTTCTAACGAAAAAACAGCGGTAACAGTTTTAAGTCAGTTTTTTTCCACTTTTCCACTACTTTACCCCACTTCCTTTTTGACATACTTCTTAAGTGTGGGAACTAACTTTTTGAAGATAACTTTTTCACATTCTAAGAGTCTTTTGAGAGCAAAACTTTTAAGAAAAAGTTCCATGTTTTGCGTTTGATTTTTATGGATTAAACTCATCAAAACTTACATACACACCCATTTATTTAGTTTATTCAAAGTACCTCTTGATATATCATTGCTTGTAGACTTTTGGCACCTGGTTTTCTCTACACCAACAAGAAGAGAATTTGGGTTCTTCTCTACCCCAAACAGGAGAAAAGTTTATTGCGGTGTTCTCACTCGAAGAAAGGCTTCGCGTGTGGGTTGACGGTGACCATAGCCCCATCGATGGAGTTCGAGACTGTGGAGGAGTCCACGGTTATACACTAGGCGGAGTTTGAAGACCGAAGGAGCGCGTCAAGGCTTGGACGGACTCAAGTCAGTTTGTGTAAGTCCTCTTGTGTCGAGTCTTTGTAAAAACTACCATACTTAGTGAATTCGTGGCTAGGGCCATCCGAGGTTTTTCCCATTTGGGTTTTCCTCGTACATCCGGCGTACTGCGATTGATATTTATTTTATCTTGCTATATCACCTAGATGCATGCTTAGGACTAAATGATAAAATTAGTTCAAAATCAAAATCTATTTAATTTGGTGCAAATTTAATGTTTGGGTATGTTCAATTTAATTCAAGTGCAAAATTACTTTATCTTGATAGCATGCAAGTTTAACTTGAATTGGATTAATGTGTGTTTAAGTCGAAATGAAAATTGTGTGTGTAGTTTAATTTCACTTTTCGTTTAGTTTTAATTTTTTCATAAGTTGGTTTGTTCTCTTTAAGAAAAGAAAATTTTAAATAACTTTTGAAAAATTAAAATTTTAACCATTTTATTATATTTGAATTTAAAAATTTGGGGCTTCCGCACTTTCAAATTGGTATCAGAGCCAGAGCGATAAATTATTTCGTTAAAGATCTTTTAAATAATTTTTGGCTAAAATGGAATTTTCCCCATTTTCAAAATTTCCTATTTTCGATGGTTCAAACTACGCCTATTGGAAAGCGCGAATGAAATCGGCACTAAAATCTATCGATGAGAGAGTTTGGATGTCTGTTGTTAACGGGTGGTCCCCACCTACCCATTTAGTAGATAATGAGCGTGTTCCCATACCCACCGATAGATGGAGTGAGGGTGAATTTAAACTTTCTAACTTTAATTCCCAAGGTTTAAATGCCTTATTTAGCGCTGTCACACCAGATGAATTCCGACGCATTATGACGTGTGAGACTGCTAAAGAAGCGTGGGATATTTTGCAACTCACTCATGGAGGTACTAGTGTCGTTAAAGCTTCGAAACTTCAAAACCTCACCACTCAATTTGAAACTATCAAAATGAATGAAAAAGAAACTTTTGATGAATTTTATGCTAGACTTTCTGATATTGTTAATTCATCTTTTAACTTGGGAGAGAAAATACCCGACAACCGAGTTGTAAAGAAAATTTTAAGGTCCCTTCCTGATAGATTTATTCCAAAAGTGACCGTTTTAAATTCTTTACCAACTTTAACCTCTACGAAATTAGAAGATCTTGTAGGTGATTTACAAACCTATGAACTAGACATGTTCCCCTCTAAAACTGAAAAGAAAATTGAAAAGGGCATTGCTTTGAAAGCCCGAAAAGAGGTCAAACAAGTAGTAGAGAGCGAGAGTGATAGTGATTCGGAAGACATGGCTTTGTTTGCTCGTAAATTTAGAAAATTTCTTAAATTTAACAAAGATAAATTTAAAAATGATTTTAAGAAATTTGAAACTTCTAAGTATGACAAAGTCGAGAAGATCCCTAAACCCATTAATGAAAATTTAAATAGGGACGAGTCAAATAGGTGTTTTGGTTGTGAGGGTTATGGCCATAGGGCTTTTGAGTGCCCCACTAAACTAAGGAAAGAGGGTAAGCGACCCATATCATATAATGCGACCCTTAGTGATAGTGATAAGGAAGAGGGACCCGATTACCCCACTAAGCCCAACTTTGTGTCTTTTATGGCTAGTCATGTGAGTGATAGTGAGAACTCGTCGATTGATGAAACTTTAACACATGACACTTCCGAGGTCAAAGATTTTGATTCCCTTGCTTTTTATGATAACGAGATTGGAGAAGAAAGAGAGAGTGAAAATGAAGAAGAGGTTAATGTGAGTGAACTTCAAAATGCTTTTCAAGAACTTTATAAAGAATCTATTTAATTGAAAAGAGCTAATTTCAAGTTAGAAGCTAGTTTAAAAGAACGTGTCAAGGTCGTTGATAATAGCATGTTGGTTGAAGACCTTAGGAGACGAGAGAAAGCTCTTCTAGAGAAGCTTGAACATATAGAAGGGGAGAGAGATAGCCTTAGGGGTTTAATGTAATCCTTGAAAAAGGAGCTTCTTTCTTTTGAAGAGCGAAATGTTTTATTAGAGTCTAACATTTTAGAATTGCAAAATAAATTAAAAGGCTCTAGTAATGTCAAATTTGATTTGGAGTGTCGTTCGGAAAAATTAGATAAAATATTAGGAACGGTCCAAATTAAAAATGACACTTGTGGTTTAGGCTTCAATACTTGTAATGAATTTACTCATAACGCCAAAACCAATGTTTTAGGAGAATCTACTAGGAAAGTCTTTAGAGATCACTCCTTAGGTAAATCTTTTCGACATGTTTTTACTTGTACACATTGTGGTCGAAAAGGTCATCTTAGAAAATTTTGTTTTGATCTTAAACGTATTCCTAGAAAATCCCAACGTAAAGCAACCAATGTAGTTAAAATTCCTACACCCCAAGATAGCCATTCTTCATTAATTTGGGTTAGGAAATTCGACTTGGTTGCCTTGCAAAATGGGGTTTTTGATTATCATTTACTTTCACATGCTTCCTCCCTTGCTAAATCTAAAATATGAATGTGTTAGTGTTTTCATACTTTAGCTTTTGTACTTCATGCTATATTAACATGCTAAATGTATGCTTGTTTAATCATTTTCTAGTCTATGCTCCATGCTTATCACATGCTAGAATTATGATTTTTGTTTATCTTTTGTATTATATTTCCTTCATTTTGTTTGCATTAATTGAAAAATACAAAAAGATTTGTGTTTATCATTTGGATTTTATCTCTTGGTAATTTAAGCTCAATAAAAAAATTCAAATGATTTTTCTTTGACTTTTGAGTATATATTATTTATTTTGGTTAAAAATTTCAAAAACTCAAAAAGATTTTATTTTGTGTGTAGTTTAGTTTGACACACTTTATGTGGCATACACTTGTGTTTTAATCCCTCCTTTAACGCTCCCACGTGGCTAGAACTTTTGGTTTAGATTGTCAATCCTTAAAATGTTCTTTACCATATTTTTTATGGAGAAGTTGAATTTCGTGTTGGTCAAATGGATTCTATTTTTATATGCCTCTATTCACACATGCACGAGCTCTTTTGAAATTTTAACTTCATATGTATATTTGAGCTATGTGAGGTGTTCTCCTACCAATCTTGTCATCTACATATTTGTGACTTAGGAGGACTAGTGCATGTCAAAATCCATTGCATGTGAGATTTGTGTGAAAAATGAAAACATGATAAATAAAAATGTGCACGGGGAAGGGCTCCGAAAGGACTAAGTTATCCTTTGCGATTGTAAGCCACCGTTTTTAATGGACCTAAAAGAAATACGTGGTCCAAAGGCCTAAAAATAGAAAATACGGCATTAACAAGAAAAATAATTTGCCAAGGCCTATGTTTGATTGATATATTCATTAAAATTTAATATAAATGCATATTGAGGGAGATTGGATGGTATATCAACGGTTTGCACAATGTCCGTTTATCCTAGTTGTGTATTTCATGTCATGACTCTATTGGTTTGTAGAATCATCAATATGGTAGGCTTGTATGCATTGTGTATGTTTGTTCATTGAGTTCAATTTATATTATCACATGAGGTTATATTCAAATGTGATGAAGTTTGCAATCAATTGAGAACTGCGTGAACATGTTTTAAGTGATTGGGTCTAAACTTAATCGTTACTAGTTCACATCCCAACACTTCCATTTCCATATGACACATTTTTTCCATACGAGTGTGAAAGATTCCTATTATATTTAGTGTGTGTCATTTGTGTGTTTAAAACTATATATGTGTACTTGAGTCTCTTTGATATATATTATGTATACATATATTTGATATTTTTGTTTAGTCTTTGCTTTGATTTCTAATCCATATATGCTTTAATTCATACTTGGTATCCATCTTATTGCATTCTTTGTTGATATCACGTGCTTAATAATTTATATATCATATTGGTATCATTTTATTGCATCCTAGTTGGTATCCGATGTTATTGTTTGGATTAGTTGAACTTTTGTTGCCCATATGCTTTAACGTTCTCATCACTATATGCACAATTACATGTTTTAGCTTGTTATCCCATTCTTTTATCCCTTGCTTAGTTTAGAGGGTTTATATGCTTTATTTGGGGGATATAAGTTACTGCTTTGATTCATTAGCCGTTGTCTATTCCTGAACAAAAAGGGGGAGAATGATAGGGGGAGAAATGGTATCTAATCCTATTATTATCGTATCTTAGTTTGGGGGAGATTTATCTTAGGGGGAGACGTCTTTCTAAGTAGGTCATTTGTTTGATAAAGGGGAGAATTAATTTAGGGGGATTAATTATTTAATTGCATTTAATATTTTGATATTCCCTATGCGTTTGATAGTTTGCTTAAGTGTCCAGGAATACTTTTAAATGGCAACATTCAACATCGGCAAAGATATTGATCCTTGGGTTGTTTGCGTCAACCATTGTATTTTATTTCGGGTGGGACATTGTTTTTGAGTCTAGTGAGCTTGACGGCCCTTTGGGATTTTTATTTAGTTTTTGTCCTGGAATAGCCAAAGGGGGAGATTTGTAAGGACACAAATTTCCAATTGAGTCCTTTGTAGTTTTGGCTCAATTCCGGACAAAATTATTTGAGTCATAGGATAGAGTTCAAGTTTATCCATTCAAGCCTATGACGTGTTTGTTGAAGACGTAGCGGCCAAGATATTAAAGATTCATCAAATGCCGTGTGTGTTGTGCCTCGTTTCTACGTCATCAACATGGTTCCATTGATCCTAAGGTATGAATGCATTTTAATATATATATATAGGAGCTTGGAACATTCTTTATTGGGTGTATTTTAGAAATTTATTTTGGGTGTTAGTATTTTTTTGCTAAACTTTTTTTGAATTCATAGTTCTAAATATTTTGTGCTCGAACACCTTTCAGTAGAAAAATCATATCAAATCCAAAAAAAATCAGAATGACACGAAATTGGTGGTCACGCGTTCGTATCGAAATTATATAGAACCATGGTCTAAGATCTCATTAGATAGGTCGTTCGAGCGACCTCGTTCGAATGAGAAGTCGTTCGAACGAGTTTTCAAATGAGATTTTTTTTTCCTTTCTGTCTCTTCGTTAGAAGTCTCGTTCGAACGAGATTTCTAACGAAAAAACAACGGGAACAGTTTTAAGCCAGTTTTTTCCACTTTTCCACTACTTTACCCCACTTCCTTTTTGACATACTTCTTAAGTGCGGGAACTAACTTTTTGAAGACAACTTTTTCACATTCTAAGAGTCTTTTGAGAGCAAAACTTTTAAGAAAAAGTTCCATGTTTTGTGTTTGATTTTTATGGATTAAACTCAGCAAAACTTACATACACACCCATTTATTTAGTTTATTCCAAGTAACTATTGATATATTATTGCTTGGAGACTTTTGGCACCTGGTTTTCTCTACACCAACAAGAAGAGAACTTGGGTTCTTCTCTACCCCAAACAGGAGAAAAGTTTATTGCGGTGTTCTCACTCGAAGAAAGGCTTCGCGTGTGGGTTGACGGTGACCATTGCCCCATCGATGGAGTTCGAGACTGTGGAGGAGTCCACGGTTATACACTAGGCGGAGGTTGAAGACCGAAGGAGCGCGTCAAGGCTTGGATGGACTCAAGTCAGTTTGTGCAAGTCCTCTTGTGTCGAGTCTTTGTAAAAACTACCATACTTAGTGAATTCATGGCTAGGGCCGTTCGAGATTTTTCCCATTTGGGTTTTCCTCGTACATCCGGCGTAGTGCGATTGATATTTATTTTATCTTGCTATATCACCTAGATGCATGCTTAGGACTAAAAGATAAAATTAGTTCAAAATCAAAATCTATTTAATTTGGTGCAAATTTAATGTTTGGGTATGTTCAATTTAATTCAAGTGCAAAATTACTTTATCTTGATAGCATGCAAGTTTAACTTGAATTGGATTAATGTGTGTTTAAGTCGAAATGAAAATTGTGTGTGTAGTTTAATTTCACTTTTCGTTTACTTTTAATTTTTTCGTAAGTTGGTTTGTTCTCTTTAAGAAAAGAAAATTTTAAATAACTTTTGAAAAATTAAAATTTGAACCATTTCATTATATTTGAATTTAAAAATTGGGGGCTTCCGCACTTTCAGTAGCATCTGCAAGAGCTTTGTATTCAGATTTTGTTGATGACCGAGCAACGATTTGTTGTTTGCGAGAAGACCAAGAGATTAAATTAACGTCCAAGTAAATAGCAAACCCGCCCGTACATTTGCGATCATCAACCGATCCAGGCCGGTCGAAATCAGAATAATCCTGGAGAGTGCGGGGATAATGTTTGCTAAAGAACAACCCGCGCGACATTATATGCTAGAAATAGAGAAGAATACGTTTGACAGCAAGCCAATGATCATTAGAAGGATTGTGCATGAATTTTCAAACTTTGTTGATAGAATATGAAAGATCCGGACGTGTTAATGAAAGGTTTTGAAATCCCCAACAATTTGACGAAATTCGGTAGGATCATGAAAAGGAGTTCCACAAATGGTTGAAAGCTTAGAGTTCGGGGTGCTAGGGGTGAGAATGGGTTTGCATGAGGACATCCCAGAGTTATCAAGAATCTTCTAAATATATTGTTGGTGATGAATATATAAACCATGTAGTGTAGAGACAACAACAATATCAAGAAAGAAATAAAGAAATAAATGAAATGGACCGGAGACTTTAATCTAATTTATCAATTAAACCTTGAATTTCGTGGGAATATTGCCTGTGATTAGTACATCATCGACATACATGAGAAATTAAATGAGGACAGACCCCGATGATAAAATAAAAAGAGATGAATTCGTTCGAGATGGTTGAAACCCATGCGAGGTAAGAAATTGATGTAGGCACGAAACCCATGCACATGGAGCTTGTTTTAATCCATAAAGTGAGCGATGTAATTTACACAAAAAGTCAGGTTGACTTTAACCAACCAAATTAGTTGCTTATTTCATGTAAACATCCCCACTAAGAAGTCCATGCAAGAAGGCACTGGTGACATCAAGTTCACATATAGGCCATTGACGAGTGACGGCAATAGAGAGGGAAAGTCAAAATGTGGTCAATTTCACAACCGGGTTAAAGGTTTAATCATAGCTAACATCGAGTTGTTGGTGATATTATTCCGCTACAAGGCGGGCTTTGTAGTGCTCAATGTGTTAAATCATACTATTTTGTTAATCACAAATTCGAATATGAATCGTAAGGTTACATCATGAATAAAACAGTTTTGACATGAATCCAGGATGTTTATCTTCATGTAATCACAGAATCAAAAATTTCTTAAAAATACGATTTAAAAACTGACCTTTGTCCATCTTTGTTGAATGGATTAAAGTGGCTTGAATGCTCCTTTAATTCCTTTCTTAAACAGCACAGAATGAAAAAAATGGATTTTGGATTTTCTCTCCCTCCTTAGAAACAATGTGTATTGAGATGACTCTAGATGGTGTAGAGGTCTCTATTTATAAGGGGAAGAGGGTCGGAATCCTAGCAGAGGTGGGACTCTTTCCAAGTCTCCCACTAATGTCACTAACCATCATGTGACTAACGGATAAGGTTTACCCAAATCTTTTAATATCTTTATTTATCACATTCCTAATTAATTATCTGATATTTATCAAGACCACAATTATGGGAAATTTGGAATTTAATAAAATTGAAATTAAATAATTAATTTCGTTACTTGACATTAATTTCCAACAGTCTCCCACTTGGTCTTAATAATTTGTATAATTAAATTAGGTATCATAAGGTGCACAATTATTGATAAATTCAGTTTGCTAAATCAAATGATTCACAGATGCGAGTCATGGCGGTTCCATGCTATTCAAGAGCATGGTTCCTTCCATGTACCACAACACCAATGTTTCATTCAACTGAGCCTTTAATATTGGGTATCATAATGGCCTCATAATGTTCTTTTCAATAAGGACTATTTCTGTCAACAATAATTTATAATTATATGAATGCTTTCTCAAAAGACAAAAATAATAGAAATCAGAAACACTTTTATTGAATTCAAGTAATGGTGTCAAACAACTAAGCCAAAATAGCAATCACAGTCTAACTAATCGAGACCCGTCTCTTTGACATGTTACATAAAGGTCTATGGAGATAGTCCTTTCGTAAGAAGATCTTCTATGTTATCACGCGTACTGATGTGATCAATTGACACTCTTTGTTTCTTAACTTCTTCTTTAACTGATAGGTATTTCATCTCAATATGCTTAGCAGCCTTAGTATACATATCGTCCTTCGAGAAGAAGACTGTTGCGACATTATCACAGTGAATTTTCAGCGGCTTAGATATTGACTCCATAATTATAAGTCCTAAAATAAAGTTTCGCAGCCATAATCCATGATTTGTAGCTTCGAAGCAAGCTACGTATTCAGCATCCATAGTAGATGATGCAATGGCACTTTGCTTAGCACTTTTCCATGAAATGGCTCCTCTAGACATAAGGAAGACATAACTCGAAGTGCTCTTCCTACTGTCAAGGCATCCCCTAAAAACTGAGTCTGAATAACCAATCACCTCAAGGTGATCAGTCTTCCAATATGTGAGCATGTAATCCTTGGTCCCTTGCAGGTACCTCAGCACTTTCTTTGCAGTTTTCCAATGGTAAATACCCGTATTACTTTGATATCTGCCTAGCATCCCAATGGCAAAACTGATGTCCGGTCTAGTGCAGATTTATGCATACAACAAGCTCCCTACGAGCGAAGCATAAGGCATGCCTTTCATGTGCTCCCTTTCTAAATCACTTCCAGGGCATTGACTTAAGCTGAACTTATCCCCTTTCTGAAATGAAACATTAACGGGATTGCAACTTTGCATGCTAAATCTTTCTAAAACTTTGTTAATGTAAGCTTTCTGAGACAGTCCCAACGTTCCTCGTGATCTATCCCGAGATATTTCTACCCCGATCACGAAGGATGCCTCACCTAAATCTTTCATTTCAAAGTTTTTAGAAAGGTACTTCTTGGTTTCACTTAATAAACCAAGATCACTGCTGGCGATAAATAAGTCATCAATATATAGTACTAAAAACACAAACTTACTCCCACTCATCTTCAGGTATATACACCGATCAACAGTGTTTTCCTTAAACCTAAAGGATGTAATGGTATCGTGAAACTTAATGTACCATTGACGAGAAGCTTGTTTTAGACCATATACTGACTTCTTCAACATACAAACCATGTTTTCTTTTCCTTCCTTTATGAAGCCTTGTGGCTATTCCATGTAGACTTCTTATTCTAAACTTCCATTTAGAAAATTTAGAAAAGTTGTTTTTACATCCATTTGGTGTAACTCCAAATCGTAATGAGCCACCAACGCTAATACGATTCTTAGTGAGTCCTTCTTTGAAACTGGAGAGAAGGTCTCATTATAATCAATGCCTTCTCGTTGATTAAAACCTTTGGCAACAAGTCTAGCTTTATGTCGTTCGATATTGCCTTGTGAGTCAAGTTTGGTCTTAAAGATCCACTTGCACCCAACTCGTTTTTGTCCTTCTAGAAGTTCGACCAACTCCCAAACTTTATTGTCATTCATTAATTTTATTTCTTCATTCATGGCATTGACCCATTTATCTGAATCATCACTATTTACAGCCTTTTTCATAAGAAACTGGATCATTAATATCCCCTATGTTGAATTCGGTCTCTTGAAGGTATACCACATAATCATCCGGAATTGCCGATCTCCTTTCTCTTTGAGATCTTTTTAATGGCACTTCCTGTGGTGCTTCAAAAGTTTCATCAGTTACAGTCTCGTTATGTGGTTGTTCAGTTGGTTGATTATTCACTTGTTGTTCATTGTTATTGATTGGGTCAATAACCGGTGCAATAACTGCATTAGGAACAACAGGTATGTTATGAACTCTGGGTATAGGAATTTGTACCCTGACTTCTTGAATGATTACCTCCCTCTCTTTTATACTCCCACTTACTTCACCTTCTTCAATGAATTTAGCATTTCCATTTTCTATGATTCTAGTGGTATGATTTGGACAGTAGAATCTATATCCCTTCGACTTTGCTGGATACCCAGATGAAATGACAAGATAATGTCCGAGGATCCAATTTATTTTCATGAGGATTATAGATTCTAGCTTCCGCTGGGCAGCCCCACACACGTAAATACCTTAAATTGGGTTTCCATCCTTTCCACAGTTCAAAAGGGGTTTTTGAAACTGACTTACTAGGAACCCTATTTAAGATGTGTACAGCGGTCCTTAATGCATGTGTCCACAAAAATGTAGGCAATTGTGTCCTACTTATCATACTCCTAACCATTTCTATAAGGGTACGATTACGCCCTTCAGCTACACCATTCTGCCAAGATGATCTTGGCATTGTGTATTGGGCGCAAATACCTAATTTCTCAAGTAGTTTAGCAAATGGGCCTGGGCGTTGCCCTGACTCATCATATCTACCATAATATTCACAACCTCTGTCAGACCTAATAATTTTCACCTTTTTGCCTAGTTTCCTCTTAACCTCATTAATGTATATTTCAAACGACGTTCACATACTGAGATTTATCATGCAACATGTCCAAAATGCAATAACGTGAAAAATCATCTATAAAGGTGATGAAGTATTTCTCTCCACCAATGGATGGAATATCAAAAGGTGCACATATGTCTGTATGTATTATTTCACGTAGCTGGGTGCTTCTTGTGGCTCATTTCTTTGTATGTTTGGTCTGTTTTCCTTTAATACAGTCCACGCATACATCATAATTGGCCCAATCCAGGTTATGGAGTATTCCATCTTTAATGAGCCTTTTAATTCTCGGCCTGGATATGTGCCATAATCTTTTATGCCACAAATAAGCAGATTTTTCATCATCAAGTGTACGCTTCGTACCAACATTAGGATGTAGGGTCACAAGGGTTTCAAAAAAATTCTTTTCAATATTCAATCGATATAAACCATCTAATAAAAATCCAGAACCAACATTGTTAGAATATTTAATCAAACCAAAACCATTGTTCTTAAATTCAATTGCAAAACCATCTAAAGCGAGTTTTGAAACATAAATTAAATTCCTAGAAACTGAGGGAACATAAAAAGTTTCTTACAAATCTAAAACAAATCCAGTGCTTAAAATCAGGCGAAAGACTCCAATAGCTTCTATTTTAGCCTTTGCTTATTGCCTATGTAGAGAAAATGCTCATTTGGATTTGTTTTGCAGATCGAAATGAAGCCCTGCATCGAATTAAAAACATGACACATAGAACCAGAATCAATCCACCAAGTGTTATAAGGAACATTAATAAAGTTTGATTCGAAACAAACATAAATAAAGGGTTTACCCTTTTTCTTGAACCAGGCCTTTCGTTTATGAAAATTCCTCTGGAAATGGACATTCTTTTTACATAAGTGACACTTGTCGTTCTTTTCCTTCTTCACAGCAGCAGTTGATGGTTCAGCTTGATGAGACGGCCCAGGACCTTTCTTAATGCCCTTGTCGAACTTCTTCTTAAAACCATCTCCTTTGACTGTAAGATTTGCCACATGTCCCTTAGTCACATGGTCATTCTGTTGCTTAAGCCTTCCTTCCTCCTGTACCAACATGCTTTGCAAATTATTTACATTCCACTTATCTTTTATAGTGTTGTAATTGATTTGGAAAGGTTCATACTCAGGAGGTAGGGAGTTTAGGATGAATTGAACGAGAAAAGACTCGTCCACTGTCATGCCCAAAACTCTAAGTCTAGCAGCCAGATTGGTCATTTCTATAATATGCTCATTCATGGTTCGAGTGCCATTGAACCTCATAGTGATCAGGTGAGCCATCCGTTTCCCAGCAAGGGATTTATCAGCAGTGCGAAAGCGTTCCTTAATGTTGTTCAAATACTCTTTCGCTTTTTTAGTTTCAGGTAGGGAGATCTTAATGTTAGCAGCAACACACATTCGCATAAACATTAGGGCCAACCTATTGGATCGAGACCATGCTTCATGGACAACAATTTCATCCTCGCTAGTGGTATTAGTAATAGCAGCGGGTTCATCACACATAATTTCCATGTCCAAGTCAAGAACCCCTAGGCTGAACTCAATTTGCTCATTCCATTCAGAAAAATTAGTTCCATCAAATTTGGAATATGACTGAGCTTGCGAATACAGGTTAAGGGGAACTGCAATTAATAACAATGTTCATAGAAGAAATTTTCACACACAACAAAAATTGCAAGGGTCGAATATTGAATTGTTGACTAAAATTTTGGCATATTTCATTTACATTCTGAATATCACGGAATCTGTGTTAATCATCACATAATATTCAGATTGTAAAGATATATTACCCTATAATTCATTTATCATGGTCCCATAATTTTGTCATCTGTGTTTGTTGCCTAATTCATTTAATACCATGATTAATGGACTTAATGTCAACTATTGTGTTTTTACAAAACTAGTTCTAATGTTGTTCAATTCAGATATTAGCATGTGTTGTGCCTCAATCCAATTTTATAACGGACATTAGAATAAGTCTTTAATGAATGTAAGTATATTATTCGTACATGTAGTCGCAGCCTGTGTTTGGCCTTTGACTTAACTCAAATGAATAATTGTTTACATATCTCAACTTAAATATAGTTAATCATGCATTAATATTAACTATAATACGTAATCTATCAGTAATTACAAAGATACCAATAGCAGCTTGAACGTCTCAAAAACCGAATTGCCCAGGTATAGTAAAAACACGTAATTCATGAATTTTGCCAAAAATGGCAAAAATGAGTTTTCACCATAGAATTTAAGTAAAACATGCCAGAAAACCAAAACTTTTTGCGGAAGGTCAATATCAATTTTCTGTAAAAAGTTATAAGCCTCGAGATTCTTTTCTAAAATGGCAAAAACGGGGTTTTGAGGGCCTTAACGGACTCGGATTGTCGAAAAACACATTACATCACGGTCAAAGGCGGTGAAATTCGATCGTTGGCTCGTTTCCAGTCAACCTACTAAGTTTCAAGTCAATCGGACACCAAAAATTTCAAAAAATACTATTCACTACGCAAAAAAAAAATTCTTTCGAAATCTGTTTTGCATCAAATCGCAGTTTTTACATAATTAATCTTAAAAACATCTTAGTTTTCTTATCATGATTAATAAAAGTGTTTTCCAGAACGCTTACACAACTTGAAACAATAAAATCACGCTAACGACACATTAGGGTTCTTAATAACACGAAAAAGGGTTGAACAATTATGGGACAGTTATTATAGGATAAGGACTGTATACAACAATACCGTTCTTAATATCATACATGACATAAATTCGTATTATCATATGCATGATTACCAGATTGTCTAAAAATTCCAGATTTCCAGAAAAAGAAAATTTCCAGATTTCCTGATTTACCAAAATTTCGGAAAAAATAAAATTTCCAGATTTTCAGATTTACCAAAATTTCCAGATTTCCAGATAAAAAAAAATTCTAGATTTCCAGATTTTCAAAAGATCATAAATCAAAATGTTATAAAGAAATTTACATTAACGGAAAACATGAGATTATAAACCGAAGGCTCTGATACCACATGTTAAATCATACTGTTTTGTTAATCACAAATTCGAATATGAATTGTAAGGTTACATCATGAATAAAACAGTTTTGACATGAATCCTGAATGTTTATCTTCATGCAATCACAGAATCGGAAATTTCTTAAAAATACGATTTAAAAACTGACATTTGTCCATCGTTGTTGAACGGATTAAAGTGACTTGAATGCTCTTTTAATTCCTTTCTTAAACAACCCGGAATGAGAAAAACGGATTTCGGATTTTCTCTCCCTCCTTAGAAACAGTGTGTATTGAGATGACTCTATTTATAAGGGGAAGAGCGTCGAAATCCTAGCAGAGGTGGGACTCTTTCCAAGTCTTCCACTAATGCTACTAACCATCATGTGACTAACGGATGAGGTTTACCAAAATCTTTTAATATCTTTATTTATCAGATTCCTAATTAATTATCTGATATTTATCAAGATCACAGTTATGAAAAATTCAAATTTTAATAAAATTAAAATTAAATAATTAATTTCGTTACTTGACATTAATTTCCAACACAATGGTGCAGTCAGCTTTGTACTTAATGCGATACAGCCATTTCCAACCGATAACATGCATATGAGAGGTGGGAGGGATAAGTTACTACGTGTTATTAGAAGTAAACCGTTAAATTCATCATTCATTGCATGGTGCCATTCAGGTGATTTTTTGGTAAAGCATGTAGGTTCAGAAGATGAATGAGAAATATAGAGGTGCAGATGGGCAAGGGAGAGGAAGATCGGGAATTAGGCATGGACATGTTTCGGAGAATCTTGGGATGGGTACGAGTAGGGTCAAGATGAAGTTGAAGGCCAAATGGTTCATTAGAAGATAGCAGACACGGGGTAGTTGAAGTGTTGTTGTTTATGTTTGGAGTTGGGTGTGGAGAGAGACCGAATATGGAGGAGCTGGAGGGGTAAGGTTGGGGAGGTAAAGGGTTGGGCGTAACTGTTGGGTTGGAACTTGGAAGAGTTGGGATTTAAGTGGGTATATTGCGGGTTACTGTTAGGATAATAAATAGAAGGTGAGTTTGGATTAAGGATGGACTTTTTAATTGGATGAAAAAATCTAGTAGAAGATTGGGATATATTTGGTAATGGAGGAAAATTAGGGGCTATTAGTCAAAGCTTAAATGAGGGGACGGAAGAGGTGGAGAGCCTAAAATGGAGGAGTCTTTGAAATTTTCAAACATAAAATTTGTTTCATTAAAATGGACATGATGGGTAGGGGTGAAAATGAGCCGAGCCGAGCCGAGCTTAAGACTGCTCAAGCTTGGTTTGTTAATGTAAACGAGCCTAAAAGTATGTTTAAGCTCGATTCATTGATCCTACGATCCAAGCTCGAACGAGCTTCTAAGCAAGCGAATACGCGCCAAGCTCGAGTAGCTTGGTTATTTTACACTAGTTTAATATGGATATTGAAGATCGAGCCGAATCCGAGCCGAGCTCAATAAGATAACGAGCTTAAATTTCTGTTCAGGCTTGGCTCATTTATTTTACGAGCTAGTCTCGAACGAGTTTTTTTCCGAACGAACACGATCCAAGCACGAATAGCTTGGTTCATTTTACAGCCCTAATGATGGGCAATATAAAGTGGTCGAGTTTGGATGTCCATACATCAATAACCAACATGAGAAGAAATATATTCGAGAAAAATTTATGGTGACGAACAAAATGAAATTTTGTGATTATTATATGGACGGAGAAATGGGAAAAAAAGGCATCCACTTTTTTTTAGAAATTTATAGTTAGAAGGTCTTTTAAAAAGGTAGGTAAATGGAGATTTATCACATGAAACGGTTAAACGCATTCGAGTTATTAAATAAATCGCAATGTCAAATGCAAATTGCTAAAAGATTTGTGGCACAATTGATCGGGCAAGTAATGTTTGGCCAGTTTTAACAACATGTCGATTTCTTCATTTGATAGTGCCATTTTGTTCGTGTGTACGTGCACAGACAAGTCGATGAATGACACCATAATTTTTAAAAAATGGGTTTAATTTTTGAAATTCACCACCCAATCAGTTTGGACAGAATGATAGAATCAAATTGACGTTCTACGAATTTTTGCCATTCAATAAAAATGAAAAAACACGTCAGATTTCTATTTCATGGTATAAAACCCGATAAATTTTGAAAAATGACCCACAAAAATAACAAAATATCAATGTAACATCACTAAAAATGAATTCTGGTACATTTTGAGTACAAGTCTGAGTAGGCTTTAATGTTAGCTAAGAGGATTTTGCCATATGACAAGCATTACAAAATGAACTAGAATAAGTCGAACTACGCGTCATGTTATGTGAGTGAATAATCTTATTAAGAACACGTTGATGTGGATGTCCAAGACAACGATGCCACTAATAAGAGTTGGTCTTTTCAGCACTCGCGACCGAAGGAGAGATTGAAGTGGAATGCGAAACCGGAGAGAATGAATATAGTGCACCATTACTCTAGCCGAAAAAAATCTTGTGGTGAGTTGTTTGATCCTTGACACAAAAATAATTAGGATGAAATTCAATGTAAACATTATTGTCTTTAGCACATTACCAACATCTAGCTGATCAGGGCCATGATATTCATCAGAGTATTTAAGATTCGCAATATCCGGAGTCACGTGATGGGTAGCACCAGTGTGGAGAATCCATTGGGATGGCTGGAATTGTGGTGGATGTGGGAAAATAGGTGGGGAATTGTAAGAAGAAAAATGGTTGCTCAGGTTGTTTCACACGTGATGATATATTTAAGATGGCTTGACTATTGCTAGTAAACTCAGTGGATTTTTTCAGATAATTCATAACAATAGTGTTGGCATTACCAAAATACCCATCTATGCATGTTTGTTGATAAGTGGCTGCTGCACTTAGCCATGTTTTGAGATCATCTACGGCGTCGAGTGACGTGAGATCTACGGCTGAGATTGAGTTGTTAAGATGATCTCTCGCAAGATCGAGAAGTTCACGGCAATTACTCAAAACGATGTCGTTTTGTAACACGCCGTTTTTCGAGAAAAATTGTGAAGAAACTCTCGAGAGCTCGTCCATTGCCACGTGGAGGGATAGCTTGTAGAAATCAATGGGTTGAGCATTGGTTGAGTTGCCCAAAGAAGAGAGACTACTCTGACACGAGTTTGGGTATAAAGTTTCGTCACAGACAACTTTTAATGAAGTCGCTAGGGGGTGACTATTTTCGTCGTCATTGTTGTTGTTGTTGTTGTTGTTGTTGTTGTTGTTGTTGTTGTTTATGCTGAAAGTGGTTTCAACTACCGCGGAGACAATTATACAGACTAGTAGAATGGAGGATAAGTTGATTATGGCAACTCTCTTTCTTGTTTTTCTACTAGCATTGAGCTTTTCTTGGTCAAACACGTAGAGTTTTCTATAAGGGTTATGAGGAACCATGGTTTTTTGTTTTTGTTTTATGGGATGGGGAATAAATTAAGTTTTTGATTTGTTCAAAGGAATGAAGGTTTTGGGGTGTTTAAATAGATATAATTTATAGTTTAAAAAACATTTTTTTTGTCTCGTTTTGCTTTTTGGATTTTAAAATGGTATGCGTGCAAGGCAACTAATGTGACTCTTATAGGGTGTGAAGCCAATGTATATTATGAACAACGAAGTGGTTCTCATGTTTGAGAAAAGAGGAAAAAATATGTCGTGGTTAGGCAGTATATATGTACGAGGCTATGGGGACAAGCATAAATAATAAATAGAAGTCTTACAAGTTGCTTAAGTATATGGTTTTAATATGTATGATGCTTCGCTGCATTAGTTGACGTATCACTATGTAGTATCACTATGATTCATGAAGTATCACTATGCAGCAAGATCGTATCTCCAGGATGACGGATTTTTGCCCTTACTGTGCGTGATGAATTAATATTTTTATAAGGGAATATATTAAATAGTTCATAACTTTTTTTAATATATTTAGTCCACGCCTTTTTATATTGTACCAAAAAGTCCTTAAGCATGCCAAAACCGTTTTACAATGCCGCTGACGCAATCCTTCAAAGATAAGAGAATAACTGAGTTTTTAGTACAAAATAAAAGGTTTGGACTAAATGTGTATTAAAAAATGTTTGAAGGACTTTTTGACAATTATTCCTTTTTATAAAGTGACAATATTTAAGTTTAGGGATAATTATATTTTTCCCCTACAAACTTTACTCCATTTTTTAATTTGTCCCATACTTTCGAAATCTTTAATTAACCACCTAAACTTCTACAAACGCTAACACTAACACCGTGAACTTTTTGGATGGAAAATGGGTAATGTGTGTGGCACAATAAATGAGGGCAATTATGCCCTAACATATATTTTTTTAAACGTAAAAATTGCTGCAAAAAAATCATTAAAATAATGAATATACTAAAAAAATATTTTAAGAATATGGAAAATACTGGAATGTATTTTAAAAATAATTAAATCATTTAAAAATTATGAATATATAGTTAAAAGTTCATAAAATTAAAGAATAATTTTAAAAAATTGAAAATACAACAATATATATATATATATATATATATATATATAAAGGGGAAATAAAAAATTGATAAAAAATATTTAAAATGTTTGGAAATTACAAATGTATATTTAAATTTATAACATTTGCAAAATTGCGAAAATACTGCAAAGATATTTAAAAATATTAAAATAAGAAAAAATAATTAAAACAATTGGATGTTACAAATATATATTTACAAATTCTAAAAATTAAAGAAAACATTTGCAACATCTGGAAAATAGTATAAACATTTAAAGAATAATGATTTAAAATAGAAAATAATACAATATATATATATATATATATATATAAAGGGGAAAATAAAAAAATAATAAATAATTAAAACATTTGGAAATTACAAATATATATTTAAAAATTCTAAAAATTAAAGAATAGCATTTGCAAAGTCTGGAAAATACTAAAAAGATATATAAAAAAGGAAGATGCAAAAAAACAAATAAAACATATGGAAATTACAAATTTATTTTTAAAAATTCAAAAAGATAAAGAATGACATTTGCAAAATTTCTCTCTCTCTCTCTCTCTCTCTCTCTCTCTCTCTCTCTCTCTCTCTCTATATATATATATATATATATATATATATATATATACACACGCACACACACACACCAAAAAAAAAAGTCTCCTATATGGACTCTTTATGGTGTAGACCCCGATACATACCATTTTTTTAAAATAGCAAAAAAATAAATCTTTTTTATGAAAATACATGGATATGATCTCCAAGGTGAGAAGATCATCTCCAATTTTTTTCATAAAAAAGTCAATAAAAAACTGTTGAGATGATGTGATATGTATAAAAATGGTATAAATATGCATTTTCGACCGTTGAAAGTTTGGGTCGGTGCCAACCACTTGATTGATTGAATTTTTTAATGAAACTTTATGGATATGATCTTCTCACTATCGAGATCATATCCATGCAGTTTCATCAAAAAATTCATTGAAAAAGTGAATGAGATGATCGTAAAAATTTCAACGGTCGAAAATGCATATTTATATCATTTTTTTTACATATCAGTTCATCTCAACGGTTTTTTTATTGAATATTTTGATGAAAAAAAATTGGAGATGATCTTCTGAAAGTGGAGATCATATGCATGAAGTTTCATAATTTTTTTTTATTTTTTTACTATTTAAAAAAAATGATATATACCAGGGTTTGCACCATAAGGAGTCCTTAGAGGATACTTTATATATATATATATATATATATCAATGTTCTAAAAAACCCGCCTATGTCCCGGCTTGCGGCTTGAGAGAAACGTCTCGTCTTACGCTTTTGATGCCTTATGCTTGGTAAAAGCCTTAAGGCGCACTTTTTCTCTAAAAACAACAATTCTTTAGTGAAACGATATCGCATTCTAAAGATTTTTTTACAAACCGGGCCATTATCTCATTCAAAATAATCAAATAATATTTTAATTTGCAAATATTCAAACATATTTTTATGATATGTACAATTTTAATATTTTAATAGCCTTGTTATGATTAAAAAATATTAAAATATATTAAAAAGCGCTAAACGCATTTTCACGTCTAGGGCCCGCCTCGATCACGCCCCATGTTTTTTAGAACCTTGATATATATATATATATATATATATATATATATATATATATATATATATATATATATATATATATATATATATATATATATATATAAAGTAGTTCTAAAATCTAAAAATGAAAAAAACAATATTTCTGATATTTGACAAAAAAATAGTATAATTTCCAAAATTTATATGAAATACATGAAAAATAATATAAAAAAAATCGGTTAAAGCCGAATAAATATTTTTTGAGTTATGGGATGAAAAAATAAATACGGGATTAAAAATATGTGAAGAGTTTATATGTAATTATTTTTTCGGACATGTACTAACCCACTTTTTTTAACTCAATGATCAAGAAAGGAAAGAAAGATTCAAGACATTTGATATCCTCATTGTTGTAAACAACAAAAATTGAGTTGCCAAAAAGAACCACCCCATCCATTTCGATAATGAAAAAGGAGGATAAATATGATATAAAAGATGCTACAACTAAGTAGGGATACGGTTTTCTAAAATCGAAGTCTCAAACAAAGGGGTAGACTTTAAAACTGTTTCTCAGACTATATCAAATATATTTTCATCGTCAAAATGGGGAGATTGTGAAGCTAAATGTTTTAAAGTCAAAATAATTTTGTATGATAACGACACAATTGATATACGATTTTACCTTCACTATCTTCTCTCTAAATATACTTGAGATTAAAACAAGTAGTCAACATTATGAGACATGTTACCAAGAACATATATTCCAAGTAACCATACAACCATATCCATGCAAATAAAATGAAGATCATAACCAATATAATGAAGTTCACAAGATATTCAAAAGTTAATGTCAATCTTGCATCAATTCCAAGATCTCAAAAGACTCAAGAACTACTCATACATCATCCAGTTAATCAAGCTTGTTCCACCATTTTCTACAATTTATGGAGATAAAACTCATGAAACCATCACATCACAAGCCCACAATTGATAATTAAGGAAGCCAAAGAAAGCTCAGAAGCTTAGATGATTACAAATGTATTTTCTTGTACTTTAGGGTACATTGTACAAAAGTAAAGTAACATGTTTTATCTTGTATATGTTCCAAACATGCGCACCTAAACCGTCCCTAATATACCCTAAACCTTTCTCAAATATTATCTCTAAAACAATATATATTTTACCCAAAATCTGGGAGGTTCAATCGAGTAAACATTTCTTTTGGTCCACTAAAACTACTTCTAGTCAGCTAAAAAATTTCATCTAACTAAACCCCTTGAGGCAGTTAACTATAACTCAAATAGAGGAGTTTTAGTTGACTAAATCGTGACTTTTCATCCACTAAAAGTGTCAGGTTTCTAAAAATAGTTTTGGTTAAATTCTCCAACATTTCATACCAATATCCTAACATGAAAAATAAGCCTTCTAGCACTATAAATAAAGCCTCCCCTCATCCATTTCAAAACACACAATTAAAACATCATTTTCTTAATAAAAGCTCCATCATCCTAGTTTGTATCTTCCCATCCTCAAGTTTCAAGAGATAAATTAAAATACCTACTTATGAGTTTAAACCAAATAACTTCCTCAAAGAAATAGTTTCAAGAAAACCACTTGAACCTAAATTCTCAATCTCAATTCCCCTTAGCAAAGTCACAATCCCAACACATATTTGTGCTAAAGTGATATCCTAAAACCCATTTGAGCTATATAATTGTGATACTTGTTTACTTATCTTTTTAGAGAGATAAAGTAAACATATTATTCCATTATTTTAGTAAAGTTTTTTTCCTTTATATTTCAGTTACAAATCTTATTGCTCATTGTATATTCTCAGTCGGCAGTGTCATGGTTGCTAGTAGGCAAAGCATTTAAAGACCTTAGGCTATTGCATGGATATACCTTTAACAAAATGAGTTTAGTGTCTTTTTTGTTATGGTTTGAAAGGTAGTGTTACTTTTGAGGTTTTGGTTCCGCCGTAAGTGGACCGGATATCCATGAAGTTCTCGAGTACCGTCTCAAGTGTAGATGTAGGTAAAGGTCGAAGCACGTTCGAATCCTACTTTGAAAAGTCACATTATTCTTTCTTTCTCTGTGTGTGTGTGTGTGTGCGCGCGCGCGCGCACGCGTGTGTGTTAACTATATTTATTGTTGATTAACGACTCACTCGTAATTAGACTTAATATATTGTAATTAATTATTAGAACTAAGTTAAGAATGTTTTAAAATTTGTCGTTAAAAACCTTATACCTAATTCACCCCCTCTTGGGTATATTTTTGGGACAACATAGTGGCATATATATATATGCATTAGCGTATTTTGGGAGCAAATTAAGAGGGTTAAAGTATGGATCTATGGTGTGTTTTAAATAAAGCTCATTGTTTGTATTTGTATGAAGTTAGAGGAGGTATATGAATATAGTTAGACGTGGTTATTTTGGGAATTTATCTTGAAGACTTTTTGGAGAACTTCATGGATTATTTTCTTTTGAATATTGGATCACTCTGCTACAGCTTATTAGAGGATTTCTTCACTAAAGGTGGGGTTTATTTTATAACACATTATATTCTGAAAATATATTATGCATATATATTGGCACACACACACATGCTTCCTACCTATGAAATTGTTAGTATGATTTTATGTAAAATAAAGTATTAAAAAATGGGTTTAACACATGGTTCTCAAGTTACTAAAATTTCAAAATATAAAATAGAACAAAGTTATGAAATTATAGAATAATTTCATGAAAAATGAAATATTAAAGGTAAACCTTGAATATAGTCTCATGCTAAAAAAAATCATAAAATAATGTGTTGATTTTGGTGAAACAAAAATCCTACTAATATGTCCAAAAATAATAGTATCATGAAAGTACTTATCAAAATAGGAGACAAGAAAGCCTTGAGTAATTTTTAACAAATTTCATAATGTTGTAGTTATATTTTTATGACAGTGATGACTAAAAATAGTGTAAAAGCATATCATTTCATGAAAACAAATAATAAACAGCATGAGTTGGTACTTTATGTGTGAAAAATCATTAAAAATAACATATTGTCATTTTGTACTTAAGGTGACATGTTTGAAGATTTATTTGCATGAAATTATTTGTGTAACATTTTTCAAATGCGTTGTATATAAAATAATTTGACTTTATGGTAAAAGAAAGTTTAAAAATGTCGTTAAATATTTTTAAGGTGCATAAAGTGAAGCGTAGTAAATATGGGTTCGAACGGTAAATCTTGAATATTTGATGGTTAAAGTGACGAAGTGTAAGTCAAATTTGAAAATGGATAATTTAAATAATGAACCACATAGAGGATGAAATTGTGATTTTTTACCCAAATGTGGTAATTTATTGATAAAAGGATGAATTTGTTATAGAGGACTTTAAATATACATTAATGATGGAAATGGTCCTTATTTTTGGAAATTAAATGAGACTCTGTAAAAGTAAAGATGTTGGTAATATATCAAAGTTTATAATGAGAACTGAAGGGTAAAACGAGTTCAAGTGCATAACAAGGATGACAAGGTGGTACTTACCTTGAATTTTGACTTTCGGGTAGAAAAAAATGGTAAAAGTAAAATAAGGTAATAAAAGGTGTACTTAAGAAAATTAGTTCAACGATGTAACAAATGAAACATATTCGAAGAAATCAAAAATGTTTAAGGAAGACTGTGAGACATCAGTTTAGACCTAAAATCACTGGTCAGAGAAGCATATTATGGTATTTGTGTCAGTCGATGAAAGTACTTAAACATATGTGGAATTTGATGAACTCCGACTAACAAAGTGAAAATATAATTTAGAGCATGACCCTCTAGGAGAGAGAGTTGTTAGGCCCAATGGAAGTGTCGATGGAGCGTTAAAAACTCATGATAAATTTATCCCAATGGCCTCTGACTCACCATCATCTAGAGTTTTTCCATTGGCTGTGATTTCGCCTGCCAACTTTCTAGAGGTAACGCGTTTCTCTTTATTCTGAAGAATTCTAGGTATGCCCCTTCAAATTGTTATGCTAACAATACTCAACTGATATTTTATATCCCAGGTTGACATTCAGGTAGTCATTCGTGCACTCAATGAGTCTCTTCCTCCTTTCTCTATAATGAGGCCCATCATTATTAGATTCCACGAGAGGCTTTGAAGAGGTAGAGCTTTAATTTTTATTAATGAGCTCCTTGCAAATACCACTTGTTAACCCTTAGAAAATTTCTTATGCTTCTTTATTTGTTTATGCATCTTTCCTGAGATGGTTCAACCACTTTTGGCCATGAGGTTCTTCGACCATTTATGGAAAAATCCCCATCCCATCCTGATGTTGGTGCTCCACCACTAGAAACTACGCCTACCCTGGCTCTCATGTCAATTAAATCTTAAATTTCTATGTTAACTCAAGCGAAATATCCTTTCAAACAAAGTCCCATTGATGAAGGTAGGGATGTCAACACTCCTTCATCTTCAATTGCGGGTAATCAAGCTCCTGAGGTATATTTTAAATTCCTTTAAAATGATTAAAAGTGCACATGTATAAAAAAAACATTCAAATCTCACACGTACTTAGTGACATAGAAAAATATTTTCTAAGATTTGAACTCAAATCTCCTACTTGGTGACATAGCCAAATATTTTCTATGATTTTAATTCAAATCTTACATCTTGTTAATGACTTAGCAAAATATTTGCTAAGATTTTAACTTAAATCTCAAACCCGCTTGGTGACTTAGCAAAAATATTTGCCAGGATTTTAACTCAGATCTTACACCTTCTTGATGACTTAGCAAGATATTTGCTAAGATTTATTCCTGAGTTACCTATCTCATAACATATGAAGAATGCCAAAACATGTGTCTAACTATTACTTGTATCCCTATGAAGCCTTCGAGATAAATTTTTGTAACTTAAGTTACCTCCAACTCCTCCCTCTAAAGACATTATGCCATTTTCACGACTACCTTATCAGGCTGAGTCCTTCATCGACGGTGATCATGGTTCCACAACTAATTCCCTAATAGCAAATAGTGAATCTGGGTGTGATATCCCACTATCAAGTGTGTCACCTCTAAAAATTTTCCAACATATGCTTTAACAATGCACGTTCATTCAAGGTTGCCATCGAATAGTGATAAAATGGATCATTTATTATCACCGGTCGAGGGATATTGTAGTTTTATCACAATATTGGGTGAGGGACCCCCTCCTACCAAATTCCAAGTAATGTGAATCTTGGGGAGAGACCCCCTCCCCCTTCTGGTCGGCTTCTAAGTAATGTGAATTTTGGGGAGAGGGCCCCCCCTGTAAAATTCCAAGAAATGAGAATTTTGGGGCGAGGGACCCTCCCTCCTACAAAATTCCAAGTAATGAGAATTTTGGGGTAAGGGACCCCCTCTGGCACCTCCTTCCAATTTTAAAGATATTTTGAGAAGGGACATCTCCAGCCCTTCCTTCCACTTCTAAGGATAATTCAGGGCGAGGAACCTTTCTAGGCCCTTTTTCCAGTTCCAAATAGGTTATGGTGAGGAACTGCCGCACCTCCTTCTAGATTCAAGATGTTACAGCCTAGGCGAGGGACCCCTTCCACCACTTGCTTCTAATTTGCAAGATGATATAGGTTGGATGAGAAATTCCCCTTTCCAAAACCAGTTGAAATGATACTCGGGCGAGGGAGTCCACAAAATTAGGGAACCCTCAGCCAATACCAGCTGAAATGTAAAATATAGTGAGGAAGTCCATGGTTAAGGACTCCTCTAGCAAAGGTTCAAACAATATTTGTTTTACAATGAGAGGGTCCAAGTAGTGACCGAAAGAACAAAATAGGCCAGGATGAGGGGATCTTCCATGAGCATCCCCTCATCATGAAAAAGTTATACTTTTATAAAAAAAAAAAAGCACTAACGCTTACTTTCTTGTACAAGTAGCCTAGTTAAGAAGGAAGGGCTCATATGGGCCAATTGGGATCTCTTGGGAGTTTTGGCTTGGCGGCTGAGGAACAAGGTTTATTGAGTAAGATCAACCACTTAACACTTTAAGATTGAGAAAATACTAGTAGAAAGACCCTAGGGGTTACGCAAAGTCCTTACAAAGTTCATGCCCAATCATAACTGAAGTGAGCAACCAAGAGGTTGCTCACAAGAACTAAACTTTTTATAAAAAGATTTTAGAGGAGAAGGTCCTCGAGGCCCCTCTCAAGTAAAAAATGATTTTAGATAAGGTGGTACTCGGGACCCCCTAAAGATGAATGATTTTAGAGGATAGGGTCCTCGAGGCCCCTCTCAAGTAAAAAATGATTTTAGAGGAGGTGGTCCTTGAGACCGCCCTCAATATTAATAATTTTAGAGCGGATGGTCCTAGAGGCCCCTGTCAAGTAAAAAATTATTTTAGAGGAGGTGGTCCTTGAGACCCCCTTAAGCTTAATGATTTTAGATGAGAGGGTCCTCGAGGCCTCTCACGTAAAAAATGATTTTAGAAGAGGTGGTCCTTAAGCCCCCCTCAAGATTAATGATGTTATATAATGGGGTCCTCAAGGCCTCCCTCAAGATTAATGATTTTAGAGGATAGGGTCGTCGAGGCCCCTATGAAGTAAAAAATTATTTTAGAGGAGTTGTTCCTTGAGACCCTCCTTGAGATTAATGATTTTAAAGGAAAGGGTCCTCGAGTCCCCTCCCAAGTAAAAAATTATTTTAGAGGTGGTGGTTCTTGAGACCCTAGTCAAGATGAATGGTTATAGAAGAGAGGATCCTCGAGGCCTCTCTCAAGTAAAAAACAATTTTAGAGGAGGTGGTCCTTGAGGCCCCCCTCAAGATTAAATGATTTTAGAGAAAGTGGTCCTTGAGGCCCCTCTCAAGTTTACAAAGTTCGAACAACAAGTTACCGTTTTAAAACAAATTTACAAAAAAGATATTTTGTCTCCATTAGGAGACACATTTTCTTTTTGAATTTTATTTGCACAGGTGTCATCTGTCAGAGGGGATAGACAGCTGCAGACCCAGTAGGAACAAAACATACATTACGTACCTTGTCCCTCTAAGTTTTCCTCTCATTTTTAGCGCCCAAAGTGACAACTCAGTCCTAGTACCCAAGTATGAATAGGACCCCTGGGCAAGGTCATAAAGGACATAAGAAACTCAATATTGCACTGTTACTTTGTCAATATCGCATTAAACCACCTATTATTCTCTCCATTCTATCTCTCTAAGTGTTGTGTGCTTGTTTTTTCACTCCCACCTTGACAACCATCATTCTCAGGAGATTATTTTCTCCAAGTTACTATTATTGTTTGTGGAGTTCATTTTCTTGAAGAGAGTGGTTATGGATTTGATTCCATTTTTACTAGAAAATGAATGATTTACCAGGCGCTTCTCTTAAAACATTTGAAGACCTTGGAGGCAGAGACTGTTGGTGTGGGTCACGCCTCACCCATTTTAGTTTCTATCAGACCCGAGTCACACTACCCTTCTATGTTTGGCGACTCTACTGGGCGGTATCCTCACTACCATGGACAAAGAAGGGCATAATGTTTCTAAGTAGCTAATCTTTGAAAGACACACCAGGAGGTAATACAATTCAAAGTGACAGAACCAATGATGATGTTATAGTTACATGAGTGAGTAGTCATGGCCCCTTCATGGGCCAAATGAGAAACTCAGTTACTGCTCCCCTATTGACATAGATGAACCTTACCGACCTATTTTTTTTACTTTCTAAAGAAATAAAGTATAGATTTAGCAAGTTTGTGCCACATCGGTGACGATTTTTCATAGGGGGGGGGGGGGGACAATGGTGCCGGAGTTGATATCAGCCAAGAAGGTGATGATCAATCAACCCTTCACTCACTTATTAGATGTGAATACTGGCGAAAAGCAAAATATTATTTTCAAGAACCATCTACAAATATCCCTTAATCTTAATCAGCTAAGTAAAATATTTCTCACTTGTCTTTGATTTATATTTTACGAGCACTTTATATAGATGATTGTTAGCTAATTTGAGCAAAGATATTTACTTGTTATTCATGTGATAATTGATGTGAAAATACATTATTGTGCTATATTCATGTGATAATTGATGAGATAATATATTATAGCTCTCTGCTTTACACTAGACATGTAGACCACTCCTTTAAGTTGGTATTTTCAAAAGAAAAAAAAAGTCATGTACATGTCTTCAATTATTTCCCAGTAGAAAATGAGTCTCTCATGGGCGTTTCATCGAACACTTGAAGATCTTCTCACTCGAGCATTTGAATACACATGATGTCCATATTTCATACACATAAATTTTAAGTGACTCCCTCGTGATTCGAGAAAAGGAATATTAGAGTCAATACCAGAAGAAAAAAATATCCCCGCACGAGTAAACTAATAGAGGAACAAGTTCCTATGCCAAGTCATTAATGAGTGTAGATGCGATTAACACTGTAGGTAGTTGTAAACCTATGCCTACAAATAGTAAGAAAAATGTCTCTTTATGAAAAAAGCTATATCATAATGACAATTTCTTTAGTCTGACCCTTCACACGGGTATTTTTCGTTGCAATTAAGAATAAAGATATCAAATGTTTTGTTTGAAAAATATTCACAATTTACTCTTACATGTGGATCAAGTCATTGTCTTACATTTCACAGAAGATGACTTTATCTCTGATAAGGTATATCCTACGACTTTTTTTAATATGATGTTATTTTCAGTAACTATTGATTGGGTGACTTAGTAAATCAATCACTTTAGTATTTGAGAGAGCTCCTCGTATCTTATTAGGGGTGCTAAACGAACAGATACTGATCGGATATCATGTTTTCCATATTCGTATCCGCTATCTGGATGCACTATCCGTATCCATATCCATATCCGTATCCGTCCGGATAGTTAAAACAACTATCCATATTCGTATCCTCTCGGATACCTCGGATTCGGATAATTTTTGTATCCATTTACATTGTTTAGCCATCGCAAAAAATAACTATTAAAATATCCAATCCAATGAAATCCAATCCAATCCAAATAAATATATAACAAAATTACTACCTCTTAACATCAATAATTATGGCTTCTATAATAATAGTATCATTCCATAATGATAATATGGTCGATGAGCAGCGACGGGCTGATGCGGCGGAGGGGGAGTGGCGGAATGAGGGTTTTTTGTGGATTGAAATGAGATTTTCTTTTCTCTGGTTTTGAACGAAAGAGAAATGAAATAAAATTAGGATATTTTTTTTTATTATGAGTGGAGTATATGTTCTTTAGTGGGTATGTAATGTGTGATAGGATGTACTGTAACTTTAGTGTAACTCCATGATAATATACCCAATTAAATAATAATACATGGTATTTTATAATAAACCCAATAAAATAATAACTTTAAGATGTTTTTATTTTGAGTGAAGTACGTGTTTGTTTTATTTTGAGAAAATAAATGATTAAGGTTTTTTAATATTATTTTATTAGTAATACTAATACTAATATTATTAGTAATATTTTAAACATTTGTTTGTCGGATACGGATATTTGATAAAACAGATATCCGATAAAATGGATACTCCGCATTAGATACGGATTATCCGCGTCGGATACTAGTACTATTTGTATGTGTATCCATTTTCTTGTATATTTTTATAGAGTATCCATACTCGTATTCATTTCCATTTTTTTGGATAAATATATGCAAATTCGAATTCGGATATCGAACGGATACGCATTTTTGAATATCCGTTTACAGTCTTATCAATCAACTGCCAAGGGTCTTTCAGAATTCACAATATATGTTGTTCGAGTAAGGTAAACAAAAATATTATTGTTTAGAACTTTAGACCACCTTTGATAAAATTTCTCTGAACTGAGAACAAAAAAAAAGTTAAAATAAAAAAATGCCAAAGATTTCTAGTTAAGTTGACATCAGCCATTTTTTTTCAAACAATTGCTCGAAATTTATATGATCTTAAAGACCCATACCTCAAATAGTAAAAACAAATATTCTCAGAAGGCACAAGACATTTGTAGCCAGTGGACTTCCTCGATAGCCACTGTTGGTTGCTCGTATTCATAAGTCAGTTCGTCTCAAGGAAAAGGGATCAAAGTTATTCTTCATCCAATCCTACCTCATTGAAAAAAAACCGAAAGTAAAAAGTGCTGCACGCAAAATCAAAAAACCTAGAAGTACGTGTTTGGGTTAAAAAATGATTCACCAAAGTATTTGGGATAATTTTGTGAATCAAAAATAAAGTTTTGTGCCCTAAAAGTGAAGACTAAAATTCTGCAGATTTGTAGTTTCGTTTAGCAAAAGTCTTAATGAAAAAGTCTTTCAAAACAGGTATTTATAGTAAAACAAAATTCTTGAGGCGACGGAGGTCGTAAGTAAGATTTACGAAGAAGAAATAACATGAGATAAGGAACACTCCCATTTGAGTTTATGCACGACAAACCAAAAAACAAATGCCTCGTTAGTGGATCACATAATGTCTGTAGCATGTGCGCGTCGATCAGACCAGTTCTCGACTATGCTTCAAACTGATATTTACGGAGTATACCTTCAAACCTTAAAAAAAGGGGGACGAGTGACAAATGAATCCATTACCTCGTTTTTCAAACTCGAACACAAAAACCCACTTGCTCAAATTATGCATTAAAGTAAAAAGTAAATGCAAAATAAATACTAGAAAATGATTCTCCAATTTCATTGCTCGAATCAGAATCGTACACGCCTTACTCTGAATCACAACAACTTCGTTGAATTGGTATTATAATAATACAAAAAAATGGGGTTAATTTCTTAAATATCGGTTGCTCACAAATATTATTTTATTTTATTTTTGGGTTATTTTGAGTTTTTTCCCTTTTTTGTGACTAGTTTTGCAATACACCCCCATTCTGTTAACTTTCCATCCAAACCGTTATTACTATTTGCAATTTGTGTTTTTCCCCCACTTTTTTTTTATCAATTTTGCAAAAATCTCCCATTTTAAAACAATCGAAAAAAGTTCAAAAATATTAAAAATTTTGAAAAAAAATAAATAAAATTGGGAAAAACACAATAAAAATATTTTTAAACAATTAAAAATTTGTTAAAACAATTAGATTTTTTTTTGTTTCAAAAAATTGTTTCTTACAAAAAAAGGTTTTTATTTATCAAAAATTGTTTTTTTTATAGAAGAATCTATTTTTTATACCGGGTTAACAGTTTTATAAAAATGAAAAACTCTTTGTTAAACTAATAAATAAAGTATAGTTTTTGTAATAGCACAAATTTGATTTTTAGTAAAAAAAAGTCTAATAATGTAAAGTTGTTTGCAATAAAAAGAATTTTTTTTTATATAAAAACAGTTTTCCAAGGAAAACATATTTTTATAAAAAAACGGTTATTTTATAGACAAAACAATTTTTTTTAAAAGAAAAGGTATAAAAATAGTTTTTATTTAAAAAAATAACTTTTAAAATAGTCAAAACAACTTTTAGAATAGTCAAAACAAATTTTAAACAATTTTATTAAAAAAAATTGTTTTGTGTATACAAAAAACTATTTTTAAAAACAAAACAAAAATGTAATGGGTTTAACGATTTTATAATTGTTTAAAAAATATTTTAATAGTTTTTCCCAGTTGAAAAATATTTTAACGATTTTTGTTTGTATATATATATATATATATATATATATATATATATATATATATATATATATATATATATATATATGTGTGTGTGTGTGTGTGTGTGTGTGTGTGGAAAACAGTTAAAATGTTTTTTTAATTATAGTACAATTTGTTGAAGCCACATACATTATTTTATACTATTTTTGACTTTTTTTATATAAAAAATATATGTTTGGTATAAAATTAAACTTTATTTATATTTAATTTTTTAAGTGTTTTCTATAAATAAATATTGGGTACAGTTTATTAATGTGAAATTATAATAATTTTTAAAAAAAAATATATAAAGATGGCTATTATTGTGAAATTATAATAAATATTTTTTTCGATTTTTTTAAAAAAACGGGGTTCTTTCGCAAAATTGGGCATAAAAGTGGGGGGAAAACACAAAATGTAAATAGTACTAGTAGTTTGGATGGAAAGTTAACAGAATGGGGTGCATTGTAAATTTTAAAAAAAGTGGAGGTGTATTGTAAAACTGATCACAAAAAGCGGGGGGAAAACTTAAAATAACCCTTTATTTTTTTAGAAAAGGCTACCGTAGCTAAACCCCTTTGCTTGCACATCTCTCTCCTATATGTTTGAGATTTGGGACAGTGATTTTATTTTTTTAGAAAAGGCTAGGTATGTATGGATTAATAAAACGTTACCTTCAAATTACTTCCCCACTAGAAAAGAAAAGATAACTCTCGTCGACGTCTTGGTTCTGATTGTACATACCAGACCGCAAATCCATACATACATAGGTAGTTGGAGAAGGGAATTTCAAAACCTAAAAATCTAGTAGGCCGATTCCAATGGTTTTGTTGCTAAAACCATTCCTATCCCACGTGCCAAGGACGGATAGAAAGCTTTCCTTATCTAACTGGACTCAATTGAAATCTCTCTCCAATTAAGTTCTCCAGCCCTGTTATCCATGTACGTGAGGTGGCTAATTTTTAAAAATTGTTGTCCGCCTTAAACCAACAAATCAGGAACGTGGGTTCTTTATAATCTTTACACGTTGGATAGGCAAACTACTTTTGCCTTTCTACATATAGAAATTGTGAAAGAAAATTTCTATTTGACTCAATAGCCACGTCATATTAACTGATGTATGGAAAGGTCAATTGGAGAAGTTTTAGCCCCTTCTTTGTTTCTAACGTAGAAATTAGCAAGATAAAATCCCACATTGGAGATGGCCTTACACTCAAAAGCTAAAAATTAAAAACCCAGTTATTGCCTCGTCTAAAATGGAAATAAATTTGCAGAGATCTTCAAATATTAATCATCTTCAATAGGGGAAAGAGAGTAAGACCCTGGGGACATTTGTTAGAATTATTTTAAAGAATAATTCCAAATAATATGATACATAATTAGATTAATAGTAAGAGTCATTTTTTTTAATGAAAGGGTACTCCAAATATGGTTAAGATTAAGTGATTGTTGGATATTTAGGTCACGTCCCTGACTATAAATAAGTGAGTGATTTCCATAATTCAGACGCATGAAAAGACAACATAATTTAATTATAGGATAAGGGAGAGAAATCAAAATACTCAAATTTGTGTTTATTTTAGAATACTATTTTGGCTATAAAAGAAGATGCAATCGTTGGAACATACTGAAATTGGAGTACGTTCTTGTCGTGTATGACAGAAAGTCGGTGTTTAAAATACAGTCCGATCGGACATCTCTGAGGTCCTATATTTACATAACAGTTTATATGTTCATGTATTGTATTATTGATCCATAAAAACTGTTAATTGATTTATTAAATCTAAACTTAACATGTGGTATGAGAGCATATGGTTTAGATCACATAATTATCTTTTGTGTCTAAATATTATGAGACTTATGTGATGTTTTTACTATATATTTTTTTTATGACTCTAATTTGGACTTTGTTTAAAATCAGGTTATGTTTATGAATAATACTTTCTCTGACATTTTTATTTTCTGTCCCTGAATCTATTAAGAGTTGTGTTAACTTTCTGCGACGTACTAATATTCTGTCGCTGAAGCTCTTTATATTGATGTGTGAAACTTACTACGACAATTTAGTTTTTTTTCGCTGAATCTGTTAATGTTGATGTATGAAAATCTTATGTGACATTTCTGTTTTTTGTCACTAAATCTATCTAGATTCATTTCTGTGACGTTTTGAATATTTTCGTCCCTGAAATCTTATTGCCTATTATGAATTCTGTATTTCAAGTGATAATTTTTTTTGTGTCACCAATAAAAAAAAATTGATTTGGAAATAACATTTACTTTTATATCTCTCACGAAAATTATACTTTCGATTCCGCGAATTCGAGAGTGGTTCTTTTGAAATTCTAAACATATTTGTGGTGAAAACGAATTTTTTTCATTTTGGAAATTTTACAAGATTTTTTTTCACAACGTATGTAATGTTTATATTATTTAGATGCTCTTATGTACTTTATAGCATTCCAAATCATTGTATGGATATTTCTCATGTTAATAATATCATGTGCTAATATTTTCATCAAGATAGGATAGGTGTCCACCAAAGTGCCCACCCTATGTTAGCGTATATTAGATTAAAGAGTATATTCTATTTGGTTGCAAAAATTCCTAAAATAATTGTGATATAATATTTATATGATGTTAGATTAGGAGGAAAGTGTCTTAATCTATAGTCATAAATATTCAATTACTGTGTACGCATCTATATCGGACCTCTGATTATCCATCAAGAATTGCGTATAATATTTTTTCGGGGGATATTAATTTTAGATCCATTACGTAATTTGTGTGCGCATGTATGTTCCATGAAAGTAAATTTATATTTTGCACACTTTATGAATTAAATATTTAAGAACAATTAAGGATAAATCAATTTAGGATATGTGTGAATGCAACCAAATGAATTAATTGGTGCATCTATATAATCACATAACAGCAAATTCATAAAATGATATTTTGTTTACCAAAATTTTATGACTAAATTAAAATTGGTTTGGGTTCCCTAATTCTGATTTTCTTTTGTGACAATTTTAATTATGTGTTTAAAGCCGCTTATTTTATAAAACTATAAATCTGAATATTTTGAGACATTTTTAGTAACAGTTTTCTTATGACTCTAATAAGCAATAATCGAGATTAAAATTGTCAACTTACCCATTATTTATAAAAAAAAATTATGTCAATTCGAGAGGATTTAATAATGAAAAATCATAATGTTTTTAGTAATAAACGTTGTTATGACTATTTGTGCACGTTTAAGCGCTCAAAACCTTAAATTTGTCATATTTGGTAATAAAGTTGACAGTTATTTCTTTCTCAACTTTTTTTTAAAATTTTGCTTATTGGGAAGATTCTTTTTTTAAGAATTTTCTTATACTGATAACTCAAAATTTTCATTATTGAAAATTATGGATTTCTTCATTTTATGTGTTTTACTAAATACATCAGTTGTCTTATCTTATTTGGTTGTCATAATATTTTCAGTATATACCAAATATTGTTATGACTATTATGGTTATGGTTAAAGTTTTGATATTAATATTGATATTAGATTAGATTAGGTATCCATTAAAGTGCCATAATCTATAATTATAAATATTAAATTACTGTGTATAAATTTGGCTACCAGTGAGTCCAAATATAATGATGAATGTTAAACTGTTGATGCAATGATGATATAGCTTGTTCATTGTACCAAAGGAATAATTTCGATTATCAAATGAATATTAATGAGAAATTTTTTTTTCGCATCAACTTAACCTCGAATGACTTAATTTTCTTCCCTAGACTAATATTTGCGTAAAGTTTTATTCGGTGTTCAATATTGTAATTATTAGATTAATGTGTATATACTTATTATGCCCAATATGAGAAAATCAATATTAAAAGCATGCCCTAAAGTTTTCTTCTTATCATTTATATCACGATTTGATTATGATTCCACCAAAATGGTCTAGTCTAATAAACTGTAAATGTTAAATTTATGATAACATGCAATACTATATTTTGGTATGCCTTAAGGTTTCCATCTCAGTATTTATATCACGATTAGTTTACGATTCCACCAAAGTGGTCTAATCTAATAAATTGTAAATGCTGAATTTTGTGATAACATTCAAATATTATGTCTTGGTTGCTCCGAAGAGTTTGGATATGGTTTTGAGTGTTCGGATAATTAATAATTTCATTATGATTAAGCCATTGTGATTTAGTTGCTCGAAATATTTCGGTTACAATGGTGAAGTTAATATTAAGGGGAAATATATTTGTTTATTAAGGTCGGTATCGATTGCTCCAAAGAGTCCATAACCTTCCTTAATTTATAATCTGTTAAAAATATTAGTGATTATTGTAATTATTATACAATCTATAAAATAATTTAATATTCATATAACGGATAGTTTGGTAGCCACCAAAGTGACCCAACAAGAATGCTGATGAATATTAAACTTAAAGATAAAAGTTATAGTAATAACTTATTATGCTTACATATGTGAAGGCATTAATGGGGTATATTTTATTTATTTCGTCAAGCAGGATAATTTCTCAAAGGAAATTTATTTTGAGTAAATGAAATAAATATTAAGAGATTATGCAATTGGATGGTGAAAAGTTATCCTATATAGCATGTTCATCTAAATTACATATCATGCTACCCAATAAAGTCATATATATGTAATACCCCGTATTTCTAAATACTCTATTTAATTAAATTGGAGAATTAAATGAGAAAATACGGCTTAATTTAAATTACGTAAGAGGAGTAGATTAATGAGATTTATTAAAAATTGTAATTATGGAATATGAATCGAGAGATGCATACCGATTTATATTGCCTCATTATATTTACTTAGTGCGAGTAACAAATAGTTACTTAACGCGTGTAGACCGTTTTGGAGTGAGAACGAGTAATATTTTTTAAGTGACTCAAATTATTATTTAGAGGTCACAGATGAGTCCGGAAGGGTCAAATTAGTCAAAAATAGTATACCGGGGGTACTAGTTGAATCTCGGGGTAATTTTGGACTAAATCGAGACCGTTCGGGGGCATTTTGGTCTTTTAACATGAGAGGGTATGGAGACCTACGAATTTGAGAGACTTTTATCAGCAGTATGAAAGAGGGGTTAGGGTTAGAAAACCCACGTAAACACCAATACCATTACAGAGAATGAGAAAACCATTCTCAAGGCTTAGAAGATGCTTTTGAGGAGGTTGAGTTTGGATCTTGCACCCTAGGAGCCAAGGGAGGAAGGATTGAAGAAGAGAATCATCAATCCATCATCAACTCCACAAAATTAGATTTCCTTTGTCAAGGCAAGTTGTTTATTGCAAAAATTATAAAGTTATAATACCCATGTGTAGGGTTTTTGAGTAGTTTTGTTAAATCAATATCTTGATAGGAGAATAATGATATTTATACATGTTAGGATAGGAATCGCATGTAGAATGATTTAACATATGCAGAGGATTAATATTCAGAGTAGACTTGATGATTATTTCGAAATAAAATTTGGGTTTTGAATGCATATATGGGAAGAACACCATAACTAGGGTTTTAAGAATTTTTAGGTTTAATTCACTATTTCTTTAAAGGAATTAGGGTTTTGATGTATTTGAAACGTTAGAAATTGTCCTAATATATGTGGAAACATGTTAGGATCATTGGGTCAAAGTTTGGTGGACTATAATGAAGTTTGTACATTTGTTAATAGAGGAAGAGGTTAACGAAGAAGATGCACTGCGTCTTTCCCTGCTCGATTGATCGATCGATCTCGAATGTCGATCGATCGACTAGGTCGATCGATCGAACCCAGTAGTCGATCGATCGACGTAAGCTGTTTTTCCCGAATTTTCCGTGTTTAAGGTTTCTTTGATTTTCGAGAATGAATGGGTATCCTAGGATTTATATTATACTTATATGGGAGTGAGGTATATTGTTGAGGTTCGATAAGGCCATTAGGTGTAGGGCTTTGATTATGGACCGATGAGAATAATTCGATTTAGTAGAGTATCGGGGAATTCGGAATTGAGTTACGAGGCGATGTAATGTCAATTCAAGTAATAGACCAGTAGGGTAAGTAATAACTACTGAAATTATATGTGAGGGGTAACTAGGACCCTTAGAGTTGTGTGAATACTCAAATAAATGCGGTTAATGAGATAAATCGTAAAGCGAATATTGTAAGGTAGATATAAGAGATTAAAATATTATGTACGAACATAATTAATAAGTCGGACGTGTACCTACTAAATTATATGATCTTTTAGGTCGAGAGAAGTATACCTAAATTATCTATATTTGGGTCGATGAGATATTTCGAACTAATATAGGGTTATTATATGTTTGGGGTTGATGATAAATGTCGAACCAAACCTTTGAATTGGTGGCGTGATTAAAGAGTCCGAGCCAGAATTTGTGTATATAAATAATTGGGGTCGATGTATCATTCCGAACCAATTCTTACTTGGGGTCGATGAATCATTCCGAACCAAGAGTCATTTACGTGTGTAAAAAGGTCAAAATAGTAATGACTAATATGTGGTATATATTGTGTGTGCAATATATACTTTATGATATTCTAATTCTGTGTATTAGTAGATTGATATATATTATGTATTTAAAGATACATACCGAACTGGAAAGTTAAGTAGTGAAACTTAATTATGAAACGTAACATTAGATAGAGAATATCTATTTAGTAATTTAAGTAGTGAAACTTAATTACAAAAGTGGGAGAATAGAAATTGTGATAATTGTAGAAATTTAGTAGTGAAACTAAATGAGAAGTTTTGAAACATAACATAGGTGAAATGTTACTTGAGTATTAATTATCCTTCGCGAGATGTTAATGAAATGGATGTACTGTGTGGAAGATACGAGAACTTAATTATAGATAAGCTCAGATGATTACTTAGTCCTAGTTAGATTGGAAGATATGGCTAGGTAGGCTAAGTGTAGAACGTTAGGTGTGTACAAAAGATGAGGGGTGAGTAAACTCAAGAGAGTGTACGAGAACCTAACATGTGTAATCAATAACCACATTTTATATTGTGATAAACGCTTGTTAAATATTTTCAAAATGTTTTGAGTACTAACTCTTGCTATAAAATATTTTCAAAACCTTTTAGGTGTCCATCAACAGGGACGCCATGTATGATGATTTCATTCCGGGGACTCGAAGCTGTAGCACAGTGGATGCTTACAGGATTTCGATTAGATGATATCTCTCATTCAGATCTAGTGCAGGATCTCACACTATTATTTGTATGGACTTGTGGTCCGGTATCAGTCTCAGATGTTTAGTTTCAGACTAGTGGTTGTTCTACTATTATTTTGGGATTTTACCCAATGGTTTATTCGGTATTACTCTTATTCTTTTGTACTCACACTTTGTTGGTTGGGTTATAGTACATGGTTATTTTTATACTTTGTTCCGCATAATTGATTTATCTATTTTAAGAAAGATAAAATTTGGCATCGGTCTAATTTTTACTTAGGGGATTAGTAATTAAAAAGTTTTCGACGGTGATGCTAAGAATGAACCATTTGAGAAACCTGTTTTAATTTAATAAAGGCTTGATCACCTGATGTTTAATTAGGTGGGGTGTCACAGATGGTATCAGAGCATCAGGTTCTGGTGTCCATAGGATCTGTACGGCTTACTACGTTTTCAACGTATCGTTTGATTGATATAGAGCCCTATCTTAGGATTATTGTACTCCTCTACGTACGTAGTTTACGTTCTCCTGCTATTTAGTAGATGTGGTGTTATATATATGAGTTTATTGGACATAGTACGTCGAACATGGCTATAGGACCAGCATTGGCGTTTGAAGGACTACAGGAGGGAGGAGCTCGGCATGAAGCATGGGGTGTTCGAGGATGGTAATTATAGGAGAGATGACCGTTGTCGAGGTCACTCCTAGTGTGTAATGGAAGTAGATGCTGCAAGAACTGTTGGGTCATATTAGACATTTTTCTAAGTACCGCGAAGGCAAAGGGTGAGGCTAATCTAAACCCGCCCAATGCAGTGATAATGGGAGAAAGTCTGAAAGATCTTGGAAGAGAACAACCCGTGAAAAATTTGATAAAACGACGACTATGCATGTTAACCAATGGAAGTAGAATGTACAGAGGTTTTGGCATTTAGGATAGAGTAGAAATACTCAGAAGTGAAAATTTGAGTAAATTTTTTTAGAGGCAATGTGGTGGGGATACTAGTCACCACATCTGGACTGAGGGTCAATATACAAATAGAGGGACCTTACGTATAGTTTAACCACAAATTTCTCCAATGATGGTTCAGAAGGGAAGTGAACGGAAATTTCTGAACCCATCACGTGAAAGCCTGGTAGAGGCCAACTGTGAGAAAGAAATTTATCTGTTGAAGTGAACTTGTACCCGATGAGATAGGTACAAGGGAAAAAGAGCCCTTGAGAGAATGGACTCTCGAGTTGTTGTTTGCAATTTTGGTAAAACTCTTCTTGGACGACTTATGTGTATGAAGGCAGTATGGTGCTTCTTATAAGGTTGAGGTAAATGCTCCTAGGTGGGCGGAGCTAAAAGAGTTTAAGGATTTAGTCAAAGAGTAAGACTGAATGTAATGGGGCTAGTGCAAGCCATAAGTGGAAACCCACTAAGGGATTCATTAATTTAATACTAAGTCGGGACTGTTAAGTTTAATAGTGCGTTCTTTGGTCAGCAAAAATAAGGGAACCATGATGATAGTGTTAAAAATCAAGGCTGCCAAGTCCAAGAGGAGGAATACCCTAAACCAGCCGGTGTAGCGTGGAATGAGGGGATTTATGAATATATGTCTTGTGTGGGTTGTACGACCACGCGTTTTATTTTTAGCTTAAAGTTATTTCAGGAAATAATACCTCCGATAAGTTTTGCATTCCGTAAAGGACAAGCGTGTTATGTTCGGGAACCATTTGAACCACCAGATCGATGGGCAAGAAAGTATATGAGTTTTAGCCTCGAGTGAATGGGGTATATGACGATGCCTCACCTGAAAGAGGGTCGAGCTATCATTATTCATTAATATGTGGGAGACTCCAGAGATTATGGATGTCTCATAGTGACTGATTCCGGTGTGTAAGAACCTTAATGATGTGATTCAAGGTATATTGTATGACCGTTGAGCGGAGAGATCGAGCTCGTTGTTATGATTAGTGCTAAGGACTAAGTGATAGTATAAGTGCAGTGCCACTTGACTCCTTTAGAGATATTGGAGTATGGTCACACATATTGTCGAGGAATGGAATTTGAGTATCTAGACTATGTGTTGTTCCAATAATGCTCAGTAAGAATGCATGGAGAGAAGTCCCTTGTTTAAGTTCAGTTGCGAAAGGGGATGCGACTAAATTTTTATGCACATCAGGAGAAGAGACGTTGTTAGATACTAGGGCACTAGTGGAACCGGTAGTGTTGTGGAGAAACACTGAAAGGCTTAGTTCACCACGAAGGGATATGTGGGACTTTTTGGGAAAGAATTTTATTCTTGGTATATAGGGGATTGAGAGTACCAGCAAAATTGTAGTCATGCTGTGAAAACAAGGCTAGAGTTGAGGAAAAGCATGTTACGAGTGAGACGTTTGCAATGTTTTTGCAAATATGCATGGAGAAAAGGGTGTATGGGTGCCCTAGTCAATTGTCTTTCTTAGTCATCCGAGACAGAGGGATGCCGAAAAATTATATTTGATAAGTGCGCCGGTGGGGAAGTTATGAGGCAAGTCGTATCGATGAAATGGATTGAACGCCATGGGAGATAGATGATGATCCAAGATTATATGTGCTGAGAGAGCCAGCACACTCTATGGGTTAAAAGTCAATGGGAAGCCGTTCAAAAGTTATCTCTTGATATCGGAGGCTTAACAGTTATGAAGAAGTGATGCAAGGTGCTACTTAACTGAGTGTTGAGAGTGACTTACACGTTACTAAAATGTTGATTCTTATAAGGTAACCAACCCTAAAAGTGCACCAATTATGAAGAGTGCATTGATTGTAAAGTATAATATACCCGAAGAGAAAGGGGAATAGAGTGACACTTGAGGAAAGATGACATAAGTGGGAAGCGGTGTTGAGGAAGAGACATAGTGAGATTGTCTCCAGACGCACCACTAGTTGATAGAGAAAGATGGGCTCGAAATGAGCAACCGAAATGTGGTAGTGAACCTACGTTTCCAATGATGGAATGAGGAGACAGACTTATAAATTATTGATGGGCGGTGAACATCATAATTAAGCCAACATTTCGTTGGGGTAGCGAAATGGGGTGACCGGGATGAATTAGTATGTAGTTGAAAAGGAAGAGTGCACAAGTGCACGGTGCCTCTCTACATGGTTGTGAATCAGGATGAAATCCTAAAATTCCACCCTGTTAGAGATGGTCAGGGAGGAATAGAGATTAAGTTTTATTTTGAGTATGTTGTGTCTCCTACGACTCAATGTTAGTGGGAAAGGATGATAATACGCCCTTACGATAGTGGAATTTTGGAGAAGCCCACTGATCAATTCATAGGTTGAATGTATACCTATATGAGCATATTTATAGGTAGTATGAGTGCCTATATGGACAATACATAAGGATTAGGTTCGTGGGTACCTATTACGAACAATACATGTACTTTGAGGTGTGGTTCGAGGAGAAATTCCAAACTCTTATTTCTTAACGCGTGATATGAGGACATTCTATTGGGGTATGACATTTTAGAATATATGAAGTGTGAAATATATGGCTAACAAATTTTCTACTCATGTGCGATGAGATATATATACTTTTATTGTGCTCGAAGTGTGATTCCGACACAATATAATCAATCACTATTGGTGATTGAGGTGGGATTCCGAGCCAATAACCCCAAAAGTGTTATAAAAGGGGTGTGATTATAAAATAAGTGCTGATAGTATATGTTATGTGTAAGATATATATACCTTATGATTTCCTAATTATGTGCGATAATAATTATGCTTAAATTCTGTATTGGGGTCGATGATGTTCCGGACCAATACATGAAGGATTGATTTGGGGTCAATGATTTTTCGAACCAAATCGATGATAAATTTGGTATTGACGGAAGGTCTGAACCAACATATGCATTAAATTTACCTTGGGATCGAAGGATTTCCGGACCAATGTAAATGATAGGATTATTGGGGCCGATGATTTTGCCGAACTAATTTCCCTTATAATATATATTGTGTGTGAAATATATACCTTATAATATTCTACTTATGAGTGATAGTAGACACATAGATGTTATATATAGAGATATACATCAAAAGGGTAAATTAAGTAAGGAGAAACTTAATTTCAAGAGTTAACGTTAGAGTGGCAAAATCTATGGAGAAATTAAGTAGTGAGACTTAATTATGATATATGCGGCATGGGTAACATGCGATAAGAGTTTATAATGAAGCAAGGCATGTACTTGGGGCGACCGTTAGGATGATATGATTTGATTTTGGGTATTATAGGATGCAGTGATGTTTGAGGTCCTTAGTCTTAATATTAGCCTCATCCTAATTTCGAGGACGAAATTCCTTTATAAGGGGGGAAGTATGTAATACCCCGTATTTTTGAATATTTTATTTAATTAAATTGAAGAATTAAATGAGAAAATATGGCTTAATTTAAATTACGTAAGAGGAGTAATTTAATGAGATTTATTAAAAATTGTAATTATGGAATATTAATCGAGAGATGGATACCGATATATATTGCCTCATTACATTTACTTAGTGCGAGTAGTAAATAGTTACTTAACGCGTGTAGACCGTTTTGGGGTGAGAACGAGTAATATTTTTTAAGTGACTCAAATGATAATTTAGAGGTCACAGATGAGTCTAGAAGGGTCAAATTAGTCAAAATAGTATACCCGGGGGTACTAGTTGAATCTCGGGGTAATTTTGGACTAAAACGAGATCGTTCGGGGAGTTTTGGTCTTTTAACATGAGAGGGTATGGAGACCTACAAATTTGAGAGCCTTTTATCAGTCGTATGAAAGAGGGGTTAGGGTTAGAAAACCCATGTAAACACCAATACCATTAGAGAGAAGGAGAAAAACCATTCTCAAGGCTTAGAAGATTCTTTTGAGGAGGTTGGGTTTGGATCTTGCACCCTAGGAGCCAAAGGAGGAAGGATTGAAGAAGAGAATCATCAATCCATCATCAAATCCACGAAATTAGATTCCCTCTGTCAAGGCAAGTTATTTATTGCAAAAATTATAAAGTTATAATACCCATGTGTAGGGTTTTTGAGTAGTTTTGTTAAATCAATGTCTTGATAGGAGAATAATGATATTTATACATGTTGGGATAGGAATCGCAATTAGAATGATTTAACATACGTAGAGGATTAATATTCAGAGTAGACTTGATGATTATTTCAGAATAAAATCTGGGTTTTGAATGCATATATGGGAAGAACACCATAACTAGGGTTTTAAAAAATTTTGGGTTTAGTTCACTATTTATTTAAGGTAATTGAGGTTTTGACGTATTTGAAACGTTCAAAATTGTTCTAATATATGTGGAAACATGTTAGGACCATTGGGTCGAAGTTTGGTGGACTATAATGAAGTTTGTACATTTGTTAATAGAGGAAGAGGTTAACGAAGAAGATGCACTGCGTCTTTCCCTGCTTGATCGAACGATCGATCTCGAATGTCGATCGATCGACTAGGTCGATCGATCGAACCCAGTAGTCGATCGATCGACGTAAGCTATTTTTCCCGATTTTTCCGTGTTTAAAGTTTCTTTGATTTTCGAGAATGAATGGGTATCCTAGGATTTATATTATACTTATATGGGAGTGAGGTATATTGTTGAGGTTCGATAAGGCCATTAGGTGTAGGGCTTTGATTATGGACCGATGAGAATAATTCGATTTAGTAGAGTATCGGGGAATTCGGAATTGAGTTACGAGGCGAGGTAAAGTCAATTCAAGTAATAGACCAGTAGGGTAAGTAATAACTACTGAAATTATATGTGAGGGGTAACTAGGACCCTTAGAGTTGTGTGAATACTCAAATAAATGCGGTTAATGAGATAAATCGTAAAGCGAATATTGTAAGGTAGATATAAGAGATTAAAATATTATGTACGAACATAATTAATAAGTCGGACGTGTACCTACTAAATTATATGATCTTTTAGGTCGAGAGAAGTATACCTAAATTATCTATGTTTGGGTCGATGAGATATTTCGAACTAATATAGGGTTATATTATGTTTGGGGTTGATGATAAATGCCGAACCAAACCTTTGAATTGGTGGCGTGATTAAAGAGTCCGAGCCAGAATTTGTGTATATAAATAATTGGGGTCAATGTATCATTCTGAACCAATTCTTACTTGGGGTCGATGAATCATTCCGAACCAAGAGTCCTTTACATGTGTAAAAAGGACAAAATAGTAATATCTGATATATGGTATATATTGTGTGTGAAATATATACTTGATGATATTCTACTTCTGTGTATTAGTAGATTGATATATATTATGTATTTAAAGATAAATACCGAACTGGTAAGTTAAGTAGTGAAACTTAATTACAAAACATAACGTTAGATAGAGAATATCTATTTAGTAATTTAAGTAGTGAAACTTAATTACAAAAGTGGGAAAATAGAAATTGTGATAATTGTAGAAATTTAGTAGTGAAACTAAATGAGAAGTTTTGAAACATAACATAGGTGAATTGTTACTTGAGTTTTAATTAACCTTCGCGAGATGTTAATGAAATGGATGTACTGTGTGGGCGATACGAGAACTTAAGTATAGATAAGTTCAGATGATTACTTAGTCCTAGTTAGATTGGAAGATATGGCTAGGTAGGCTAAGTAAAAAACGTTAGGTGTGTACAAAAGATGAGGGGTGAGTAAACTCAAGAGAGTGTACGAGAACCTAACATGTGTAATCAATAATCGCATTTTATATTGTAATAAACGCTTGTTAAATATTTTCAAAATGTTTTGAGTACTAACTCTTTCTATAATATATTTTCAAAACCTTTTAGGTGTCCAGCCACAGGGACGCCATGTATGGTGATTTCATTTCGGGGACTCGAAGATGTAGCACAGTGGGTGCTTACAGGATTTTGATTAGACGATGTCTCTCATTCAGATCTAGTGCAGGATCTCACACTATTTTTTGTATGGACTTGTGGTTCGGTATCAGTCTCAGATGTTTAGTTTCAGACTAGTTGTTGTTCTACTATTATTTTGTGATTTTAGCTAATAGTTTATTTGGTATTACTCTTATTCTTTTGTACTCACACTTTGTTGATTGGGTTATAGTACATGGTTATTTATATACTTTGTTCCGCATGGTTGATTTATCTATTTTAAGAAAGATAAAATTTGGCACCGGTCTAATTTTTACTTAGGGGATTAGTAATTAAAAAGTTTTCGAGAGTGATTCTAAGAATGAACCATTTAAGAAACCTGTTTTAATTTAATAAAGGCCTAATCACCCGATGTTTAATTAGGCGGGGTGTCACAATATATAAATATTCAAAGTTATTTCGAAAGAATGTCCACATTTAAAAAATGTTATTAATGTTCGTGTTGTCGACTCATAGCATTAGTGTAGTGGACAATTTATTTCATTAATTTTATGTTACTTTATTTCTCTAAAACTACATGTTTTCCCCCTTTAATGTTATTGAGACTGACTTCTATTAATGAAATAAAGAAGCTAAGTTTCATTTAAAATTGCTAAATCGTTATAATTCAGTTTAACTTGAGGATCCCACTGTTAATTAATTTGTGCGTGAAACGCTTTTAAAACCTTGAATAATTATTAAACCGATTCCGTATAGAGTTTTTGCAAAATCTCATAATGTTCGAGCTTAAAATGAGTACCTATTATATAACATACATACTTTGAGCTTCATTACGTGAATTATAATATATCATTCAATATGAATGAAATAATTTTTTTTGTTTTTCAAAAAAAAAAACTAGAGTGCTATGAAATATGGTTCTAAATCGATATAATGATGCTTAAAAGACAAACCATAAAACAAAAGATATATTCTTGGATTCCTTTTCTTATGTTATTTTGGAATCATTTCAAAACCCCTCAGTGATCTTTCAAAATATTTTTATCGAGTACATAAAACATCTTTACGTTTATATGAGAATATATTTTCCTTAATTATGGTATTCTCATTTGTGGTTTGTACAATTATTTTTATGAAACTTATATAAGAAAATGATTCTGATCCTATATCATATTGTTGAACATCAAAGTAGCTTTTCGATGTTGTGGCTCTTTTAAATCTAGACTTACTTTGATGATTTAATATATTAGATTGGCTTTGGGTTGTAACTTATTGATACTTATATTTGAGCTCTTAAGGTTTTATAATTTTAGAAGGCTCTATGTGGACCAAGTGGGAGAATTATTATATTCCTTGAATAGTGGACCTACATAGAACACGTTGTTATAAAATAACAAGTCAAACGAAACAAGACAAGAAGTTAAATGCAACAAGTCGATATCGCCACAATATTTAGTCACACATAAATGTATATATGGTAAAAGTGTATTATATAAATTTTACTTTACTTACCCTATTTGACACCCATATGATTGGGAGTATCTAGTACATACGTGGATTTATAATCCACTAAACGAATTAGAATTTAAAATTATTTTTACACTTTAAAGAGAATATACTAATTACTTTCGAAATCGAAAACATCAAATGTCAAATTCATTAAAGAATTGTGAAATTAATGGGAGTATCAAATCACCTAATGTGGTTATAAAAGAAGTTAAGATACTCATGTCATTCCTTTAACTTCCAAAGTAATTCTTCTTTTGATTAATGGATATGAATAGTTTTAAGAAACTCTTAAATGAGTTTATTATTTTGACGGATTGCGAGATTTATCACAATAATGAAAATTTGACAGAGGAGTAAGAAAATATATTATTTTGATAATCAACGATATAAAGCTAGACTTATGGTCAAAATTTTTATTACGAAAAGACAAAGGGGCATAAATAAATATTTTCACCTATATCTTATAATATTAAAATTTTATAGCTTTAGTAGCTCCTTTTGAGTAAGATTTACATTTAGTGTGAAAACATATGAGCGTTTAAGAAAAGATCTGTACAAGTTGAGAAATATCTATATAAACTTATGTCAGTTTCCTATTAATGGTAATTTAAGAATACTTTATGTATTTTGATTAAGTATATATACCTTGAAGTCAGTGGGAGTAAATTTATATATTTCTTGAATTTGCCTTAATAATGAATGATAGATTAGATAAATAAAATAGTTTAAGAGTATGAAGTAATGAGATTCTTAAAATATTATATGCTCACACTTTTGGTAATTTCTCTCTCTTGATTAAGTAGATTTGTTTTGGCCTAGTGACTAATATTATGAAAGAGTGAGAAACAATTAAATATTGTATGTAGCATGCTTTAGGACTACAACTTATGGATTATGGTTGTAAAAAATTTATTTTGGGACTTGAAGTTGTCGACACTATTATTAAGTCACTGAAATATTATGATAATTCCATTATACTCTTCGTCATGAAGAACTGATAGGTATTTTAAAGAACCTAGGCACATTAGGATATAATACCTATATATGAACGAATAAGTTTAAAAACAAAAAGTGTCCGTTGAACACATTACTATAACTTTTAACAAAGAATATCCACTAATAAACGAGCTATCACCAAAGAAAATTTATGAAACATACTTAAGATATGAGTCTTGGTGTAGCCAATTAAGTATGAGTGTTAGTGGATTGTTTGGTGCTTATATTTTGGCACTATACTTGATATCAATTAATGTATATTTTGAACATTTCGATTTTTGTCTTGCAATATAGGTTTACATGCATATGAATTGATGAATGTGACAGAAATAGTCTTTTATATAAGACATTATTGGACCATTATTCAATAACCCAATTATAGAACTTGTTGGATGAATTATTATTGTTGTGGTACATGGAAGTTATCATGCTCTTGAATTATTATATGAACGCCACAACCCGCATTAATGGTTTGTTTGATTAAAGTGTTTATAAAAAACATTTAAGGATGACTCAAAGATTATTGCGTGCCTTATCATAATTATGAACCAAGTGGGAGAATGTTAAAATTATTTTAAAGAATAATTCTACATAATATGATCTATAATTAGATTAATACTAACAGTCACTTTGGTTAATGAAAGGGTACTCCAAATACCAAGAGTCAAAATGATTATTTGTTATCTACCTTGATGGACGGTTAAGATTAAGTGACTATTGAAGATTTGGGTTATGTCCCTGACTATAAATAAGTGACTGATTTCCATCATTCAAACACATGAAAAAACAACATAATGTAATTATAGGATAGGGGAGAGAAATCCAAAGACTCAAATTTGTGTTTATTTTAGAATACTATTTTGGCTATAAAAGAAGATCCAATCGTTGGAACATACTGAAATTGGATTACGTTCTTGTTGTGTATGAGAGAAAGTCGGTGTTCGAAATACAGTCCGATCGGACATCTATAACGTCGACTACTCCGTCAATCTTTCCATTTGTGACATGATGGAGTTGGAGGCACCAATGACAACCTCTTCACTCATCAATTCTAATATTGACTTAGGTATATTTTCAACTCTATTATGGACACATGTGATAATTATGTAGATTAAGGTCATATATTTACATAACAGTTTATATGTTCATGCATTGTATTATTGATCCATAAAAACTGTTAATTGATTTATTAAATTTAAATATAACAACATTTTGTTCCCATCTCGTTCAGATTTAAGAAATTTATGAAATAGGGTTTTTAATTGAGGAGGCAATAGGGAGAAGCTGCTCAAAATTTCCTTACCAATCTTCACATAAGAGATGTGGTTTTACCACTGCTATATTTGATAGAAAAGAAAAGAAAAAGGATGGCATGTTCTCAATAATTTGAGTAAAGAAAAGGTTTCAAAAGGCACTAAGTATAGATTGATAAGTAATTGTTTTTGTTCAATAAATAACGAGACTACAACTATGATACCTACTTGACAATTGTTACTCATTTAAAGCATAACCGTTACTTTTAGAAGCATAATAGCATGTAACCCACGCAATGCGTGGGCGCATATAGTATTTTCCCCTACATATTTCGATACATATATGTGGTCAAGAACGTAGTTATATCGGGGTGGTAATTTTAAAATTCACACGAACATGACTAAATCGATATAAGCTTGACCCGGACATAATATGATAAGTCATGTTATTTTCATTTAGTTTAGTCCAATCAATAATATTTATGTTTAAATCATAATTGGTTTTATGTTGTGTTTTTATGTTCCTATTATATTTATTATCAATTTATACAAATAATTCCAAATTAATATCTTATATAATACATGAACAAAGCAAAACCCATTATTTAAGTCAAATAATAAATTTTGATTGGCAAAAATATATTCATAGTAACTTGCATAAATAAAACCTACATATTATATTATCTTAAATACCATTTAACTTTTTAACTAAAACATATCCCATTTAGACGTCTATACATGAACATCCATATACATGAACCAATTAAATGCATGTATTGACTAAATGCATGAACCTTCATTTACACTTCTATACATAAATTTCATAATACATGAACCAAGTATATTCATGTATTGCCCAAATATAATATAGATTGTTATGGGAGAAGAAACGTAAAGAGACAATCTCGAGAGGGAATTTTTTTTGAGAAATCGAAAAATATTGGAAGAGCGAAGAGGTTCCTAAGATATTGATTGAAATGAATTTTAAAGTGATAATAAATGATCCTTATTAAACTCTCTTTCTATTGTTTTAGAAGTATAATATAGATTTAGCAGGGTTCAAAAGTAGTTACTCTATTCGAACTTATATTTTTATGTTTTATGAGAATTCTTGTTTCACTAACATATGTAGACATTATGCACATGTCTTGAATATTAATAGAAATATTCACATGAATAATTTGAAATATTTTCTTGAATTTATGACCTAAGAGTTTATGTGATCAGGAATCACTTGAATTTATAATTAAAGTTTGTACGCTTGAGTGCACAAGAATAATGTCGATCGAATTTATAACTCGCATATTTGCGCGTTTTAACAAAAGTTTATTTTAAGAATATTCAAGGGTTGATTGATAATCCTAAGATTCCCAGACTTGCTTACTCAGAATAGTTCATGTGATTAACTTCACAATTCATTAATGTTAAATAGTTTGAATAAGAGTAATTCATTATGAAAAGAAATAGAAGATTTCTAGATCCTTCACTCAAACATGTTTGCCCCATTTGTTTAGAATATAAATGACTTTGAAAGTACATATTACTATAACACATGCATTATTTTGAGTCATAATAATCTTTTGAAGATGTTCATTGTTGATATATATTTCAAAAAAGTTATGTTGGGCAGCTAAAAGATTATATTCTCTCGAATGCTTGGATTCGAGAAGTGGGTCTAGCTAGTAGATATATGGAGCTTTGATAAGTTCAAGTTTCTGATTGACCTTATTTAAGTATGCTAGACTCCCACAAGCTTTGTGAGTATTCTTACTCAGATTGAAAGACAAAATCTATCAACAAAATGTATGAGGTATCAAACATACTGTCTTAGCAAAGTTTAATGCTTATGAAATGTCAAGTTATTCTATATGGGTCAAGGTGCCTCCCCGTGCATTTTTTTTCTACTTGATAGTATATCTTCACATAATAAAATAAGGCAATAGGTGTGAGAACAAAAATAATATTTATAAAAGTATATAAAATGGTAGGCTAGTTTAGTACCTAAGGCTCCAAGGGCACCGGAGTACTCATACTATTAAGCTAAAAGTAGAGAAATAGGCTAGTCAGTCGAGCAAGTGTCAAGTATAAATAAAAACATATATAAAAGGTATGACAGTTTATTACCTTAGACTCCAAGGGAACAGGAGCACTCATAGTCTTGAGAAAGTGCCAAGTATAAATATAAGGTACAACAATTTAGTACCGTAGGCTCCAAGGGCACAGGAGCGCTTACAGTATTGAGCAAGTGCCAAGTATAAATAAAAGGTACGATAGTTTTTTACCTCAGGTTCTAAGGGAATATGAGCGCTCACAGTATTGAGAAAGTGTCAAGTATAAATAAAAGGTACGAAAATTTAGTACCTTAGTCTCCAAGGGCAGTCTTGAGTAAGTTCTAAGTATATATATAAGGTACGACAACTTAGTACCTCAAGCTCAAAGGGCATAGGAGCGCTCACAGTCTTGAGCAAGTGTCAAGTATAAATATACAAGTGTCAAGTATAAATATAAGGCACGACAGTTTAGCACCTCAGTCTCTAAGGGCATAGGAACGCTCACAGTATTGAGCAAGTGTCAAGTATAAATAGAAGGTATGAAATTTTAGTACCTCAGGATCCAAAGGCACAAGAGCTCTCACAGTATTAAACAAGTGCCAAGTATAAATAAATGGTATAACAGTTTAGTACCTCAGGCTCCAAGGGTATAGGAGCGCTCACATTATTGAGTAAGTCCTAAGTATAAATAAAAGGTATGACAATTTAGTACTTCCGGCTCCAAGGTCATAGGAGTGCTCATTGTATTGAGCAAGTGTCAAGTATAAATAAAAGGTATGACAATTTAGTACCTCAGGATCTAAGGGCATAGAATCGCTCACTGTATTAATGTGAAAATAAATAAATAGGTTAAATGGACGACCAAATTCCAAGTATAAACAAAAGGTGCACCATACTAATGTTTTCCCTTTCTAAAGAGAATAGTAGAACCTCTACTAGATTAAAATAGGGTCCATGGCATGAAGGTCTTTCCTCATTATACTTGGGGGAATATCCATCCCAAGGAAAAATTATATTGAGTAAATCCCTTAGAGACACAATAGATAAATTTTTTACACCAGGCCATCAAGAGGTTATCCTCCTAGTAAGTAATAATTAAAAAATATTTTTTAAATTATTCCATAAGGTTTTATAGCCTAGAGAACAAGTCCTAACCTCTGTTATCAAGAAAAAACTTACTTAACCAATTTTCAGAAAAAAAAAATGAAGAAAATGGTCTACACCCTCTCTAAACGTGTTATTTTTCTAAGACAAAAAGGTTTCTAACAAAAGTTTGGTATAAGGACCCCATAGACCAGGGGCAATTTTTAGTATAAGGAAATAATTATTTTCTTTATTTATGATATTTGTGAAATTTAATTCAAAGTTTGTGGGAAGGAAAACGGCTAACCCCATCTCCAAGTTACTCCATATTAAATGAACGTGCATAACAAAATACTCCAAAATCACATGGGGTTGCACTAAAAAAAAATACCCCACAGTCACACGGGGACTCACTAAAAAGTATCACACAATCACACAGGGCTGCGCTAAAAAATTATAACTTGCTCCTCCTATTTGCAAGTACCCCACAGTCAGAGGGGAAACTTCAAAATTTTAACTTGATCATCCTATATTCAAGTACCCCACAGTTATAGGGGTTTCATCAAAATTTCAACTTGCTCAGCTATATGCAAGTACCCCACAGCTAGAGAAGCAACTTCCAAATTTTAACTTGCTTACCGATATGGAAGTACCCCACAGTTAGAGGGGTAACTTCCAAATTTTAACTTCCTTATTTTATATGAAAGTACCCCAAAGTCAAAAGGGGAAACCTTAGAAATAATAACTTGCTCATCGCATATGCAAGAACCCCACAGTTAGAAGGGCAACATAAAATTAATAATCAAATTAATAACTTGCTCAACTTATATACAAGTATCCTGCAGTTAGAGGGGAAGCTTTAGAAATCATAACTCGATCATATCCCTTGCATGTACCCCACATAATATGGTACAGTTATAATTGAGAAATTATCATAGTAAATAGAGAGGGTCACATTTAACAGACATTAACACAACACAAAGGCAAAGATTGCCTCAGTGTAATTTTCCGCAGTTAGAAATGAAAATTTCTAATCAGTTACTATAAGTAAATTAGGTATGATATTTTAATAACTAAAGAGTGCGCAATATAGCACTCCCAAGATGATGAAAAGTTATCAGAATAGTCGCAGCACTAACCTGAAAATGAGGGACCATGGGTGTGATGGCGAGCACACTTGCACAGTAAAAGCATGTTTGAAAGGAATGATATACCAAGTGTTTATCGGGATACTCTCATCTGATACACTAGTATGAGGTCCCATAATGACAATGGGACCTCTTCTACAATGACCTTAAGGAAAGTGAAAATAGAGAAATGTTAGTAAAAGTATGGCACATAGAAGGAAGTCCCTCTTGTGTAGGAATGCATAGTACTGTTGAGTTGCCTCCACAAGACTTGAAACATGGAGAATAGGTGAAGAAGTCTCGTTAGTACTAACCTACGAATGACGAAAGAAAGAAGTGTTAACAAAAAACTTTCATACTGAAGTAAGAAATATAAACACAACATAAAAATAGTGCTTGTTGAAAAAGATACTTAGAGGGGCACTGTCGCGGTTCTACCACCAGAATTAGTAGTTGCAGGGTCCCCAAACACTGCAGGGGCCATTGAAGAAGCAACCCCAGGATCCCTCTATATTAAAGAAATTAATGATGGCGTACACAACCTTCTGGTTTACCCAACGTAAAAAACTTTGCATGAGGGGACTATTGTAGATGGGTACTGCCCCGTAGTAAAAAGTAATTTATGGCAAGGAAGTCCACTACAAGGGACCCCTCTGCCAAGACCACAACCAAATGAGTGAATGATGGTGAAGGAGTCCACTGCGAGCGACCCCTCTGCCAATACCACAGTATAGGTATGATTTGAGTGAGGGAGTCCACCTCTATGTGGTCCTCGGTCAATATCACAACAAAGAGTTATTTTGTGGCAAGAGAGTTCACCACGAGGGATCCCTCAGGAATTCCAAATAAAATAGTGTAATGGAATGAAATTTTCGTATTCGAATATGAAGTGATTGTTTCATACAAAATCATTTGGTCTACCGAACACAAAGATTTTTATACGAGGGGACTAATGTAGAGGGGGTTTTCACCTACTATTTTAAAATTGCCTAGGGTGAGTGAGACCACCTAGAAGGGCTCCCATTTCCCAAGTTAGCAAGAAAATATTTAGAGCGAAGGGGCCGACCTTGAGTTTCCCTATGACTAAGTGTAATAGTTGGACGAGGGGACTCACAATGAGAAACCCCTCCACCCAATAACGAGGCCAAAGACGAGGTGCTAACTAAAAATAACCCCTCTAAACAAGCTAGAAGGCTATAGAGAAAAAGGCGAGGGCCAGGGGACTCACCACTAGCTTCCCCTCTACCCAAGGTGATAACCTGAAAAGGAGGACCACCATGAATGGACTCATCCCTAAAACCTAGGATAAAGTGACAGAAAATTTAATGACCCCGTGGATAATGATGAAGGAGCCCTAGGGTCCCTAAATTTTTTTTAAGATTGCATTTATGGCGTACAAAGACATTTTGTTTGCCTAACACAAAATACCTTTTACGAGGGGACTAATGTAGAGGGGTATAGTATTTTTATCACAATATTGGACGAGGGACCCCCTACCAAATTCCAAATAATGTGAATTTTGGGGAGAGGACCCCCCCCCCCCCCCCGCTCCCTACTTCCAAGTAATGTGAATTTTGGGGTGAGGGATCCCCTCACCTGCAAAATGCAAGTAATGAGAATTTTAGGGCGAGGGACCCCTCCTCTAACACCTCCTTCCAATTTCAAAGATATTTTGAGAAGGAACCTCTCTAGCTCCTCCTTCCAGATTCTAAAGATATTTGTGCGAGGGAACCCTCCATCCCCTCCTTCCAGTTCTAAGGAACCTTTACATCTCCTCCTTTCAGTTCTAGATATGGTATGGTGAGGAACCCCTCCACCTCCTTCCAGATTCAAGATGTTACATTTTGGGCAAGGGACTCCCTCCCCTACCTTTTTCTAATTCCCATAATCATATAGTTTGGATGAGAGACTCCCCCTTGCCAAAACCAATTGAAATGATACTTGGACGAAGGGTCCACAAAATGAAGGACCCCTCTGCCAATACCAGCTCAAATATAAAATCTAGTGAGGAAGTCCACAGTAAAGGAATCCTCTAGGAAATATTCAAACAATATTTGTTTTATAGTGAGAGGGTCCAAGTAGTGACCCAATGAACAAACTAGGCCAGGATGAGGGGGTTTACCATGAGCATCCCTTTATTATGAAAAAGTTATTCTTTTATAGAAAAATGTAATAACACTTACTTTCTTGTACACGTAGCCTAATTGAGTAGACATGGCTCAAATAGGTCAGTTGGGATCTCTTGGGAGTTTTGGCTTGGAAGTTATGGAACAAGGTCTGTTGAGAAAACTCAACCACTTATCACGTTAAGGTTAAGAGAATAATAGTAGAATGACCCTAGGGGTTACTCAAAGTCCTTACATAGTTCACTCCCAGTCATAACTGAAGTGAGCAACCAAGAGGTTGTTCACAAGAAATGAACTTTTTATAAAAATATTTTAGAGGAGAGGGTCCTTGAGGCCCCTCTAAAGTAAAAAAATGATATTATAAGAGATTAGTGCTGAGTTCAATTTGCCAGGATATGCTAGCTTTAGAACTTGGTAATTTAATAAATACAACAAGTATGAACTTGAATGTTATAAAAATGCTTTTTATAACTGGGTTGAAGAAAACCAATTGGTTACTTCTTTTGTTGTTTGGTTCCAAATGTTTCATAAAGATAGGCATCTTTTTGTTCTTGAAATCGAGAATAAGCAGATTCTTAAAACTGATGAAAACCATTTGACTAAATGGACGACTGTGAATAAACAGATTATATCTGCTGTTCACCCTCCAACTGAAACCCTTTCCATTAATATTGGTAGCACCAGTAAAAGCGATAGTTCTCCTAGGTTAGAAACAAATGCCTTTCTTAACCTTGAAACGGAAGCTAAAGTTGTCACATATCAGAATATGTTAAACCCGCTTTATAAACAAGGTAATTATACTAACCTTATCCTTACCACGATAGGTAAGCAGCTCAACAGAATTGAGAACCTTCAGTTACACAATACTGCTAGGAATCCTCCAGACTTTGCTAAAAGTCTTGACAAACCTATAATTCAACCTCCCATTGAAGTTAAAGGTTTTAAAATGGGTACTAAAACGGAGTTTATGTCCCAACTCAAAGAGATCGAGAAAGATCTCAAAGGGTTAAAGCTTAACACTTTAGCCCATGATGATTCTGATTCTGAATCAGATATCCCTTTGAAAGAAGTTCAGGTCTTTGACCTTTCTTTCGGTAATCCTAAAGATCATATCAATAAAATTACTTATAGTAATAATATTGGTAATATTGGTCCTGCTAGAAATTACTATCATCGACTAACTCCTCAGGACCTTCTTTTTGAAGAAATCATGGTAATGCAAAATAATTTTCATGGTAAATCCATATATGACTGGAACCTCGATGGAAAATCTGAATCTCAAATTTATGAGATGATTCATCAGATGTCCATGTATTCCACCATATGCCAGCATAATGATGCTTCCGATCATAGGATTGCTCAAATGATCGTTACTGGATTTACTGGAATCATTCGTGGTTGGTGGGGAAATATTCTCACTGAAAACCAAAGAAATGAAATTCTTAATGCCGTAAAAATTGTCAAAAATGAAAATATGCAAGACCAAGGAATACAGGATGTTGTTTATACCCTCATGCTCGCTATCATTCATCATTTTTTTGGCAGTGGAGATTACCAAAAAGAACGTAACAGAGAGTTACTTCAAAATCTAAATTGTCCTACCCTTAGTCAGTTTAGGTGGTACAAGGATGTCTTCCTTGCTAGGGTCACTCAGAGAGCCGATGGAAATTCTGAGCATTGGAAAGACAAATTCATTGATGGCCTTCCCACTTTATTTGCTGAGAAAGTTCGTAAGAAATTAAGAGAAGCTAACGATAGCATCTCTATCAATTACTCCGATTGCACTTATGGTCAACTTATAAGTGTTATCATTCAAGAGGGTCTCTCTCTTTGTAATGACCTTAAGCTCCAGAGACAGCTTAAGAAACAGAATCTTTTTGGAAAGAAAGAGCTAGGAGAATTTTGTGACCAATTTGCTTACAATACTCCTGAGACTTCCAAACGTAAAGTCTCCCATAGAAACAAGAAAGTTTCTAAAAACCCTTATAAACGTAAAAAGAAAAATTATAAAAATGTTAAGAAGGATAATCCTAAAAAGAAATTAGCTAGGAAGAAACCTAACCAAACCAACCCCAAATGTTTTAAATGTGGGAAGTATGACCATTATGCAAACAAATGCAAAATGGAAACTAAAATTAACAACCTTCAGATTTACGAACATCTGAAGACCCAATTAAGCAAGCTTTTTCTTAATTCCAGTTCCTCTGAAGAACTAGAGGACTCCTCTGAGAGCGATGATGAGCTTTACCATATCGAAAGCTCTAGTGACTCAGATATATTCGAGAAAGGAGATTGTCAATGTAATGCTTTGACCAAGATATGTGATCATCTCCAATCCATAATTCACTTAAATGGATTAAGTCTTAATGTCCTTACAAGTCAGCAACAAATCATGATTAATATAATTAATCAAGTTACTGACCCTGACATTAAGCTCAAGCTTATTAAGACTTGTTATGACCAGGAAAATATTCATAGTTCTTCAAATTCCCTTTCTAATGAGTACAACCTTAAGGAGGTACTTAATCGTTTAGAGAAGGCTGGAGAATTTAACAAGCCTGCCACTCTTAACGATCTAAGACATGAAGTCAATACCCTTAAAATTGAGTTAAGGCAGCTTAAGGATCAGCATAAAAACATGCAAATTGAGATAGCTCATCTCAAGAATGCCTATAAGCATTCTAATACAGAAACTTCAAGTGCTACTCCTAACACTGAGGATTCTGTGGATTATTTGGGTGTTATCAGCAGAGTACCAAGCCAGAAGTGGTATACTACTGTTAACTTGGTTATCAATAAATAATTCGCTTTGAGTAACATCATTGCCCTTGTTGATAGCGGTGCTGATATGAATTGTATTCAGGAAGGAATTGTTCCTACTGAGTACTTTAAGAAGACTACTCAATCCTTGTTTAATACTAGTGGTGATAGCATGGGCATCCGATACAAATTAACTAAGGTTTCCATCTGTAACAATGGAATTTGTCTAGACAGTACCTTTTTGCTTATTGGCGATTTATCTCAACAGATAATTTTAGGTACTCCTTTTTTATCAATGCTTATGCCTATTGATAAAATTGATTCTAGTGGCATATATACCACTATTCAAAACCAAAAGATTGTTTTTAAATTTATCACCAGACCCGACATTAAGAAAATTAACTCTTTGACAAATAATATTATTTTCAAAGAAAACCATTTAAATTTTCTTCAAAAAGAAATCTCTTTCTTGAACATCAAACAGAAGTTGATGCCTCCTAATATCTTGCAAAAAAATAATGTTGTTAAAAATCAATTAATAACAGAAGTTTGCAATGATATCCATAATGCTTTTTGCGATAGAAAGAAACATATTGTTTCTCTTACCTATGAAACTGATTTCAATGAAAAATCCATCCCTACTAAGGCCAGACCCAGTCAAATGAAGACTGAATTCCTTGACCTTTGTAAGAATGAGATTCAGAGTCTTTTAAATAAAAAGCTTATAACTAAAAGTTATTCTCCTTGGAGTTGTACTGCTTTTTATGTTAACAAGGCTGCTGAGAAGGAAAGAGGTGTTCCTAGGCTTGTAATTAATTACAAACCTCTTAACAATGTGTTGCAATGGATAAGGTATCCAATTCCCAACAAAAAAGATTTACTTGATAGGATTAACTCTGCCACTATATTTTCCAAATTTGATTTAAAATCTAGATATTGGCAGATCCAAATTGCTCCACAAGATCGGTATAAAACTGCCTTTGTGGTTCCATTTGGCCATTACCAATGGAATGTTTTGCCTTTTGGGCTTAAGAATGCCCCTTCTGAATTACAAAAAATCATGAACGATATTTTTAATCCTTATTCTGATTTTTCCATTGTCTATATTGATGATATTCTCATCTTTTTACAATCTATTAATCAGCATTTTAAACATTTAAAAATTCTTAAAACTAATGATCTAGTTTTTCTAAATTTGGCAAATCTTTCCAATAATGCCTCAAAGATAGGCCATGATGGAATTTTGAAACAATTTAATCCTTCCACTAAAAAAAGAAAAATTGTTTGTTTTAGTGCTAAAAGCATTTCAAAATTTCAAAGTGATTTATTTAATCAAAATTTTTTCTACTAGATTGTAGTAATGTCACAAGGGTCTTGCAAAATGTTTTTGAAAATATTATTTCAAAAAATGGCGCCTTCCTACCCCTTTCTAATGTTCTAACCCAGGAAGTTTTTGCAGAACCAATGAGTGGCCCCTCTAAAGGGCATGGCAGAGGCCGTGGGCAATCCCACCAAAGGCCTGGAAAAGAAAAGATAGTCACAGATGATGACCAATATCCTCCGATACAGGATTACATGGAATTTCTTTGCCAGAGCGCATAGAACGGAAGGAAGAATACCCCTCCTCTCAACCCCTTTAGCAAAAAGAAATCTGCCAAAGAGGTCTTGGAAACAATCAAGTACGATTTCATTCCTAATAAAAGGACTTCGGAATTGATACTTATCCTCAATGATGAGGACGAGAAGCAGATGTCTTCCCCTTGGGAAATTAAGTCCCTTTATCTTGATACACATAATTATTATGTGCAAGAAGGAAAATACCGGACCGTATATGAGGGCGATTCTCACTGAGCCTGAATCTGTTGTGTTTAATCATACTAATAAACACTAGAATAATTTTAAGTCTCCTATTGCTTATAGCAAGGCTGTTTTAAAACAGTTTATTGGTCTCGGAGAATGGGGAATTCATCCTTTGAAAGCGCGAAAATTAAGTTCGCACAACTGTTCCTATAATTATTAGGACTATGTCCAGGCTTGGACTAAAGCTTTTTATTACCAGAATCTTGAGCACAAACACACTTGGTTTTTTGTCTTATGCCCAAATTCTTTAAAAGAAACCTACCTATGATGGGTTATCAATTGGTGGGACAAATTTGGCCCAGGAATTGATTTTTTCCCTGATGAAATTACCAAAGAAAAACTCTTTTTACCTTGGATTCAATTTCATCCAAAATTAAGAGGGAAAACTAAAATCTCGGTAGGACTTAACACCCTACTCTTTTTTACCGAGATCGGTATTCCTTGGATCTCTCGATGGCATCTCCAATGTAGAGTTAACAACCTCAATGTTCCTCTAATAGAAAGAATATTTTTTTATAGATGGTGGAGTGGTGTTGACACTACTAATACCATTTTAAAAATCAAAGAGAGCTTAAAGCATCACATGGCTTCGGTTGATGATTCACCGCCTCCGGCTACAAAGATGTCACCAGCTGTTAATCCAATTAAGGATTTAAAGAATTCTATTAAGAATAATTTCCCTAAAGGTACTGAGCAGGAGCTACTGCAGAAGGTCTTTGAATACATCCAAAACCAATTTGGATCGCCTTTTGATTTTCCTGGAATGAAGACCAACAATGATTTGAGGACCGATCCTCTTCTCAGAGATAATTTTAATCCCATTCCCTTACCTTCAGACGATGATGATACATCCATGACCTCTGTCAAGAATGACAATCCTTTCTTTTGCCTTGCCGGAGTGTCCCAAAACCCAGCTGATGATGAATTTATTGGTGACATGTTAGACACCAACTTACAGACTGAACCAACAATGGAGGCATTCTTCAACTCACTGAGTTCCGCCTTTCCAACTCGAAGATTGGATGGTACCTTTCCCAATCCGGACCCAAAGGATGGCCTAGATGATTTGAGATGAATGGCCCACCTGGCCCCAGCAGTCGGCGCTTATCGACAAAAGATGTTGTCGATCGAATATTACGGGTCCCACTGACCCCACTCACCTACCAGCAGAAGACAAAAGACTTTTTCGACCGAATATTTAGGGTCCCACTGGCCCTACCCACTTGCATGCCAACACTACCAGATAAGAAACTTTGCTTGGATCGAATAATTTTGGGTCCCATTTGGCCCCACTAGGGACTATTCCCTCTTGTATAAATTGAGGACTCCGCTTCCTCATTTCTTACAACTTAATTTCCCCTCTTACAACTTATCTCTCTCTCTCTCTCTGTTTGTAATATGCTTGTGGATAGTCCGGCCATATTCTAGTGGACTTTTGTAAGTTTTTAATTTTGTTTGTAATAAAAGTTTATTATATATTCCAGTTTTATTTCCGCATATTGATCCTCTCTTTTATGGTATCAGAGCCATGATTGGCTAAAACTGTATGTTAATGTTTAGGCTAGTAATAGTTATGGTCTGGAATTTATGCCAGACAGTAACTTACTGTTCAGATGAATAGTAAATTACTGTTCACCGACCTGAATAGTAATTTACTATTCACATTAAAAATCTAATTTAAATGAACATAATCAGGAGAAATAGAAATCTGGTATTGATATGGACTGGTATTTATCGCGTAAATGGGTTGTCGTGTTAGCCTGTGTGGCGTTGAGGCTTATTCCCGAAGTAAATCGTTGACCACTGGGTGTCAGTAGTGATTTCTAATTCGGCTTATTATCTTCATCTAAACTTATAATTTTGATTTGCATATTATTTTCCTATTTTAGATCATGGGTTTATTACTATTCTAAATATTAACAGTTGTATTATGGAACTAAACCCCATGGATACACACACCTCACAAGAGTTCATGAAGAACTCTTCTTTGATTGAATTTGATGTTTAGAAGGATCTGAACAGGTGGACTATTCCTAAGGTCCATCCTAAAACCATTTATAATACTAACTGGTATAACTTTCGTAGAAAGTATGCTATAAAGACTATGGAACAAACCATTAGTCTGAACGAGCAAGATAAGTCTATCGAGCTCTTTAGATGATTTTAGATGAATGTCCCACCTGGCCCCAGTAGCCGACGCTTATCGACAAAAGATGTTGTCGATTGAATATTAAGGGTCCCACTAACCCCACTCACCTACCAGCAGAAGACAAAAGACTTTGTCGACCGAATATTTAGGGTCCCACTGGCCCTACCCACTTGCATGCCGACACTACCAGACAAGAGACTTTGCCTGGCTCGAATAATTTTGGGTCCCATTTGGCCCCACTAGGGACTATTCCCTCTTGTATAAATTGAGGACTCCACTTCCTCATTTCTTACAACTTAATCTCCCCCTCTTACAACTTCTCTCTCTCTCTCTGTTTGTAATAAGCTTGTGGATATCCCAGCCATATTCCGGTGGACTTTTGTAAGTTTTTAATTTTGTTTGTAATAAAAGTTTGTTATATATTCTAGTTTTATTTTCGCATATTGATCCTCTCTTTTATGGTATCAGAGCCATGATTGGCTAAAACTGTATGTTAATGTTTAGGCTAGTAATAGTTATGGTCTGAAATTTATGCCAGACAGTAACTTACTGTTCAGATGAATAGTAAATTATTGTTCACCGGCGTGAATAGTAATTTACTATTCACATTAAAAATCTAATTTCAATGAACATAATCAGGAGAAATAGAAATCTGGTATTGATATGGACTGGTATTTTTCGTGTAAATGGGTTGTCGTGTTAGCATGTGTGGCGTTGAGGCTTATTCCCGAAGTAAATCGTTGACCATTGGGTGTTAGTAGTGATTTCTAATTCGGCTTATTATCTTCATCTAAACTTAGAATTTTGATTTGCATATTATTTTCCTATTTCAGATCATGGCTTTATTACTATTCTAAATATTAACAGTTGTATTATGGAACTAAACCCCATGGATACACACACCTCACAAGAGTTCATGAAGAACTCTTCTTTAGAGGGTCTCTCTCTTTGTAATGACCTTAAGCTCCAGAGGCAGCTTAAGAAACATAATCTTTTTGGAAAGAAAGAGCTTGGAGAATTTTGTGACCAATTTGCTTACAATACTCCTGAGACTTCCAAACGTAAAGTGTCCCATAGAAATAAGAAAGTTTCTTAAAAACCTTATAAACGTAAAAAGAAACATTATAAAAATGTTAAGGAGGATAATCCTAAAAAGAAATAGCTAGGAAGAAAACTAACCAAACCAACCCCAAATATTTTAAATGTGGGAAGTATGGCCATTATGCAAACAAATGCAAAATGGAAACTAAAATTAACAACCTTCAGATTTACGAACATCTGAAGACCCAATTAAGCAAGCTTTTGCTTAATTCCAGTTCCTCTGAAGAACTAGAGGACTCCTCTGAGAGCGATGATGAGCTTTACCATATCCAAAGCTCTAGTGACTCAGATATATCCGAGAAAGGAGATTGCCAATGGAATGCTTTGACCAAGAGATGTGATCATCTCCAATCCATAATTCACTTAATTGGATTAAGTCTTAATGTCCTTACAAGTCAGAAACAAACCATGATTGATATAATTAATCAAGTTACTGACCCTGACATTAAGCTCAAGCTTATTAAGACTTGTTATGACCAGGAAAATATTCCTAGTTCTTCAAATTCCCTTTCTAATGAGTACAACCTTAAGGAGGTACTTAATCGTTTCGAAAAGGCTGGAGAATTTAACAAGCCTGCCACTCTTAACGATCTAAGACATGAAGTTAATACCCTTAAAATTGAGTTAAGGCAGCTTAAGGATCAGCATAAAAACATGCAAATTGAGATAGCTCATCTCAAGAATGCCTATAAGAATTCTAATCCAGAAACTTCAAGTGCTACTCCTAACAATGAGGATTCTGTGGATTATTTGGGTGTTATCAGCAGAGTACCAAGCCAGAAGTGGTATACTACTGTTAACTTGGTTATCAACAAAGAATTCACTTTGAGTAACATCATTGCCCTTGTTGATAGTGGTGCTGATATGAATTGTATTCAGGAAGGAATTGTTCCTACTGAGTTCTTTGATAAGACTAATCAATCCTTGTTTAATGCTAGTGGTGATATCATGGGCATCCGATACAAATTAACTAAGGTTGCCATCTGTAACAATGGAATTTGTTTAGACAATACCTTTTTGCTTATTGGCGATTTATCTCAACAGATAATTTTAGGTACTCCTTTTTTATCAATGCTTATGCCTATTGATAAAATTGATTCTAGTGGCATATATACCACTATTCAAAACCAAAAGATTGTTTTTGAATTTATCACCAGACCCGAGATTAAGAAAATTAACTCTTTGACAAATAATATTATTTTCAAAGAAAACCATTTAAATTTTCTTCAAAAAGAAATCTCTTTCCTGAACATCAAACAGAAGTTGATGTCACCTAATATCTTGCAAAAAATTAATGTTGTTAAAAATCAATTAATAACAGAAGTTTGCAATGATATCCCTAATGCTTTTTGGGATAGAAAGAAACATATTGTTTCTCTGCCCTATGAAACTGATTTCAATGAAAAATCCATCCCTACTAAGGCCAGACCCAGTCAAATGAAGACTGAATTCCTTGACCTTTGTAAGAATAAGATGCAGAGTCTTTTAAATAAAAAGCTTATAACTAAAAGTTATTCTCCTTGGAGTTGTATTGCTTTTTATGTTAACAAGGCTGCTGAGAAGGAACGAGGTGTTCCTAGGCTTGTAATTAATTACAAACCTCTTAACAATGTGTTGCAATGGATAAGGTATCCAATTCCCAACAAAAAGGATTTACTTGATAGGCTTAACTCTGCCACTATCTTTTCCAAATTTGATTTAAAATCTGGACATTGGCAGATCCAAATTGCTCCACAAGATCGGTATAAAACTGCCTTTGTGGTTCCATTTGGCCATTACCAATGGAATGTTTTGCCTTTTGGGCTTAAGAATGCCCCTTCTGAATTCCTAAATATCATGAACGATATTTTTAATCCTTATTCTGATTTTTCCATTGTCTATATTGATGATATTCTCATCTTTTTTACAATGTATTAATCAGCATTTTAAACATAAAAAAATTCTTAAAACTAATGATCTAGTTTTTCTAAATTTGGAAAATCTTTCCAATAATGCCTCAAAGATAGGCCATGATGAAATTTTGAAACAATTTAATCCTTCCACTAAAAAAAGAAAAATTGTTTGTTTTAGTGCTAAAAGCATTTCAAAATTTCAAAGTGATTTATTTAATCAAAACTTTTTACTACTTGATTGTAGTAATGTCACAAGGGTCTTGCAAAATGTTTTTGAACATATTATTTCAAAAAATGGCGCCTTCCTACCCCTTTCTAATGTTCTAACCCAGGAAGTTTTTACAGAACCAATGAGTGGCCCCTCTAAAGGACGTGGCAGAGGCCGTGGGCAATCCAACCAAAGGCCTGGAAAAGAAAAGATAGTCACAGATGATGACCAATATCCTCCGATACAGGATTACATGGAATTTCTTCGCCAGAGCGCGCAGAACAGAGGGAAGAATACCCCTCCTCTCAACCCCTTTAGCAAAAAGAAATCTGCCAACGAGGTCTTGGAAACAATCAAGTTCGATTTCATTCCTAATAAAAGGACTTCGGAATTGATACTTATCCTCAATGATGAGGACGAGAAGCAGATGTCTTCCCCTTGGGAAATTATGTCCCTTTATCTTGATACACATAATTATGATGTGCAAGAAGGAAAATACCGGACCGTATATGAGGCAATTTTCACTAAGACTGAATCTGTTGTGTTTAATCATACTAATAAACACCAGAATAATTTTAAGTCTCCTATTGCTTATAGCAAGGCTGTTTTAAAACAGTTTATTGGTCCCCGAGAATGGGGAATTCATCCTTTGAAAGCTAAAACTGTATAATGAGTTTAGAGGAGGTGGTCCTTGAGGCCCCTTTCAAGTTTTTGAACAACAAGTTACCACTTTTAAAGATATTTACCAAATCAGATATCGTGTCTCCATTAGGAGACATATTTGATTTTTGACTTTGATTTGCATAGGCGTCGTCTATCAAATGGTACATGAGGTTGCAAACCCACTAGGGATAAAAGGTACATTGCAGACCTTATTACTTTAAGTTTCCCTCACATTTTTGGCACCCAAAGTGCCAACTCAGTCCTAGTACCCAAGTATAAATTGGACCCCCGGACAAGGTCATAAAGGACATAAGAAACTCAATCTTGCATTGTTGCTTTGTCAATATCGCATTAAACCACTGAGTATTCTCTCCCTGCTCTCTCTTTAAGTGTTGTGTGCTTGTTTCTTCTCTCCCACCTTGACAACCATCATTCTCAGGAGATTCTTTTCACTAAGTTACTTTTATTATTTACGAATTTCATCTTCTTGCAATGAGTGGTTATAGATATAACTCCATTTGTATACGAAACATAATGATTTACTAGGATCTGCTCTTGAAATATGTGAAGACCTTTGAGGCAGAGTCCATTGGAGTGGGTCACACATCACCCATTCCAGTTTCTTATCAGACCCCAGTCACACTACCCTCATACATTACCCATACACTTTTATGGCGTAGTGCCTAAGGTCCAAGGGTACATGATCCAAAGCGTGGAAACTATTATGGAATAGATCATGAATACTCCAATGACCAACATTAATAGGGCCATAATCAATTACATTTGATAAATTTCGGAGAATTATCTAAGGACAGTTTAAACTTTGGTTGACTCATCAATCATTTGAAACTCTTGAAGGATGCTTGTGTGGAGACTCAACATGAGTTGTATCTCAAGAGCGTTGAGGCTCAACGTGGTGATGAGGTAAGGTTGAAAGAGCTTTATACCCTTATCAAATAGTTTAATGCAAAAGTCAAGGTGGTTGAAGAATCCTTAGCCAAGGCTTTAAGTGATCATAAAGCTATGTTATAGAAGAGTTCTCAAGTTTAAATAAGTCTCTAAGCTACTACAGAAGCATATAAGTCTTGCATTTGAGATGCCTCTGTGCTTCCTGGAGATTATTTTACCTCTCCAAACCTGTGGTTCCTAATAGGGTAGGGTTGTTTTTATTTTCTTGTATTTCTAGGCGATAATCCCTATGCATAATGTAACTCCTTTAAAATTATAACATAAAGAAAGTAATATTTTGGCATTATCATTCGTGCACTTTTTTGCTCATTTACTTGCTTTCAACACTTGTGTTTATAGTACAATTGCGAATCTTCTAGATTATAATTGTTTTCTTGCAATATCTAAACATCTCTAAAAAAGAATTACGATTTAAACTAAAAGGTACAAAAACAAAATAGGTTAACTAACTCTAAACATAGTAAACCTTTAACCATTTATTGTTAACCTTGAAAGTCTTATCTTTTTCTATCTTGGAAATCAAATAGTAGTTTGAGTTATGTGATTCCCTGACTATAAATGGTCCCTCCCAATTAGCTACAAACTTAGATAATGGAGTCCTATGATGTGCCTAGCAACTTCTTATAGAACTAAATCTCCTTATACAAACTTTCTTGGCTTAACTAAATTGTCATAAGCTATGAAGAGTTCCTTTGTGTACATCTGGAAGTGTTGCCTCGCATTATCCCTGTGTTCATCCAATGCCTCTAGTTAAATGTGCCTATATTGAGGGAGCATGTTTCTTTATAAGGCGTACCTAGACAAATGAATTTCTAGCTCAACTATAAAAATTACATCAGCTTCATAGACCAAAGGGAAAGGTGTATAACCAGTTAGCTTCCTTTTGGTTGTTCGATAAGCCGATAATATTGCTATAATTTTATCATCCCGCGCTCCAGGGTAATCCTACATCGTCTTGGACAAGATATGGCCTAAGGTTTTGTTTTTTGCTTCAGCTTAACCGTTTCTTTTGGGATAGGCTAAGAAATTATGTACTTCTTATGAATTATGCCACCACGTTCATGATTGCTCTTTTTAAAGGTATTGTTTCTTCCCATTTTGTAAACACTCTATATCCATAACTATCTAAATTTTACCCCTTGAGAAAAGGTTGATAACCCTCATAAGGTCAAATGCCCAAGTGTGGAATGTATATGGAGTTGCCATAGAATTAAGGTTCACCGAAGGAGCATGGATCACATTTCCATGCAGTGACACGTTTGGCATTTCTAAATAAACTCAACTGAATATTTCTCCATGGATGACAAATAATATCCAAAAGTCATAAGTTGATCATATAATTTGGCTCCTCCAATATGAGCTGGATTGCGGGCTTTCTTAATAACTTTCCCTACCTAGTCATTTGTGATGAACCTCATGGGTCTATTGAAGTATCCTCTGTGATAAAAATGCTCCTCTTAAAATTAGAACCATAGGGATCTCCTTTAAATTCCCTTAGCATCAATCTTCCCCATAAGGACAACTCCATCGTTGATCAAATCAATGTAAGGTTGTCTCCAATATGTTTGACCCTCCACGAAGTTGCATTTAGTTGCCTGAAAAATAAGTTAACACATAGTCCATTCTCTTCTTATTTCTACTGTGTCTTACCTCATTGTTGGACAAAAATGTAAGATCATATTTTCTGTCATTAGGCTAAGGTTTACATGCATGTTTGGTGTATCCCGTTACAATCCGACTCGAGTTGTCACAAAGAACTGAATCTCCAACATCTCCAAGTTCAATGGTTCTCCAATTTATGAAGGTATAAAGCTATTAGGAATTTAAATTTATTTTGAAATGTTTTATTTTTATTAAATCTAAAACAAGATTTTTAAGTTTAAAATCGAGTCATTTTTTATGTTTAAGTTTTTCTTCAAAATTAGTTGACCTCGTTCAAACAAGAAGGAATTCTCATTCAAACAAGATGTCAAACTTGCTTGAAGGTCATTAGATCATTTTTTCTAATGTGCATCTAACGAGGACATACTATTTTATATTGTTCGAAGCTCGTTTGAATCATGTTCAAACGAGATAGAAATATCATTCGAACGAACTTTTTCTCATTCAAACGAGATGTTATTCTCGTTTGAACAGGCCTTCTTTTCGTTCGAACGAGTGTCACCGCCTTGAAATTTAAGTCGTCTTATAAATACCTATTTCATGTTTATTTTTTCTAAGACTTTTGCTAGAATTACTTCTGCATACATGTTGCAAAACTTTTCACACTTTTATGTTTAAAATACACTTTTAATTCTCAAAACTCATCCCCAAATATATTTGTGTGAATCCTTTTAGGACCTATATAGTTTTGTATCCTTGTATACACCACTCTTACAAAGACATAATCTCTACTATTGATCTTGTGATGCTCGAGGGGATCACTATTGAAGATAAAGATTGATCGGTGGATACCGAGGATGGAATGATGCCTATGGACTGCTGCTGACTGGGCAGTATTCTTTCGAGATTTGCTAAGACTAGCGCGTTATACTTGTGGTCGTATCAACTAGTTTGTAAGTAAATTTCTTATATTATTTATAAAGTGCTAAAGTAAAAAGGTTTTTCCTATAAGTTTTTTGTTTAAACTTTGCCTTTGTTGATTGCATGATTTACTTTATCTGTTCTATCACCTAGATGTATGTCTTAAGGTAAAAAACATAAAATTTGGATTTTTGTTTGGTGGAAATTTAATTATATAAATCATTACATTAAGATCACAAGCACGCTCTCAAATTGGTATCAGAGCCTGCACTCTTTTATAGTGGTGCCAGAGCATTTTAACCTTTTACAAGTGGTATCAGAGTCGGTTACTCAAAATTACTGTATGAGCTTTTTACACAATTTTTTTTTCTTTTGTATCATTTTTTTAATTGTTGATCTTTGAAAAAACAAATTTAATAGAGAATTTGTATAATCAAGTTCCCATCTTTAATGGTACTAACTATGCATATGGAAAATCTAGGGTGACGTCTGGTTTAAAGGCCATAAATAAACATGCTTGGGTAGTTTGTGAAAGAGGGTGAACTCTTCCCACTGTTACTATTTATAATGTCGTTAACCCTAAACCTGCTTCTTCATAGAGTAATGAAGAATTTAAGTGGAGGAATTTTAACTCTCATGGAGTTTGTGTTATGTCTGGATCCATTACCCCTGATAGGTTCCGTCGTATCATGACGTGCACTATGTCTAAGAAAGCAAGTGATAACCTTGATCTCACTAAAGAGGGTACCAACGCATTGAAAGCGTCAAAGCTTCAAAATTGTCCACCCAATTTGAGATCATCAGTATGATAGAGTTCGAGTCATTCGATGAGTTTTATGCTCATTTACCAGACATTGTTCATTCTAGTTTTAATTTGGGTGAGAAAATTTTGAAGACGAGAGTTGTGAAAAAGATTTTGAGGTCTCTCCATATCTGTTTTATTCCCAAGGTCACAATGTTTAATTCATTAGGGATCCTAGACACTCTTAGGTTAGAAGAACTTATAGGAGATTTTCAAACGTATGAGATTGATATGTTCCCTAAAACCATTAAGTCTAAGGAAGTAGGGATTGATTTAAAGACTCAATCTAATAAAAAGAAGAAATAAAAATTTTATGAGTCTGAATTTGAGGTTGATTTTGATTTTGATGACTTGTCTCTTTTTGCGAATTTTTTAAAAGTTTATCAAATTTCCCAAAGAAAATATTTTTGCAAAAAAATAAATGAGAGAATGAGCGGGGGAGAGAAAGAGGAAGAGATTAGATGTTTTGAATATGAGGATAAAGGGCACAAGGCACATGAGTGTCCTACTAGGCTTAAGAGAAAAGACAGGAAAGTTACAGATAAATCCACTCTTAGTGATAGTGACATAAAATCGATTGATTGAGGGGGAAAATCACCAAATGAACTATGTGTTGCATTCATGGATAGTCACGTTCTGATGAGGATATATCTAAAAGTGATAGCCTCGATGATGTTTCGATTCATTCGGGAGATAGTGAGTGTCAGGATGAATTTGGGTGAGGGAGGAGGTGGTCTTCAAATTGCATTTAGTGATCTTTACACTGAGACTTTAAAAACAAAAAATATCAATAAAAACTTGTCTATTAGAGCATTAGATTTGGAGAAGGAGGCGAAAATTTTGAGAGAGCATGAGGCATCGGTGAGTCAAATCGAGAAGGTTAAGATTTCTTTATGTGAGCAGTTGATCATTTTAAGTTAGGAAAAGACTCATTTGATAATCACCGTGCCTGGTCTTACGGGAGATCTTCAATATTTATTGGAGAATCGTGAGAAACTTGAATCCCATGTACCCCAACTCAAGAGTGATCTCTAATGTGCCCGAGAGGTTAGGGGCACTTTAGAGGAAACATCTAAAAAGGTAGGAAAGATACTCCTCGGTATCTCTTTAGGTAACATCGAGAGGTAAGGAATATGTTATGGCGGTGCTTGCACTTCCCATATTGCACCCGAGCTGATTCCTGAGTTTTTGTTAGATCCATATGTCCCTCGACCAAACCCACTTAGGAGAGCTCGCCCTCGAAATTTTGAGGAATGTAGACCTAAGTCTTTGTATGTTTATTCCCATTGCAAATAATGAGGTCACCTTAAAGAGTTTTCTTTTAATATAGGGATAGTGTCATATAGGTATGTTCCTCGATTTACTCGCACACAATTCCTACATGCACTCTCACACTTGTTACTTTGCATGATCCTCCACATCACTTGAGAGATTTCAAGAGTTTTCGAGATCAAGTAGATTTTTTAGTCAAGACTTCACAAAATTTTATAGAGGTTTTTCACTGGATGTCATCACATTTGGAGAACTCCTCTAGACCAAATGAGTGAGGTTAAGACTTAGTACTAGAATAGGGTGTTTTTCATGCTCGTATCGTATATCCCTATTACAAGTGTGTTCTATCATTGTACTTATATTTTTCTTTTTAATATATTTTTGAAAAATATAAAATGTGTTATGTTTTTCTTGGAAAAATCCCTTAAAATACAAACAATTTTTTCGTTTCTTATTATGAAAAAGTGAAAAAGGCAAAAATATTTTAATTTTGATAAAATTTTTGAATTTTTTTTTCCAAAAAGAGTTTTGTATTTTTTATACACCTTAGGTGGATGAACATTAAAGATGTACGAGTCAACCATTCATTCCATATCCATGTGACTATTTTATATTATTTTTGAGACATAACATCATTTCATTTATATGCTTTATAATGTGTGGAATCGTTAAGATGTGATTTGATGAAAACTAGCTACATGTTTGACTCCTTGTCTCCTTTAATTCATAGTAGCACGAGCTTATATGGGTATTGCACTTGCCTATCGCACATCGATCATAGTGTTTTCATCTTAATTTTGACATAAAGACGAACTCAATGTGAAATATGAGATAATAACAAGTTGTGCATGCAAGAATCATTGCCGCTATTTAAAAAAATCACTTTTTTGGTAGATTTGTTATATATTAAGAAATGAAATCTGAATGCGAAAGACAGAGCTTTGCGTGAAAAGCCACCATTTGCAAGGAAAAAAGCCAAAAATATTAAAGACACATAACAACAAAAGTGTCAAGACATTTTCTTGAACATTGATGCTTTTCTATAAGTGAGCATTAATTTCTTCAAAAAAATTGAGAGTATAATTGCTATGTGTGAGACTTTGAGGGAGTTAGGTCGAAGATCGATGGGTTTTCACACATTATAAAAATCTCAAAAAAATATTACATAGTTTTAAGCGTCATTGGTGTAAAAATCACTAACGGTCTTGATTTGTTGATTAGGTTCAGTCAATTTCACATGAGTTCATCATTTTTACAGCTAAGGAAGACTTTAAGGTCTTTCATTAGTGATGTATGAATCCTTCGTGCACACGTATTATGTTTTTCTATGTTTATTAACCAGTGAAATATGATCACACCCTTACATTTTGTTTCCATGATTCAAGTTTTTTTTTTCTGTTTCTCCATGGTGTGTTGTATTTGTAAAAATTTAATACTTGAAAAGTTTTGAAAATTTTTATGCCTTCTATTTTATCATTACATGCTCCAATTTGATATAGCTTTGTGATGATATTCTACATTTTGTGATGCTATCTATTTTAATGCTTTAGTTTCTACTCCTTATCTATTTCGGACAAATGAAATGGGGGAGAACAAATTATGGGGGAGATTACATTAGTTTGATCTATAGGGGAGAATTTTTATGAATTTTACTTTATATATCAAACTCTATGCATCACGAGTATTTTCTTTGATTCATGTGTGCAGGTACTTTTGAAAGATCATATTAACATTACAATCGATGAAGACAAAGTGCCAAAGAGAAGAACATGAAGAAGTGGATATTTGAAGACATCATTTGAAGCCATCATTATCTTGTACCTATACATTTCTTAGGGTTTGGGAGGCTATTAGTACATGTTTATGTCTTAGGGGATATTGGATGTGATTTGGATTCAATTTTTATTTTTGTATCGGAATAGCCAAAGGGGGAGATTTGTGAGAGCATATTTTTTGTCATTGCTCATAACTTAGGATTACATGTATTTTTGGCATGCCCATTACATATTCGACACGAAGAATTGAATCTCCAAGTTCAATGGTTCTCTACTTTATGAAGGTATAAAGCTTTTAGGAATTTAAATTTATTCATTAAATTTATTTTAGGATTTTTATTTTTATTAAATCTAAAATAGGATTTTTAAGTTTAAAATCGAGGCAATTTTTTATGTTTAAAAAAATTTATTAAAATTTTCTGGTAGCATTATTGTTCGAACGAGATGTCAAACTCATTAGAAGGGTCGTTCGATCATTTTATCTAATGTGCATCTAATGAGGGCATACTATTTTGCATCGTTTGAAGATCTTTCAAACGAGATAACAATGTCGTTCGAATGAAGTTTCTTTCGTTCAAACGAGATGCTATTCTCATTTGAACGAGCCTTGTTTTCATTCGAATGAGTATCACCACCTCAATATATGAGACGTCTTATAAATACCTGTTTCGTGTTTATTTATTTTAAGACTTTTGCCAGAACGAATTCTACATATATGTTCCAAATGTTTTCACACTTTACGTTTGGAAAAAAAATTATTCACAAAATTGATCCCCAGATATGTTTCTGTGAATCCTTTTAAGACCAGATAGTTTTGTATCCTTGCATATATTACTCTTATGGAGGGATGATCTCTACTGTTGACCTTGTGATCCTTGGGGGATTACTACTGAAGACAAAGGCTAATAGGTGGATACCGAGGGTGGAATGCTACTTGTGGATTGATCATGAATTAGGTGTAGTCTTTAGAAATTTGCAAAGAGTAACATGTCATACTTGTGGCTGGTATCAAGTAGTTTTTAAGTATATTGTCTTGTATCATTTCTAAAGTGATGACATAAAAAGGTTGTGCCCAGAAGGGATATTTTCTCAAATTTGCCTTTGTTGATTGCATGATTTTCTTTATTTATTTTATCACCAAGATGTATGTATTACGGTAAAAAGATAAATGTAACAACCCGCCTAATTAAATATCGGGTGATATGTCCTTCATTTAATTAAATAAGAATATCCAGTTGGTTCATTCTCAGCATCACTGTCAAAAACCATTTCTTTATTAATCACCTAATAGTTAATTAAGCTAAGTGTCAAAAACATCTTCCATTTTTAGTTTAATTAAAACCATTCCCCGACAAGGAATAATAATATGCAACAACACATCACAACTGAATTAACTATAACAAGAATAAATGTGACTGGAATAACTCTCCAGTGAAATTATAATATTTACACTAAATAAAACTAATAGCCACAATGCTTACATAAATAATTACAACCTCTAGAATCCTGGGCGACAAGCCCTAAATGAAGTAGACACTACAGATGAGTGAATCAACAAAAAGGAAGCGTTTAAACAAAATTCGCATCTCTACTAGCAGCTATAATCCATCGGAACATCCATAATCTATGTTGGGTATTCCTAGTTAAGGTTCCCTCCTAACTAGTTTAAACAACATAATTCTAACCCATATCATAAACCTGTATGTCTCATACCATACGTAATATACTTATTCATATTTATTTCTCTTTAATATGAACTAGTCTTGTTACAACTTTGGAATTAAGTGTTCACTTACTTAATTCAATTCAGATTTCATTAGTTACTTCTATCTACAACATTACATAGTAGATTAAATCACAGTTTATATTTTTAATCTACAATATCACATAGAAGATTACATCACTATATCTACAATGTCACACAGTAGATTACATCACAATATATATATATATATAATATCACATTAATTATATATATGCTAATACGGCACCTCCCCAGTCACAGCTACGGTGCATGCATACTCAGCTATCATGTCCGGATACATAATGTCACTGTATAGAGGACTAATGATTCGGTGTCTCTCACGAATCATATAACATAACACAAACATATTGGAGGAGAGCGTACTCCCCAGCCAAATGGGTCACGCACATACCAACGCCTCCATTCAACCGTCGAAACTATCATTACACTGATAGCACCTGTCTAAGGTTCCATGATCAGGGTACGAATATAAAATCCCTCCTAATTGGGCGAACAAGGATACGACCGTCCATAACACGAAACCTCCACCCCGATAGCAAGCAGCGTACGTATGTCACACATACAAATAATAATATAGGTATTCATCACACCTATATAAATATAACATCCATAACACATTAACACAACCATATGATAATTCCCATACGTAGTATTTTTATCTATCAAATCCTACATATTAAGGATTGTGATTTTACTTCTTTATTTTATATTCCCGAGCCTCACCCATTACTCAAAGATTAAATAAGTATTCCTTAACCAAATTCAGTAGGTAAATGTCTGCATCCTACTTGTCCCTGTCATTAAAACTTCTGAAATTCTATAAATTAAACTCATCTTTAATTAGGTTTAATTCTCGATAACCCTTAATTTATTCTTAACCCTTCATTCTATCTCTTAGGGTTAATCCCACCTATTCCTAAGGTTATACCGATAATTAATTACTCTCTTACTACTGGTCCCAACCTTAAATTATCATTTATCCAATTTAAATCCCAAGTAATATAAGTCTCGATGATAACTCGTTTAATTAATACTCGTTAGTTTCCCCTCATTCAAAAATCTCCAAAATAATATTTTCCCGGTATTAGGTATATCCTACTGCCCTTCTCTAAGTCCCATTAAGTTCATTTAATCATCATCAAAGATTTCTCAAAGTTTTGGATCTAATCAACAATTAAAAAGAAAAATATTTCAGATTTCCAGGGGGAGTCGATCGATCGATGATTCTTGTCGATCGATCGACAGTCTTGAGTCGATCGATCGATGGAACAGATATTGCCTAGTTTTTTGCATTATTTTTCCTACGGGTTTCATACTTTTTAGTCATAAAAACCTTTATTAAATAATCCTAAACTCCCCAATATTCATTCCATATGATAAACCAATATATATATAAATGATTTCTAATAATCAAACCACCTAAAATCATCAAGAATGTTGGATTTAAAACATATTGTTTCCAAAAAACTCATACTTGTATATTTATCCATGAACATCATATAACTCCAATTTTTCTTCACGAAATGGTTCCCAATTTAATCTCATGATATCCAGATCATATACCTTCATATGTGAATAAGTTTTAACGTATCCAAAATGATTTAAACATCATTAACATGAATCGATTGACTCAAATTCCATTTTATTCTCAAGAACTATAATTTTTTACTTAATCATCAATAAGAGTGTAAATCCCATATTTCTTCACAAGATAATACAAAATTCATGGAGTTTATTCTATACTCAAAAGAGATCATTCCTAGATAATATCCATTTCAAAGATCCATTTTAAATTATCACAAATTTATCTATGGTCATGCAACTTTTCAGAACTTTCCTAACTATCCTAACATGGACAATATAAAAACTAAGATTGCAGTAATTAATCACTTGCCTTTAAATTATAGGTCTGATTCGTCGAAGATGATACTCTACTAGTGGTCCTCTCTTTTTCTGACCAACTTCCGGCAGTGGTGGTGGTGGATCTTGGTGGTGCAAGGTGGTTGTCTTTTGGTGGTTCAAGGTGGCTCTTTAATCCCTTTACTTATAAAATAAACTCTAATCTCCGTAGTTACTATTCACCTCCCTTGTAATATGTCCGAAATACCCCTCCCGGGTGTCATTTCAGTTCTAAAGTGCACCGAGACCCAAATCAAACACCCAAGTAGACTTTTCGACTATTTAAACCCTTCCGAACACTTTGGCACAGTCAAAACAACCATTCAGATGACATAATAATAATTCACTTTTATTTTAATTAATTATAATCTCGACACGACTCAAATGCGCGTCCCGACTTAATTACCATAATTGTCGTACAGATAACTCGTGATAGGTTTATAAATTCATAATCAATTGAAAATTCATAATCATATATATTGCTTTGATCACTAATTAATATTCAATGTAAATCACATATTACTTTATTCTAGAGTAATATTTAAATCCTGATTAATTTCCAATTATATCACAATTAATTCTAATTAATCCCATTTTAAAGTCATTAAAAATACAGGGTATTAAAATAAAATATAGATTTGTGTTTGGTGGACATTTAATTATATAAATCATTCAATTATGATTGTAAGCGCACTTTCAAATTGGTATCAGGGCCTTCCGCACATTAAATGTGGTGTCAGAGGATTTTTAACTTTTACAAAAAATACCCCTATCTTTGAAATCTTTTGTATAGAGGGATCTCAGTAGTCTCTCAATTATCCTTATGGGATTTCTTTAACCTTTTCTCTGTTTCCTCTGACTGGATGCACCTTTCAAGCTATCCCCTAATAATTTTGTAATATAAATTCCCTGGCTAACAAAGTATTGTGCTAACTCTTTAATCTCAATCTTTCCTTCTCTAGGCTCAATCATCTTTCGAATTTCACCTCTCTAGTCCACGTTAATTTCAATTGATGAAATTTTAAGCACAATCGATAGAGCCATTTTTCTTTGGATCACTACAGTTATTGATTCAATGTTCATGGCCACTTATTGTCCGATAGTGGCATAAGTATCATCATATTTGTTCATCGTTCTAGGATGCCTTCATATTTTCATTTGATGGAACTGACTGATTGATCTTTGGATGATTTTTCTATAAGTAGATAAGTTAAGATGCTTCAACGCATATTGTCCAGTCACTTCATTGACCACTAAGTTAGAATTTCCTTTGCTACAGAGTGAACGGATGCCTCTTCAATGAGCCTCTAGTAATCTCAAAACTACAGAATCATATTCTGGCATACTATTGGAGAAAAATAAATCTAACTTAAAGGATAGATAAATTTCCTCTTTTCCTCTTTAAAGGATGACTAATCCCCCCTCCCTTTTCTTGAGCCGATGAGAGATCATACTCCATATTCAACTCTTCAAGGTTGGCCTCTAAGATATTAGCTTGCAAATCATCACCTGAAATTTCTTCATGTGGTGGCTCGAATACCCCAGAGAGGAAAATTGCGAATAATCTACGTAAGCCTAACTTTTGAATGCATGAGGAACAACATATTTTAGGTCATATTCTAAGAGGATAAGAAAAAACGGTGCTACCTTCCCAATAAAAAATTTTGCATGCTAATAAAAACTTAATGGGATTACATCTTTTCACAACATAAATAGGGAAAGATAGCATATATTACCTAAGATTTTTAGCAATAAGCACAAAGGCCAGGAAATTCCTCTCAACACTAGTGTACCTCGGCTTTCAGCCATGAATGATTCTACTAATATAGTAGACAAGTCTCTTTTTTCCATCAATCTCTTTTGCTAAAAAATAACTAATAGATATTGTGGTGGAAGGAATGTATAACTATAACGGTAACCCATCCCTTGGAGGAATAATAGTCTATGGGGAAGTGAGTAACTTCTTGAGCTTACCAAAATCTTAGTATTGAGATTCCTCCCATTTAAAGTTAAAAGTTTAGCCCAATAGATACATCAAAGGATGAGTAATCTTAGGCAAACCTGGTACAAATCTTGTTACATAAAAAACCTTCCCGAGGAAGCTCTTAAGATCCTTCATCATTCTTGGGCAAGGCATGTCAAGGATAGCCATTTTTATGCCTTAGTCCGTTAGGACTCCTTGATGATCTACCACAAAGCCCAAGAATTTCCAACTCGTTATACCAAAGGGGCATTTGTGTGAGTTTATCTTCAATTTGTATTTCGTACACCTATTGAAAACTTTTTTCAGATCAATCAAGTGGGGTTCCTCATTCATTGACTTAATAACCAAATCATCCACATAAAACTCCAAACTGACATGAAATAAGTCATGAAAAATGTCCATCATCATTCTTTGATAAATTACTTCAACATTCTTTAACCCAAAAGCGATGACATTGTACATAAAATTACCCAATGGAGTAGTAAAAGCCATTTTCTCTGCCTCAATTAGATACATGTTGATATGTTTGTAGCCCACATACTAATCCATAAATCTATACATTTCATGGTATGCGATTGCATCTATCAGACACTCAATAAATAGATATAAGAGGGTACTTTAGATTAGATGGAGGCGTAACCCCTTTTGAGTACAATAATGATAAGTTAACTAGCAACACTATTGATTAATAGTAGGACATGCAAACAAAAATTAATGAGGATAAACTCAGTTTGAACTCACAAATCTCTCGTGTATAACTCAGAAGATAATAATGAACTCAGAAGTGACTCATTTAGAGGGAGAGAGAAAATAAGCACCCTAGATACACCTTGACAGGAAGCCAAAAACCCCAACCACCTTTAATATTCTTTGTCAAGTATTAAAGATTCGTAATAAATGACAATGGTGGGTGAGTAAACTATCTAGTATCTAATAAATCTCTATGTGATGTATATTTTCTCTAGTAATGACTTCTGAACTCTCAAAAAAGAACCTCCCTCCCCAAAGGTGGTTGGGGCCCTTAAATAGCCCCCACATCACTTTCGAATTAACTTAATCATTAATAACTGTGAAAGACATCCCTCATACTTTATGTCACAAACATTAAATTCTCGATGCTCTAGTTAGCTCCATGTCATAGACATTAAATGTCAAGACATGCCTTTTGCTTAACCACTGTGTGTCAGGTGGCTGTCGTCACAGAGGTAGCTCATCAACTGTTTGACAATCCCAAATATCACGGTGGTTTACTCAAGTACATATTTAACATTGTCTAAATGGATAGTGACATCACCTACAGTAGATGTGACATTAAGTAGAGGGTTGTTTAGTCCACAACTCAATGCCCGATAGAACTCAAGGCTGCTCCGCCCAGGGTTCCACGGTCAAAGTCTTTTGGTGTTTGACCAGGTTTATTTAAGATGGTTTAGGACAAGCTCCAATGGTGCCTCACTTATCAATCCTCTAAACTAATTTCCTCTAAAGTTCCCATGGAGAGGTCGTTTAATAGAGCATGAAAGCACGCTAAGCTGAAAACACAGTAAGCCATACAGACCCTAAAGGACACTAGAACCTGATGCTCTGATACCACATGTAACACCCCGCCTAATTAAATACCGGGTGGCCAGTCCCATACCAAATTAAAACAGAATATACAGTTGGCTTATTCTTAGCATCACCGTCGAAAACATTTATAACTCACCCAATACCCAATTAAGCTGGTGTTAAAAACTTTCCAAATTTAAATTTAACAAAATCCATTTCCAGTTTAAAAATAACACAACACATTTTATTCTACAACACTAATAACACAATAAATATCACAAAAGAATTTAAATGCAATTGGAATAAACATTCCCAAATAATAAAAATCCATTACAATAATCCCAACAATGTTAAATGTATTAAAAAGACCCGAATACAATAGTATTTTGACCCCGATAGAAAAGATAACTGAATCATTTGGGCGACATGCCCTAACTAAGAATACTGTGAATCAAAAAGATGATAAGCGTTTAAGCGAAACTCCATAGCTCCATAGCTCCATAGCTCGTCACAATCAACTAAGGTTGGCGTCCCTGCTGCTGGACACCTGATATAGGAGATACAATAGAAAAGAAAATATGCAAGGAAACGGGTCAGAGCCCGAATGTGTAAATAATTTTTAAAACAAGTATTTAACAAGTGCAATAAAGCATTTATTACGTACATGTTAGATCCACTCTCACTTGCTAATCTCACCTCTCAACTAAAGTGCATACTTAGCGTTTCCTATTAACTTCCTAGTTAATGGTTCCTCTACCAATTCCATAATATAATTCCATTCCCATATCATAATCCCCGTATGTCCCATACCATACGTCACATTATTATTCATTTACATTTCTCATTTATATGATTAGTTTCTCATTAACATGAATCATTTCTCATTAATATGAATTAAGATTTTCAATTATTTAAGAATAAACATCCATTAACTTAATTCCATTATCTTTCTCTATTCACTGTTATCTACAATTATCAGCGTAGATAGATTTAACCATAATAAATATCCATTCATTCATTTCATCCATTATATATATATATATATATATATATATATATATATATATATATATATATATATATATTCATATATAATACGGCACCCCGAGTCATAGCTGCGGTGCAATGCATTACTCTGCTATCATGTCCCAATATCCTTGGTCGCCGAATAAGAGACAAAAGGTTCAGTAAGGATTTCTCGAACCACAAACAAAAACAAAAATCATTGGAGCCGAACATAGTTCTCATACCCATGGGTCACGCACATACCCTACGTACCCATAGTCAGCGGACTTATCAACTCCCCGATAAGTCTTTCATAGACCTATGTTCTCGAGCGACAAATCAAAGATCTCATGGATTCATCAGGATATGACTGCCCTCGCGCTCAAACCTCCCACCGATAGCAAGTAAGCTAGTTATGTCATACACATAAATCATCAATCACATCAAATAGGTATTATCATACCTATAATATGATATCAATAAGGTAATATCACTACCCTAAGATAATTCCCATACGTAGCATTATATCTCTTTTAAATTCCACGTATTGAAATATCATATCTTTACTTCATAATTTAATTATCCTCGCATCCTATAACATCTCTCCACTCCCGACGTCGTTACGGTTCATGCGCGGAGGAGAAATCCAAACAAGAAACCCCTCCAATACACTACTACTTAACTTTGTCGATCGAGGAGGTCCGACAACTTCAACTATGCGATCGGGATAACCTCATACCTTCTTTCAACCAAATGTGTTCTAAACTCCCATCTCTATCCAGGAGACATACCACTACGCTCTTGTATTACACTCCGTCCTTGCGAAATCAATAATGAGCTTAAACTCAGTCCTTGATATTCAAATTGTAACCCTAAGGCTACCCTCACTCAATACACAAGATTCAAATAGGTTTTTCCTCAACATATATTCAGTAAGAAGTCACTAATATCCTACTTGTCCATAACATCCTTTCTCCCGAATTACTACGAGTTTAAATTCTCCCTTTAATTAAGGTTAAAACCGATAGTTTCAAATCTATTATAAACACATATTCTTTCACTTAGGATTAAACCCTCTTGTAAACTTAAGGATACCCAGGTGTTATATTAAATCATCCCTATTGGTCCTATCTTTAATCCTCATACATCCCCATTTGGAATTTAACAAATGAATCTAGCAACCGAAATTCCATTCAATATAATTTTCATCATTTTAATCACTTGAATCCAAATCAAATTAATTCAAATCTTATCAAGGGTTTACTGATATTTTCAATGTCCCATAATATCCAAATAATAATCACCAAAGATCCACAAAAGATTTGGGATAAAAATCAGAATTTAAAAAAAAAAACTTTACATATTCCGAGGAGGCCGATCGATCAAAGGCAGGGGTCGATCGATCGATCCCTCAGGTCCAAGCCTGGTTTTCTGCATTTTCTGCAACTACGGGTTTCACCATTTTTACTCATTCAAACCTTCATATCAACCTCCAAAATGAGTTATAATTATTTCTACATGATATATCAACATATATGAATGATTTACAATACTCTAAACATCCTGGAATCATCAAGGGATTGGATTAAAAGCATGTTTCTCTCCTTATTTCCAGAAAATCATCAACATATTAACTTCAAGAACACCTCAATGGTTTTTCAGATTTTTCTTCAACATATTCATGATCATTTCGTGGATTATTATCATCCTATAATATGAGTTTACTTCCTATATTATTTCAGTTTCTATAAATTCATATAACAACTCCATTATGTCTTCTAAAGAAGAAAAATCATCTCTTTTCATAATTATTCTAACATGGACAATATACGAACTTAAGTTGCAATTATCAAATACTTTCCTTTAATGAAGATCTGATCCTTTGGTGTAGTATATCTCAGTTGGTTGTCCCTTCTCCGGTCAAACTCCGGTGGTGGTTGGTGGTGGTGAACCTTAGTTCTTGTTCTTCTCCTTCCCAAGTAGGCTTTTCCCTTCCCAAGCACCCTTTTTCTCTCTCTAGGAAGATGACTTCTCTACTTTGTGAAAATGAGATGTATAACCCACGTACTCTTAATCTACCAATACTTATAATAGGACAAAACCTGAAATCACTATTCATCCCCTCTAGAAAGATGACCAAAATGCCATTTTGGGTTGTCTATTGATTTCCAAATGACCCGAGACTCAAAATTAACACCCAAATAGACTTTACTGACTATTTCGAACCTTTGGGACGCAACGGCGCAGTCAAAATGACTATAAGGTCGATAGAAAATAAATTTACTTTTTAATTTAATAAATTAGTCCCGACACGTCCCATACCGCGTCTGACTAAAAATTCAAATTACCGATTTTATATCACACCGTCATATCAATGACATCACATTAATATATTATCTAAATATCTTTAAGTAATATTCAGAATCATCCATTTTAATATCCACAATCCGGATAAAACCCAAATGAATTAATTAATAATAAAATCCAATTAATCTATTAATTTAAAATATAACCCATTTTAAAAGTCATAAAAATTACGGGGTATTACATACTTCCCCCCTTACAACAGAATTTCGTCCCGAAATTCAGGAATATAAATCATACTGGTAAGGTCATCGCCGAGTATAAATCTCACATCGCACGAAATCTAAGACATACCGCCCATACAGTACATTAACGAAAATTCCTATCGATGTTATACACCAAGCCTCACTATATAGTTTCAACTGAATCAAATTTAAACTTTACCCAATCTTCCCTATACCGTCCTCGTGACAAACTTTGGGAAAAATAAATGATCCTCTCGTATTGAACAAATAAATCCTGAAGTTCCAACTACTTACCTTTTTCACAATTATGAAAACTACTACAATCCAATCATCCAGGGCGCCCATACACCCTATCGTACCATTTTCATTATAAAATTTATCGCAAAGGTTATAAACTCATATCCTAAGGGCCTAACTTATTTCGACCCCCAACGGTTATTAGTTTCATGTGTGGGGTGTCTCACAAGCGAAATCCAAACAAGGAACCACCCCGATACACTACTACCTAAAGTAGCCGATCATCGAAACTCCTCAGGTCCTTAGTCAATAGTATATAAAAATTTTGGTTTATCGATTTAAAAAAATGTGGTTTTATTGATTTCAAATAGAGTCTACACATCTACTCTCTTACAGAAGACAGGATGCAGGATAGTAGTAGTACATACGCTCTCATATACCACAAGTCAATGCACGCCGATAGTCAAATCACGCTCGTACATGCCCAAGGTAAGTAATCCCATGATAAAAAAAATCAAACCCACTTGATAACATGTAATATAAAGGTGTCCCACACCCCTCAGTGATTCTACGTAAAGAACAGTGTTATAGACTAAGTTTAGCAACCCTTTAGCCCACACAATATTAATTGCTATAAAAATCAATATACGCCTCATAATTCCTTAGATAGGAAACATACCCTCATTTGCGGGTGATGGTTGTTGAATCCCAATATTATAACTTTGCTCCGATGAGTCAAGAAAAATTTTACCCAAATTTTCCAGTTCTAGTTAACCACACTCCACTATTTTCCCAAGCCTTTGAATATATTGCCTTTGCTAGGTAACACACACAATTCTCGCATTTTAAGAACATCTACTGATGACTCTCCTCAATGTTTCCATAATAGGGGTGACCTCGACTATGGTCATCATACTCGAACATACTTCATAACCTCCTAAGTACGATCTCCGCTATCCGTCCAATGGCCCTCATCTGCCATACTTCTTGTACGAACTCGTCCGAACGGAAATAAGATTTACTAAGATATACGGAATCTTTCGAAATTAATCAACAATCCTAAACATAGGGATCTACATCAAAGAACGCTAAGCTTAAAACACAGTAAGCCGTACAGACCCTAAAGCACACTAGAACCTGATGCTCTGATACCACCTGTAACACCCCGCCTAATTAAATACCGGGTGGCCAGTCCCATACCAAATTAAAACAGAATATACAGTTGGCTCATTCTTAGCATCACTGTCGAAAATATTTACAACTCACCCAATACCCAATTAAGCTGGTGTTAAAAACTTTCCAAATTTAAATTTAACAAAATCCACTTCCATTTTAAGAATAACACAACACATTTTATTCTACAACACTGATAACCCAATAAATAACACAAAAGAATTTAAATGCAATTGGAATAAACATTCCCAAATAATATAAATCCATTACAATAATCCCAACAATGTTAAATGTATTAAAAAGACCCGAATACAATAGTATTTTGACCCCGATAGAAAAAAATAACTGAATCATTTGGGCGACATGCACTAACTAAGAATACTGTGAATCAAAAAGATGATAGGCGTCTAAGCAAAACTCCATAGATCCATAGCTCGTCACAATCAACTAAGGTTGGCTTCCCTACTGCTGGACACCTGATATAGGAGATACAATAGAAAAGAAAATATGCAAGGAAACGGGTCAGAGCCCGAATGTGTAAATGATTTTTAAAACAACAAGTATTTAATAAGTGCAATAAAGCATTTATTATATACATGTTAGATCCCACTCTCACTTGCTATTCTCACCTCTCAACTAAAGTGCACACTTAACGTTTCCTATTAACTTCTTAGTTAATGGTTCCTCTACCAATTCCATAATATAATTCCATTCCCATATCATAATCCCCGTATGTCCCAGACCATACGTCACATTATTATTCATTTACATTTCTCATTTATATGATTAGTTTCTCATTAACATGAATTATTTCTCATTAATATGAATTAAGCTTTTCAATTATTTAAGAATAAACATTCATTAACTTAATTCCATTATCTTTCTCTATTCACCGTTATCTACAATTATCACCGTAGATAGATTTAACCATAATAAATATCCATTCGTTCATTTCATCCGTTATATATATATTCATATATAATACGGCACCCCGAGTCATAGTTGCGGTGCAATGCATTACTCTGCTATCATGTCCCAATATCATTGGTCGCCGAATAAGAGACAAAAGGTTTAGTAAGGATTTCTCGAACCACAAACAAAAACACAATCATTGGAGGCGAACATAGTTCTCATACCCATGAGTCACGCACATACCTACGTACCCATAGTCAGCGGACTTATCAACTCCTCGATAAGTCTTTCATAGACCTATGTTTTCGAGCTATAAATCAAAGATCTCATGGATTCATCAGGATATGACTGCCCTGGCGCGTAAACCTCCCACCGATAGCAAGTAAGCTAGGTATGTCATACACATAAATCATCAATCAATCAAATAGGTATTATCATACCTATAATATAATATCAATAAGGTAATATCACTACCCTAAGATAATTCCCATACGTAGCATTATATCTCTTTTAAATTCCACGTATTAAAATATCATATCTTTACTTCATAATTTTATTATCCTCGCATCCTATAACATCTCTCCACTCCCGACGTCGTTAAGGTTCATGCGCGGAGCGTCTCGCAAAGCGAAATCCAACAAGGAACCCCTCCAATACACTACTACTTAACTTTGTTGATCGAGGAGGTCCGATAACTTCAACTATGCGATCGGGATAACCTCATACCTTCTTTCAACCAAATGTGTTCTAAACTCCCATCTCTATCCAGGAGACATACCACTACGCTCTTGTATTACACTCCGTCCTTGCGAAATAAATAATGAGCTTAAACTCAGTCCTTGATGTTCAAATTGTAACCCTAAGGCTACCCTCACTCAATACACAAGATTCAAATAGGTTTTTCCTCAACATATATTCAATAAGAAATCAATAATATCCTACTGGTCCATAACATCATTTCTCCTGAATTACTACGAGTTTAAATTCTCCCTTTAATTAAGGTTAAAACCGATAGTTTCAAATCTATTATAAACACATATTCTTTCACTTAGGATTAAACCCTCTTGTAAACTTAAGGATACCCAGGTGTTATATTAAATCATCCCTATTGGTCCTATCTTTAATCCTCATACATACCCATTTGGAATTTAACAAATGAATCTAGCAACCGAAATTCCATTCAATATAATTTTCATCATTTTAATCACTTGAATCCAAATCAAATTAATTCAAATCTTATCAAGGGTTTACTGATATTTTCTATGTCCCATAATATCCAAATAATAATCACCAAAGATCCACAAAAGATTTGGGATAAAAATCATCATTTAAAAAGAAACAACTTTACATATTCTGGGGAGGTCGATCGATCAAAGGCAGGGATCGATCGATCGATCCCTCGGGTCCAAGCCTGGTTTTTTGCATTTTCTGCAACTACGGGTTTCACCATATTTACTCATTCAAACCTTCATATTAACCTCCAAAATGAGTTATAATTATTTCTACATGATATATCAACATATATGAACGATTTCCAATACTCTAAACATCCTAGAATCATCAAGGGCTTGGATTAAAAGCATGTTTCTCTCCTTATTTCCAGAAAATCATCAACATATTAACTTCAAGAACACTTCAATGGTTTTTCAGATTTTTCTTCAACATATTCATGATCATTTCGTGGATTATTATCATCCTACAATATGAGTTTACTTCCTATATTATTTCGGTTTCTGTAAATTCATATAACAAATCCATTATGTCTTCCAAACAAGAAAAATCATCTCTTTTCATAATTATTCTAACATGGACAATAGACGAACTTAAGTTGCAATTATCAAACACTTGCCTTTACTGAAGGTCTGATCCTTTGGTGTAGTATATCTCAGTTGGTTGTCCCTTCTCCGGTCAAACTCCGGTGGTGGTTGGTGGTGGTGAACCTTGGTTCTTGTTCTTCTCCTTCCCAAGTAGGCTTTTCCCTTCCCAAGCACCCTTTTTCTCTCTCTAGGAAGATGACTTCTCTACTTTGTGAAAAGGAGATGTATAACCAACGTACACTTAATCTACCAATACTTATAATAGGACAAAATCCGAAATCACTATTCATCCCCCCTAGAAAAATGACGAAAATGCCCTTTTGGGTTGTCTATTGATTTCCAAATGACCCGAGACTCAAAATTAACATCCAAATAGACTTTTCTGACTATTTCGAACCTTTCGGACGCAACGGCGTAGTCGAAATGACTATAAGGTCGATAGAAAATAAATTTCCTTTTTAATTTAATAAATTAGTCCCGACACGTCCCATACCACGTCTAACTAAAAATTCAAATTATCGATTTTATATCACACCGTCATATCAATGACATCACATTCATATATTACCTAAATATATTTAAGTAATATTCAGAATCATCCATTTTAATATCCACAATCCGGATAAAACCCAAATGAATTAATTAATAATAAAATCTAATTAATCAATTAATTTAAAATATAACCCATTTTAAAAGTCATAAAAATTACGGGGTATTACAGATTATCTCTAATCTCAGGATTACCTTCAAGCCCCCTCTATATTTGCCCCTTCGTGGAGAGATTTGTTGTGGAAACAAGAAATGTCTGCACGAAAGCTTCTCAATCCGATGAACCTTCTTTGTGTGAAAAAAAACATTTTGGCATCTTTTCCTTCATTGCAACTAACTTTGTTTAATGCCTCCAGGAAAAAATAAAATTCTCCCCGATGTACCTGAGTTAAAGAGCAGTGGCGTACTGACATTTTGGCAAAGGGACATCGTAACTTTTTTCCAGTTATTGAGTTTCAATCGTTCTATCTTGACAATTTGAAATTCTCCCGATAGACCTAGTAACTTTCTCAAATACTCGTTTTAACTTTAGGGATGTGAAATTCTCTTGTTTGTGTTATTGTAAAGTATAGTTGTAGGCAGTGATTTTTTCGTTAGGACTTCCCCTATCGTTGAGACTTGTGAAATTCTCCCTTATAACATTTCTCTATGTTTAAAAAAGCAAAAATTCTTCCCAATATAGCTGAGTCATAATTAAACAACGTTTGGACTTATGGCGAGGGAACATCATAGCTTTTTTAAACTATTGGGACGGCTTCTTCGTTAGGAGTTATTGGGTATGTCTGACAAAAATTCTGGCGCCAAAACTCACAATTACCTAGGAAGAAAACCCTTTCTATTCCCCATGCGTCACTTCATTAATGATGAGGTGTTGTCTTTTCAACTTTCAAGACACTTCCCGAAGTGCGACGTGTCTATTTGAAATGATTATAGGAGGCTTTGCACATGTGGTGGTGGGAAACTCAAAAGGCGAACCTAGAAATTTCAAATGGCTATTATTCAAACACTTAACCATTTTTTTTTCTTACTTTACTTTCGTCGTCTTCAACTCCCAGCCTTTTTAGAGAGAGCTAACCCTCAGAGCACCATTGTTGCTAGGATTTTAACTGGTTTTCTTCTTCCCCTCATCTCTTACACCACTACCTATGGTTGTCCTCCATTTTCATCTATAGCCCTTCCTTACTAAGCTATTTATCTCATTCGTCACTTATTATGGCTTCTTCTAATGCTCTCAAGGCTACCACCTCCGTCGCTAGCATTGTCGTTGCTTATCCAATATCTACCTCTACCACTTCTACTACCACTATCATCACTAGCGCCACCGCCTTGGATATTGCTCGTCAAGAGCAGCTAAGTTTTTATCACCGATCTCCTATCTTTGGCAAGGATGATGAGTTCTATGATGCATGAAAGACCTTATATTTTTTAGCCACGTACGACCCTTTTCGGATGGGTGATGAAGACAAAGATTCATCCAAGTGGGGCTTTCTACCTCCAGAGGGGACACTATATTTTCGATTGAATCGTGTCGACTTCCCTTACTCTCAGATTGATTTCAAAGCACCTGAAGGATTTCCAGCTCATTTTGCTGCCTTCCACGCACACATGTAAAGCTCTCACGCTGCAGCTCTTGCCAAGGTTGGTCTTCACCGAGCTAGCTGGTTTGGGGAGTTCATTATCTCTAAGCACAACGCTACACTCCAAGTATTGGTTTATAGATGGAACATTACAATTCACACGTTATTCACTGCCTAGGGGAGTTCACCATAATGTTGGAAGATGTTTGTGAGCTTCTTGGGTTTGAACGCATGGGTGAGTTTACTTATCTTGATGAGGCTCTGGATGCCAAAGAGACTGTTAACCGAGCTGAGCTAGATCGAATTTCTCGCCGTTGCACTGGTTCTTCCAAAAGGCTACTTTTACTCCCTTTATTAGCTATTTTTTCAAAGCTCCTACTGCGAAGGACGTCACTAGTGTTACGGGCCAAGGGAAAGGTACATATTTGGAACTACTAGCCTATATTCTTGTTCTTCTTTCGCAATTTTTCTTGACTGGGAAACCTAAGGACCAGCCCAGGAGGGACCTTATAAACATTTCTATCTGTTTAGCTAGGGGTTTGAACCTTCCTCTGGCCGCCATTGCTTTGGGGTCCCTTTATACTTGGTTGGATCGAACCCACCTTGACATGGAACGGTCCCTTGATCGTTACAACTTGGCTAATTTTGCCAATACCATTTTATTAACGGGTTTCCTATATACTTTATTTCCTTCCATTGCTGCCAAGTCTATCTCTTATCCCGTGAGCCTCTTATGCTTCCACGAAAAATAGAGTCGAAAGGAAATAATTGGAGTTTTTTTACTTTTTTATTCCTTTGTCATAAGTCCGTACGGAGAATCTACCTTTGCCCATACTTGGAATTTTTTCCTTCTGCAGCTACAATGGTCACTTTTGTTACAATTATAGAAGATCCTTCGCAGGTCGTGGTACTTTTATTCACTCCTGGGTTTCTTCTTTCCTTCACTAAATGGGGATATACTTATGAACCTTATAACCCCGATAGGTATAGCAGGATGTTTGGGTTTGATTAGGGAGCTCTTCGACCTATGTTTTAGTTAACAAATAAGAGGGCTACTTTTACTGAGGCTTGCACCTTCTACCTTTGTGCAACAGTACTTGGCGTGACCTCTACTATAGATGGTCGATTCACCCTCCCGATTGCTGCTAGGAAAGGGGACGTATCGACCTCTTATGCCACCAAATTCCATTTGATGCAACTGGCCATGATTCGTGAGTTCATACAAAGTCCCCCCGAGTATCCCACAGTTCTTTCTTTCTCTGTCTTGGAATTGGGCCTCAAAGGCAACTCAATTATTTCAGTTAAGTTCCCTCTAAGTAAGACTGTTAAAGATCCTCCCCTCGAGCTACCCCCTTATTCCCTAATGATCCCTACTGCCACGAAAAAATCCAAGACCGTTGCAACCCCCAAACAGCTTGCCCCTATAACCGAAGCATCTTCTGGCGAAGGGCCTTCCTAACCACCAGAAAAAAAACTAGGAAGTCAAAGAGTGGGATTTCCTCAAAGTTTAAGTTGTAAACTCAGCCTCAAACTCCTTTGGAGGCATTCCCCATCGCATCCGTTCCTCCTCCAATGTCTTCAGTAACGAGTAAGGAGTTGAGAAGGAAAGTCCAGGCTAAGGTGGAACAAATAAATGTTAAGTTTCAAAGATGCTCTCCTGTTGTTCCTCCTTTTACTAACTTCCCCACTATCTTGGTTGATCCAACGGAACCATGGCCCGAGATAAAGAAGAGTTAAAATGTTCCTCGAAGTTCTGGTGCTGCGGGTGCGAGGAAGAAAACTCTAGGTACCAAGTCCCAAAGGAAACGAGTTCTAGATGTACATCTCCCCCCAGCTCCCTTTTTTGTTGCCTCCTCTCCTCCTTCGCTAGTTGTTATATCCTCCCACTCTCCTTCTGGATCTGAGATATGCATGTGTGTTGTTGTTATTACTCCTATTTTTCTAAAGCAAGCTACATCTGTTTAACTCTTAACAACTTTGGTGCAGGAGGTTGAAGAAGAAAGACCCAGCCCCCCTGTGAGCCCTTTCGTGGGGGGACATTTTGATTCCTTTCAGACCGATGTAACTCCTCTCCATTCCCCCATGATCGGGTTTACTTATTCTCGCTGCTCGGCCTTACAATATGCAAAGGATGCTGCTGTGGGGGGTGATTCTGCTAAGTCTGTGGGAATCTCTTCTCAACCAGATATAACTCCCCCAATTTCTTCTGAATTATCACCATAACCTCAGGTTATTCTGCCCATCGTTCCAACTGCAGAAAGTTCCCCAAGGTAACACACTATTAATTACTATTAGGTCTGACGTCTTTTCTCTCTTCCACCCATTTTTTCTGTTTAACATGCTGAATTTTAATCTGTTGGGATGCCTTAGGTCGAAATGGAATTTTTATTGGCTAACATTCTTCTTCCCACTGTGTTGACGAGACCCCTAACTACAGTTCCCATATTTGGTACCATAACTGAGGTAATTAACACTTAGAGGTATTTCTTCCTAATTCTGTACTTATTACCCATTTCTAACTCTTAACTTCATTTTTGTTGTTTTCTCCACATCTTGTCCCACTCTCTTTTCTTAGTGGTCTGCATATTCCCAAGCTCAGGGTTGATATTTTTTCCCAACGTGGTGGTTCCTCTACATCCACGAATGTTGGGGCATCGCTTGGAGGTCAAGCATTCTCCTTAAGTGGGAGTACTACGTTCTCCTTAAGGCTTCTATAGTTGAGGGTGCCGTTGAGGCTTCTGAGAATGTAAGTCCGCCCCCAACAGTTCCCACCGTTGTGGCCCCCTTAGTGACTCCCGTTCTTACTCCAGCCATTGCTGAGGTACTTCGCTAGTTTCTCTTCATTTCCTTTTATTTGTCCTTTATTCTTGACAATGTACAATCTAGGAGAGTCCCATTTCTCAAACTTTCAAACTTCATCTATAACGGTGACTTAACAAGGAAAACATTTGTCAATATTTTTCACAAACTCCACCTATAACGGTGACTTAACAATGAAAATAGTTGTTAAGATTTTTTGCAAACTCGACCTATAAGGGTGACTTAACGATGAAAACACCTATTAATATTTTTTCTCAAACTCCACCTATAACGGTGACTTAACAATGAAAACACTTGTTAAGATTTTTAGCAAACTCCACCTATAACGGTGACTTAACAATGAAAACACTTGTTAAGATTTTTCACAAACTCCACTTATAATGGTGACTTGACAATCAAAATACTTGTTAAGATTTTTACTTAACTCATTATTTCTTCTAGCTATTCTCAGGTTGTACATGAATCTTTTACGATGAGAGAGAAATCTCCACTAGTTCTTTCACCCATTGATTCGCCTCATTGAGAACCCTCTATTCCTAAAGATTCTAGCCACGATGACCAAGGTTCCACGACTGGTGCTGCTGCTGCTGATAGTGAATCTGGTTATGAGCTTCCTCTGCCCAACTTATCTCCTCCTGACTTTTACCTTATGGTTCTTCCGAGTTCTCCTCAAATGTTTACCAGCTATTATTTGGTAATCGAGCAGATTGCAAGCCACCATTCTGAGACTTTTACTATGGATTGTCTGCATTCCAATATCCTCGTGATGAGACATAGGCTTCAGGCCATAGCGATCGTTATTGCTGATATCATTAGCACTCCTATCGTGAACATTACCAGACGTTCTTCTCAACTAATTCCTAGGCTATCTGAGGGAGTTGAGTCGAGATGTCTTCTATTTTGACTGGCTGATTTCACACTTAAATACTTGAAAGAGCCAATGACTGGATAATTAGAGGGAACTTCTATAGAAATATCGGGAGGATCAACGGGCTGAGGAAGCTAAGTTGGCATAGCTAGCACCTCTACTTTAAGATGCTAACAAGGAGGTAGAGGACATCGAAGAAGCTCTACATCTGACAAAGCTGAAATGAGAGATACTCCTTATCGAGCGTACACAAGCACAAACGAGATTGGAGGTTTCTATTAATGCCTAACAGTCTTGCATAACACCTTCTTCGGGCCTGCCCGGAGATTTTTTCTATGCTCCAGACCTGTGGTTCCTTTTAGGCTAATGGACTTTTATATACATTTTCCTTTTTCTTCTTATGTAATTCTTGGGCAGTTGCTCCTAATTTGTAATGCCCTAAAATTCTTAAATGAATGAAAAAGATGTATGTTTTCCCATGCCATTTCTTTATGCTGTCATTGTTTGCGTATATTACGAAGTTTTATAATTCTTTCATCTCCACTCGAGTTGTAATAATAAAAAAAAAAGAAACGACTTGTATATTCATAACAACAGCTAGATAAAACAAAGGTTTAAGCTTAATTGCTTACACATGATAGACTTTCAACCATTTATTATTAATCTTGAATGGCTTGTCTTCTTCCATCTTAGAAATTAAGTAATAACCTGAATCATGAGCTTCTTTTACAATGAAAGGTCCCTCCCAATTCACGGCAAACTTAGGTAGAGGAAGGCCCCTGATGTGCTTCACTGCTACCTTCAAAACGAGGTCTCCTTCGACGAACTTCCTTGGTCTCACCAAGTTATTGTATGCCCTAGAGAGCTGCTTCATATACATTTAAAAGTGCTGCATCGAATTATCTTTGTGTTTGTCTAATGCTTCTAACTTCACATATCTGTTCTGAGGAAGTATGCTACTTCGCAAGGCATATCGAGCAGAGGGAACTTCCAACTCTACTGGGAAAATTGCCTCAGCCCTATAAAGAAGGGAGAACAGAGTAAACCCTATAGGCTTCCTCTTGGTTGTTGGATAGGCCCATAATACAGTTGGTATCTTGTTATCCCATAATCCTGGGAAATCCTCCATCGTTTTAGCTAAAATATTAACCAAAGTTTGAGGACCCAAAGGGAAACGGTCATCAACTGGTCATACAACTTGGCCCCTATTATGTGATCTAGATCATGTGACTGTTTGAGGACTTCGGTTGATTCTTCCTTTATGATGCAACGCAATGGCCTGTTGAAGTAGCCCCTTCGATAAAGTTTCCCCTCCTAAACGTAGAACCTTGGGGCCCTTCGCTTAAGTCCCATCTCATCAATTTTCTCTATTTGGATAACTCCCTCTTTAATGAAGTCAATATAAGGCTACCTCCAGTCTGATTGAGCTTTAACGAAATGACATTCTGATGTCTCAAAGAATAGTTGGCACTTATCACACTTTCGTTGTAGCCTTGCTGCGTCCTGTTTCATTATAGGATAAAAATATCCTTCCCTCAAAATTCTCCTGTAAAGAGGTATCTTAGTTGTTTTACAGTGCTCTTTATGTGTTTTCTTCAACCTCTGCTCTGTTTCTTCTGGGCCGATGCATCTTGATAACCATCCTCCTATATTTTTGAAATAAAGGTTTCCATAATTTGTAAAGTATTGGGCTAATTCCCTAAGTTCCATTGATCCTTCCCCAGACTCCAATTACTTTTTAATTTCCCCTCTCCAGTTAGCATCATCTCCATCGGCAGAATTAACTGTACCATTGAGGAAGCCATTCTTCATTGGATCAGAACTGTAATTGTATCGTGTCTCATGACCATCTTCTGAGTAATTGTGGCATAGGTGTCTAGATGGAAATTCATCGTTCGGGGATGTCTCTTGATCTTGGTCCGATGGAACTGGCTGAGAAGCCTCTGAATGATTATTCTGTGTGGTGCCAGACTCACGTGTTTCAACGTATATTCTGCATTCACTTGCTGAATCACCAAGTTTGAATCAACCTTGATGCAAAGTGAACGAATTCCCCTTCTAAGGGACTCCAGCAACCCCGGTACCAATGCTTCATACTCTACTTCATTATTGGAACAAGGAAAATCTAACTTGTAGGAAAGACAAATCTCCTCCATTCCTCTTGAAAGAGTAACCCATGCGCCTCCTTTCTTTTTTTTGTCGCAGATCCATCAAACTGCATTATCCATTCTTCATCACTTACATCCAAGTAATTGGCCTGTAAGTTATCTTCAGGAATACTTTCTCTAGGTGGTTCAAACGTCCCAGAGGGGAAGATTGCCAAGAGGTGTGTGTATGCCTTACTCTTGATTACGCGAGGGACCACACACTTCAAGTCATATTCTGAGAGGATGAGGAACTACCTAGTTATGTTACCAATCATTATAGTTCTTACCAGTAAAAACTTAATAGGATCACATATGGTTACAATATCAATTATGAAAGATAGCATATAATGTCTAAGTTTTTGCGCTACAAAGACTAAGGCTAACTAATGCCTTTCCAAGTTGCTATACCAGATCTCTAGCCCATGTATAATTCTGCTGAGATAGTAGACTGGCTATTCTTGCCCATCAATCTCCTATGCTAACAGAGCTCCAACGGACCTCGTGGTAGATGTGAGGTATAGTTGTAACGGTACTTATGCCCTTGGGGGAACCATAGTTTTTGGTGAAACGAAAAGCTTCATCAGCCCAGTGAGATAATCCTGGTGAACCTCCTCCCACATGAATTTTGTGTTGTTTCCCAAAAGATGCATCAATGGGTGTGTTATTTCGGCTAATGAAGGCACAAATCGCCTGAGGTTTGAGACTTTGCCAAGGAAACTCTTCAGCTCCTTCGCCGTTCTTGGACTTGGCATCTCCAAGATCGCTCGCTATTTGTCGTGGTCCATTTGCACCCCTTATCGACAAACCACAAAACCTAGAAACTTTCCACTTGTTACTCCTAAGACGCACTTCAGTGGGTTCATTTTCATCTTATACTTCCTACATCTGTTAAACACCTTCCTCAAATCGCTCAGATGGGACTCCTCCTTCCTTGATTTGATGACTAAATCGTCCACTTAGAATTCCATAAATTTATGAAATAAGTCTTGGAAAATGGCCATCATTGCTCTTAGTTAAGTATCCCCATCGTTATTGATCCCAAACGGCATCACTTTGTACATAAAAATGCCCAATGGGGTTATAAATGCCATCTTCTCAGCATCTGTGGGTCCATATTGATCTGGTTATACCCTATGTACCCATTCATGAAGCTTTACATTTTGTGTCCAGCCGTTGCATCTATTAAGCTATCGATGGAGTGCGGGGGAACTCATCTTTGGGGCAATCCCTATTCAAGTCTCTAAAATCCACACAAATCCATATTTCATTTTTATCTTTCTTTCCCACCGGGACAATGCTAGACAGCCAAAGTGGGTGCTGTATCGATTTGATAAATCTTGTCATTAATAAACATTGGACCTCTTCCTTGATCTTCAAATCCAACTCAGGCTTGTACGTTCTTGTTCCTTGCTTCACCGGAATAGCTGAAAGCATCACATTCAACTTGCAGCAGCTTACTTCCTCATCCAACCCTTCCATCTCTGTGTACTTCCGTGCAAAGACGTGTATGAACTCCCAAATCAACTCAATCAAGGCCTCTCATTTCTCCTTACTGAGGTCCTTCGAGATAAAAATAGGCCTTGAATCCTCCCTTTTTTTTGCCAGGTTCTACTGCTCCAACTCTTATGCATGTGGCTTCGGTTGATCTACCATATAGTCTGGTTCCTCGACGACATCTTCCACGAACTCCAATATGTTGTATTTTTCTATCATTATACATTTCCCCCATTGATCCACCAGAAAACACTCATATATAGGTCAGCCTGTTCACACCATTATAAATAATACACCACTTTTCCTTCTTCGGTAATAACTTTCTTGCACTACCTGCTAGTAGTTGCAACTGCCTTCCTCTTTTTTTCTCTAGAAGCCTTAGAAACTTTTCCTCCTAAAAATCGGCTCAGCACGTTGTGTCGTTGTACCTCATGCTCCATTGGATCCACTTTAGGCCTCATCCCGTCTTTAAAATGCTTTGAGATGTTTTGGGGCCGAGGGACCACCTGGTGGGATTTTTCTGCCACCACTCCTTTGCTGCTTGTAACTTCGTTATTTTTCTCATTCAAGGGCCCCATCCTTTATCTAATTGATGGAACCCATGCTCCTTTCGTTCTTCTAGTTAGTACTCTGATGTCCTCTTTTTTTTTTTTGCGTAAAAGGCTGCATCTACTTGGTGACCTTCTTCGACACCGAAGTGCCTCTTTGTATCTCTAATGGTCACCTCCGTTTCCTTGATATTTGCCTTTGTGCATTAGTGATACGTCGAAGGAACTAGACCTTGGTTGTGCATCCACACCCTTCCTATCAACAAATGGTAGGAAGTCTCACTCTCTATCACATGGAATTTGATGTGGGAACTCAGATTTCCCATCATGATTCCAACGTTCACATAACCAATGGACTAGGAAGACTGGTTGTCATAACCTGCAATCACTAAAGGCATGGGGACTAACCTCTCCTCCGGAATATTAGCTGAATGGAAATAGTTGATTGGCATGATATTGATGGAGGCTCCCCCATACATAAGATCCCTTGCAAAGCTAACCCCGTTGATGGTGGCAGTCACATATAATGGCCTATTATGAAGGAACCTTACGGCCCTATCTGCATAGTTGAATGTGATCTCTGACAGAAACCTCTCTACCAAATTGTCCATAGATCCCTTCCATCTCTGCGAAGGGACTGCGTTCTTCCTCACAATATCAAGGATTGCCTGGGTTATCTCCAATTCACTCTCCTTTGGTATCCCTACCTTGTCAAAGAACTAAGCAAACTTTAGGGATTTTGAAACTGCACAGTATTCTATAGCTTGGTCTACTTCCTCACCTTCAATGCTATATACATCCTCCATATCTTTAGCACTTGCTTCATCATAAGCTAACACTACGTTATCCATTCCCCTAGTATAATCTTCCAAAGATTCTTCAAACTCATCATAAGCCGTGACTTTAGGAATTTATTTCTCTACTCGTCATATTTTGCTATATGAACTTTTTCAATAATGATTTTGCTAGTATAGACCCTCGAAATATCACGAGTAGATGTGTATGCCATCATTTTGTTATATTATGCTCGCAACATTATCTTAAATGAAAATTGAATCTTGGGAGTATATCCCCTCAAAAATATGGACTCTTTGGTGCATTTATTTTCTTAGAAATTTGTAAATGTTTTACTTCATTTATCGCTATATTTTGTCGAAGGTTTTTTTAGATTAAAAGTATATCCCCCGAAATATTTTGAGTGAGGATGGTCTTGTTTAATAAAGTAAAATGTATTTCTTGGTACTTTGGAAATTCTTAGGTGTCTTACTCGTCATATTTTATCATATTACCAGTGCACCTTTCTTAGCAAAGATACCTTTCCCCTTATGCCATGGGAAACCTAGGATTATTCCACTCATTATGTAGATTTGTCTAAGTAGAATCATAAAGAAATTGCTTTTTGAAATTTATCAATTCACCTAATCTTATAAGTGGATATGTCACGAAGCTTGTTGGTTATGTAAATCAATGAGTATTATAACTGTCATTATAAAACTATGAAGGGAAATCGGACATAGAAAATTTGACGTTTTCTCGTTGTGCTCATACAAAATTTGACATAAAATAAGATATCATTTCTCGTAAGAAACTTTTTATTTTCATTAACTTCCACATAGATAAATACTAACATAACTCAAGCATGATAAATCCCGAGCCACTTACAGTTGATGAACTAAAAATAATTACTCTGAGGCTTTGAAATTTAACAGTATCCTAATTTTCCTACTCCTCGTACTACAATTTGTCCTTACCAGTTAAGATAGAACTTTGAGTCATACAAACTCCTTAGATGATGAGTAGATGATCATAGTACAAAGTTTCCCACTTAGAATTCCCTTGGCTAGACTATATTTTCATAAGCCATCGAAAATTATTGGGTGTAGATTTTGAAATTCTCTTGTACTTTAGCACGATGCTCATCTAAAGCTTCCAACACCACATGTCTTCGATCAGGCAGCAAGCCGTGATTTAGAGATACTCGTGCTGATGGTATTGTCAATTTTACTGGTAAGACAACTTTTATTCCATAAACTAAAGAGAAATGGTTAAATCATTTTAGCTTACTGTTAAAGGTTCTATAGGCCCATAAAACCATTGGACGCTTGTCATCTCAGGTTTCGAGGATAATTTTTAGTATCTTTTCACAATGTTAATCAAGGTTTTGTTTCTCTCTTTTGCATGTCCATTTACTTAGGGTATAGGAAATGGTTGAGGTATTATGAATGATCTTATATTTATCTAATAGCAAACCATCTCCTTATATATGGACATCTTGACGTTTTCTATGAGCAAGAGTTTTAGAATGACAAACCTACAGATTATATTTTAATATCCTGCATTTTTATGATATTAAATAATTATGGGATTTATTATTATTGTTGGATTAATTAAATTACAAAGGTCGGGAAATTTAATTGTTAATTAATCCGAATTTAAAATAATTATTAACTAGAGTGCCAAGGGTTAATACTTATTGATGGAAATCATTGATTATTAATGGGTTAATACTTATTGATATAAATCATTGATTATTACTATGGGTATATGTAATATGGAATATTATAATTTTTATAAATTGTCGGAGTGCGAAATACGATATTTTGGTATTTTAAGTCAGGACACGCGTGTGAGTCGTGTCGGGACTAATTGTACAGAGTAAAAAGATATTTTTTTTATAACTCGTATGGTAATTTCAAGTGCGCCATTGAGTCCAGAAGGGTCTAGATAGTCGATAAACTCTACCCGAACATTTTATTTGGACTCCGGGGTAATTTTAGGCTTAACCGGCACCCCGTAGGGGTAGTTTTGTCATTTAAATTTTGGGAGAATTAAAATGGACGAAAATTAAAGTGCTTTAATATGCCTTAAGAAGTTACAGTTAGGGTTTTATCTATAAAAGAAAAGAGAGAGTCCCAGAGGAAGGAGAAAAAGAGGTTACTAGGATTTGCAAGGCCAAATCCAGTTATCTTTCACCAAAAACATCATCAACACAAAGATCGGAAAGAGTTGAACACTTCTATATCAAATTCAAGTGACGAATCAAAACTTTATAATCATACAAGTGTTTATTACTTGCTTTCCTTTAGCAATACTCATGTTCATGTTAGCATAGGAATGTAACACATAGGTATTGTTAATAAAAGTGATGAAAATTGGGGATTTGATATACATGAATTGAATCTGAGATTAACTTAGGTTGAACCATTTATGTATGTAGATTAGAAATCACGTATTGATGATTTTTTTTTTGATGAAAAAATCTGGAAATTTATGTTCATGGATGATAACTGGAAGAACTAGGGTTTTATTAAATTAATTGGGGATTCCAGATTACATTGATGATTAGAAAGGAATTAATGATGTTATTTTAGAGGAAATCATACATACATGTTAGGAAGATGATTTAAAATGGTTGATTGGTGATTGGGAATGATTCGTAGAGGTTAGAGGTGTTGAATTGGTGGAGAAAACGTTCCTGGGTTAATCTGCTCGAAAAAGGGTAGCGGTCTAGACTGCCTTTCATAAAAGGTCCGGACTATCGCTCCGAAAAAGGTCCGGATCATTTTATTTAAAAGGTTCGGATCGTTTGTTTTTAAAAGAAAGGGTCCCTATCACTTTCCTAGTGGGTCCGGACCGCCCTGCTGTATCTTCCAGAATTGAATTGTGAACCTTTAGGACATCATTAGTTACTTGAAATACACGAAATTTAATGAAGTACACTGGGATTTGAAGTGATGATATATTAAGGCAAGTGTGATTTAAGACTTGGGCATATGTGGGATGAATGACCCTTAGAAAATTATGAGAGAGATCATAATCATAATTATTAACACGTAGAGAGTATTAAGTGAAAGTAATACTACGAATAGGACATGACACTTAGTTGTGTGAATACATAGAGATTATTATACGTTATGTCTATACCTATGTATTGATTTATTATGTGTTTAGCATAACTATGCTGCTTGTTATCAAGAGTAGGTTTCACGCAGTGGACAATTTTATCTTGGGTGACTCGATGGGGGTGTATTGACTTATACCCAAAGCACATGAACTTTGATACATGCTATCTGCAACATAGGATAGTTTCGATGGTTGAATGGGAGCGTAGGTATATGTGTGACCCATTTATCTGGTGAGTATGCTCACCTCCAATATTTGTATTATGAGATTTATGGTTCGTGAGAGACGCCGAATCAATTGTCCTTTATGCAGCGAGTGATGCACCGGGACACGATAGCAGAGTATGCATTGCGCCAAGTGGTCCTAACCAAGGGGCGCAGGTTATATATATATATATATAAGTATACTTGAGAATGATTGATTCTAATGTGTGAAATTAGAAAATGTATAAATATGGATAAGTAAAGTAATTCCAGAGGGGAAAAGATTGCCTATCAAAATAGTGAATTTAAAATGGGTAACTGGCATAAAAGAATATTATTAGCGTACTGTATGGGTGATACGGGTTACTCCATTGAGATATATTTAGGGGTTCAAGTTGATAACCTAGTTGGGAATATTATAGATGACTAGGTTGGGGTAGACGTATGCTAGGTGTGCACATTAGTAGAGCGGTGAGAATCTCAAGTGAGAGTTCGGAACTAACATGTACCTAATAATTGCATCTTTGCAGTTTTAAATACTTGCTAAAAAAATATGTTTACAAATCGGGCTCTGACCCGTTTCTTGTATTTCTCTTCTCTTTTGGTATATATATATATATTATACCAGGTGTCCAGCCACAGGGTCACCTGCAGACTTAGACACGTGGATCATTCGACGAGCTGCAGCTATTGTGGAAGCTGTAGGTTATTGATATTAGACGCTGCTATCTCTTCATTCTATTCCTAGTTCAGATATTTCATTTAGGGCATGTGTCACCCACTTCTAGATTAACTATTTCAGGGATTTTATTTTTATTAGCATTTCCTTACTACTGGATTTGAGTATTATGATACTTTGGTTTTAGACTTTGAACTGAAATGCTTTATCCAGTCTCATTTATTTCAGTATTTTATTTATGTTCAGTATTTATTCTTGTGGAACGGAATTGGCTTATATTCTATAGCATGGAATTTATTAATGGATTAATTGGGTATAATTAATTCGTGTAAATATTTTGACACTTAGCTTAATTAATTATTAGGTGATTAATAATGAAAATTATTTTCAACATTGATGCTAAGAATGAACCAATCAGACACTTTGGTTTTAATTTGATAAAGGACTGATCACCTGGTATTTAATTATGCGGGGTGTCACATATAAACTATCAGATAAGCTGAGTTACTACCAGAGCACTAATCCCTCTCAGGGAGATTGACTCTACCCATTTAGTATACAATTTTGCATCTACTATAATAAAAAATTTCCCATGGGAGGTTAGGCTGATCTTACCAACCCAATAAAATGGCTAGTTAAGAAATGGGTAAGGAGAAAACAGACTAACCGAGGGGGAATGGACCATGAGCTTGATATGCTCGATATTTTTCCACAAAATTTATGGAACATGTTCTATCAGTGGCTATTAGTATCCCAAGGTCATGAGTTGACCATACAATTTTGTTCCACCCCATATGTGAGGGCTCATGAGCTTCCTTTAACATTTTTGCCACTTTTTCTTTTGCAACACATTCGAGGGCTCTCCCAATATATCGTTTTCTGTAAAATCCCCTTTCACCAAGTAGAACTGAGCAAACATCTTTTTTAAGAAAATATCATCAATTGTCTCAACGGGTAGTTCTCCATTTTGGGATAGGAAATATAAGGATTTCTTCAGTGCTCCAATATTTCCATGAAATTAGCTTTAGTTAGCTGATAAAATTGAGTCCGGAATTTCAAATAACTTTTTTAAATATGAGCGGTTTTTGTATTCATAATGGGCTAGTAGTAGCCCCCTTGCTTCAAATGCCTATGAAGAGGAATATTTCTATCTCTACGGTGTCTTTTGTGCATTGAGATCATCTTCTCACGAGCCTATTCTTCCCTTATTCACTATGCCAAGTAACCACCCAGACCTTTGAAGCAAAGAGCGCCTTAAAGAATATGAAAATTTACAAGCTCTGTTAGCCTCATTTCTCCTTCATTCGTTTCCAATTGCTTTGCTATTGAGAATCTCCAGTCTTTAGGACCCTAAAATATATCACAATTATAGGAATTATTCTTTATTGAACAGTGATCTTGTCTTCTGGCTTATTCATCTTTAACTTTTAAGAAATCGTTACTAGGGCATAGGGGTGTCTATTTATCATTCTGGTTGTCCTTCTACCTTAATAACTGAGGTTGAAAAATCTTTCTATAATTATTATGTAGGGAGAAAGATTAGCATGATTGAGTGGTAATGGTCCATCGACTTTCTTCAACACGTGGTTAGAATCTCCTAGTATAAAAATTACTTTAATCCCTCTTCTCGAAGCTTATAACAGACTGATTATGAGCGCTTTATATTCTGCTTTGTTATTTTAAGCATTGAAATCTAGTTTTTGAGAGAGGGTGAGTTTTCTTTTCCATTAGAGAGTATAAGTTTCTATTTTCCATTAGAGAGTATAACTCCTTCTCCACCTGTACCTTGTGCACATGAGACATCAAACTCCATCTTTTATTCTTCGATCTCCCTAGCTAAACAAGCTTAAAAGTTATCCCTTAGCAGCTCCTCGCTTGGAGGTCCAAATTCTAACTTGGGAAGTTATCTAGGAGGTCTTCTACATCTTGACTTTTGATGGCCTTTGGAGCAAGGCACTTCAAATTATATTCTAAAAGTATTAGGAACCATCTAACTTATCGCCCTAACAAAATGGTTCTCGCAAGTAGGTACTTGATAGGATCACACCTAGTGATTATATGCACAGTAAATGCAAGAAGGTAGTGTCTTAACTTCTGGACCGTAAACACCCAGGTCAAACAATGCCTTTCCACACTTGTATATATGTATTTTGTCCCAGAGATCACTCGAGACAAATAATAAATGGGTCGCTTCATCCTTTATTTTTCTTTGGTGAGAAAAGACCCAATAGATAACTTGGTAGAAGGGAGGTATAAAGCAAACTCTTATCTGCCTCTGGTGGAATCATAGTCTAAGTAGAAGTCAAAATCTCCTTAATTCTCTCAAATTCTCTATTTTTCTTATCCCCCCATATTCATTTCACTGTATCCTTTATGAGTGGCGAGAAAGGATGGATAACTTCTACCAATGTTCATATAAACCTTCTCAAATATGAGACTTTTCTCAAGAAGCTTTTGAGTTATCTCTGACCCTTCGATGGTGGCATCATCAAAATGAAATTTTATTTTTCAAAATCAACTTGAGCATCTTTCCTATTACCAAAACATTTGAGGAATCTACCCGCAGTAACTCCAAAAGCTTATTTAGAGGGGTTCATCCTCATATTATATTTACGACAATGCTTAAAAACTCGTCTAAGATCCTAAAAATGTCTTTTCTCCTTCTTGGATTTTACCATGAAGTTATCCACATAGTATTCCAATATATCATAAAGCAGGTCATAAAATATTGCTATCATATTTTTCTTCCACGTCTCTCCAGAATTCTTCAAACTAAATGTCATAACCGTGTAGTAAAAGTTTCCTAGATGGGTTAAAATGTTGTTTCTCCACATCCACCAAATCCGTTTTGATCTGATTAGCCAATATATTCATCCATGAAACTATACATTTCATAACCAAATGTGTCATCTATTCAACTATCAATTCCCTACTAAGGAAATTCATCCCTTGGACAAGCCCAATTTAGATATCTAAAATCTATGGAGACTTGGATTTTCTTATTGTATTTCTTAGCAATAGGCATAATACTTGATAGCCACACAGGGTATTGAATCGGTTTGATAAATCCGATGGAGAGTAACTTATCCACTTCTAGTTTAATCTTTAATACTTGCTCTACCTTATATGTGCGCGTGACATGTCTCACTTATAAGGCATTAGGCAAAATATTTTACCTTAGGATTCTTGGTGTACTTCCATGAAAATACATCAGGATAATACTTTTTTTCCCACTACTTCGGACTTAAACCCTAGAAAATGAAGATGGGTGTCTCATCACCTCCTTCCTATAATACCCCGCCCGCCCGGGGAGAGCGAACGGAGCGCCACTATCGATAAAATAAATCAATTCCACAAATAACAAGGTATAGAGCATCTAAATCCCACAACAACAGTAGAGGAAACCACTAATCTCAAATCTCTTCAAATAAATACAATAAATCTCTCGAATTAAATACAACATCTAACTCGAAAATAAAATACAAATCTCCAAATCTCTATACATCAAAATAATACAAATCTTTCCCAAACAATCCTCGCTAAAATCAATCTCCATAGAGCCCCAAAATCCGCACTAACCTGCCACTAAAAGAAAATATGGGGAAGTACACAATACGACAAGAATTATGCTCAACAAATACGGATTAGCAACGAATAAAACGTAACAACATGAGTACGAATATGCAAATCAACATGCAAATCTCAAAGCATTTATCAATATAATTTCTCAACAACACTTTAACCGGGTCACCAGGCCTCACCACATCCATATATGATTTATCAAGCCATAGCCCGGGAAATAGAAATTTTGGCGGGTGCCCAACACCCGTGCCATATTAAAATCTCATGACAACGTTCTCAACATCAACAGTATAATGATACCATAAGAATCAAAATAATTTCAACAATTATTTTCCAAATTTCCAAGAATTTATCAATTCAAATATGAGTTCAATTAAACCTGAAATCAACGGAATAAACTCTCGAGAGATTTAAAGGAGCATATTGTGTAAAACCCCATACCTTAAACCATGATGAGAAACCAATGATCATATCCTCAAGATCAACACAAAAGATCTACAAAATCTCCTCCAAGAACCTCCAAAAAAATAGCCCCAAGAACACCTCTAATCTAAGGTTGGAACTCACAAATCTCAAGGGCCAATGTATATATAAAAAGAAGAGGAATAGAAAATATATTTGCTGCCAAAATTTGTGCCCAAAGTAGGTTAAAAGGGTTGACCATGACTTCCTTTTAAAATGAAAAGAAATGAAGAGTTGGAATCCAAAAGACTCCTTTAAATAAGGCAAAGAAATGAAGAGTTGGAAGCCAAAACAACTCCAAGAGTTAAAAACATTTTAAAATCATTTTAAAATTCGTTTTAACTCCGTTTTCGAAACCGTTTGAAATTATCACCTTTAAAAATAATAACCAACATATTTGAGCAATAAAAATAATTTTATCAAAAACTTTATTTTCCTCCATTTTCCAGAAATTAATTAAAATAGCCCAAAATTACGCGGGTTATTACACTTCCCCACTAACAATGGAATTTCGCCCTCGAAATTCACCGAATGCCTAACTCTCAAAATCAGGCCACTATAATAACTCCAAAAATAATCTCGCCTCCAAAAATAATTCCTCACCTCTAATCTCGAAACCTATCACGAATATCACCTAAAATTTTCTATCTTCAAAAATTGCTAACCATGCAATGAACCCAAAATCCAAGCCCCGATGGTTGTCGTATACCAAAGCTCTGATACCATTGGTAACACCCGTCCGCCCGGGGAGAGCGAACGGAGTGCCACTATCGATAAAATAAATCAATTCCACAAATAACAAGGTATAGAGCATCTAAATCCCACAACAACAGTAGAGGAAACCACTAATCTCAAATCTCTTCAAATAAATACAATAAATCTCTCGAATTAAATACAACATCTAACTCGAAAATAAAATACAAATATCCAAAGCTCTATACATCAAAATAATACAAATCTTTCTCAAACAACCCTCGCTAAAATCAATCTCCATAGCTCCCCAAAATCCGCGCTAACCTGCCACTAAAAGAAAATATGGGGAAGTACACAATACGACAGGAATTATGCTCAACAAATACGGATTAGCAACGAATAAAAAGTAACAACATGAGTACAAATATTCAAATCAAAATGCAAATCTCAAAGCATTTATGAATATATTTTCTCAACAACACTTTAACCGGGTCACCAGGCCTCACCACATCCATATATGCTTTATCAAGCCATAGCCCGAGAAATAGAAATTTTGGCGGGTGCCCAACATCCGTGCCATATTAAAATCTCATGACAACGTGCTCAACAACAACAGTATAATGATACCACAAGAATCAAAATAATTTCAATAATTATTTTCCAGATTTCCAAGAATTTATCAATTCAAATATGAGTTCAATTAAACCTGAAATCAATATAATAAACTCTCGAAAGATTTAAAGGAGCATATTGTGTAAAACCCCATACCTCAAACCATGATGAGAAACCAATGATCACATCCTCAAGATCAACACAAAAGATCTACAAAACCTCCTCCAAGAACCTCTAACAAAATAGCTCCAAGAACACCTCTAATCTAAGGTTGTAACTCACAAATCTCAAGGGCTAATGTATATATAAAAAAGAAGAGGAATATAAAATATATTTGCTGCCAAAATTTGTGCCAAAAGTAGGTTAAAAGGGTTGCCCATGACTTCCTTTTATAATGCAAAGAAATGAAGAGTTGGAATCCAAAAGACTCCTTTAAATAAGGCAAAGAAATGAAGAGTTGGAAGCCAAAACAACTCCAAGAGTTAAAAACATTTTAAAATCCGTTTTAACTCCGTTTTCGAAATCTTTTGAAATTCTCACCTTTAAAAATAATAACCAACATATTTGAGCAATAAAAATAATTTTATCAAAAACTTTATTTTCCTCCATTTTCCAGAAATTAATTAAAATAGCCCAAAATTACGCGGGTTATTACACTTCCTCTCCCAAATTAACTCTTCAAGATCTTGAAGCTACTTTCAAGACCATCTTGCATAAACTTAGGGGCCTCATGTAGTTATTCAACATGTTCCACTATATGAGAATCATCGATCATGAAACACTGGGGCATCGGGTTCATGATCTCATCCCAAAATGCCACTCGCAAAAACCATTGTAAACGGTAAATGACTTATCTATTGGGAAAAAAATTCTTACATGTGTAAGAAGGTCTTGCATTTTCTTTTATATATCTCTTTTCTTTCCATCATTATCAGGAGGTACCATTCGTGGACCTAACCTTTCATGAACAAACTTTTTGGATTTTCTTCCTTCTTAAACCATTTGGTTCGTATTTTCTCCTTTGATAAAAAAATTCTTCCTCTCCTCATCCATTTTTGTGTAGAATGTTGCATCAACTAAGTGGGCCTCTTCCACTGAGAACGGTCTTTTTGTAGATTTAATCATTATCTCTATTCCACAAACATTGTCCTTTATGCATTGGTGGAACGTAGAGGGAACAATTCCATGTGTATGCATCCACTCTCGGCCTATCAATAATTGATAACTTGCATTGGCATTAATGACATGAAATTTTATGTGGGATGTGAAATTTCCCAACTTTATCCCCACGTTCACTTATCGGAGTGATTGCATCCTCACATTATCAAATCCTGAAATTACGAGAGGTATTGTAATAATTTTCTCTTTTGAAATTCCTATTTTGTAGAGAGTACTTACGGACATGATGTTGATTGATGCACTGCCATCCAACAGTTCACTTAGAACACCAATCTTGTTTACTATAGCAGTAACATACAAAGGTCGGTTGTATAGAAAATCATACGTATCTATTCGCATATGAAAATGCCAATTTTAAGTTGTATCTTTTCATGAGCCTTCTAATGGGGCCATGCAAATTAATCGATGGATCCCTCGGTATTACATCGCCTAGAGAATCTTCATAGTGACTCCACTCTGGTTTCATAACTGACTCCAATTTGATCAAATAACCATTTGAACTTTGGGCTTTTTGCAATCGTTGCACATTCTAAATCGATCTCCACCTCATGTATTCGGCCCCAGGCATTCTTCCTTCATCAAAAGCAAGTACCATGCTGACATTGCCTTCTTTAATTTCTAACTCTTCATCCCAACCACTCTTGGAATTTGTGTTGGCTAAACTCATTAACCACTCATCGCATGCTTTATCATTCTTTAGTCATTCCTCATATAAAAATATCCAATCCCAGTCATGCACTATCACTATATTCGTAGAGCCATATCGATGAGCTAACAAAGGGTTCTTATTGACATACATGGGATGGATCTACAAAGTACTATTTGAAACTTGATCACTTAATAAAAATCTTTTGTATCTTGTTGAACTCTCTGGTCAAGGTCGCAAAATTTCACAAACATCTTCTCAAAAACTATTGGTACTTGATCATTCGATAGAGGAGGACATGCCACCCCTCACATACTAATGTCTGTTAAAATCCATAGACTCTTCAACACTGAATGGAAGCGGTGGTAGGATGTCACTTCCAAAAATTTTTCCCTACAATATTATTCTTGGGTCCTTGACCACCTTTCTTTCCTTTGGGTTTGCCTTCCACATATTTTCTCACCACTCGTCGCGAGACTTGAAATCTTCCTACTGGAAGTGTCACTTTCTTTCTCTACCCTTGGGGTTTTGGCTTGATAAACATGGTTATATTTCTCGTTGCTCAAGTGAACTCCCTAAAAGGGCCTTCTCGAGTTTTATTAATCAGGTGGACTTTGTACTCCTCGAGTAATCCTTTTACATAGATCTGTAACAACCTAACCTCTGTGACCTCCTCATGGACGTCCAATGATTTTTCCCTAAAATGATTGATGTATTGCATTAGCTCATTGCCAAGTTTTTTCACTTCATGGGCCAAATTCTTTAGATTAATCATCTTGAGGCAAAAATAATTTTTGTAAGAACTATTTGTGCATCTCTTCCTGAGTGAGAATGATATTTGGCACCAGGTAGGAGTGCCATGAATAGGCTTTACTAGGTAGAGTCTTTTATAATCCCCTCATCTTAAAATTCTAATTTTTGTAATGCACACCGAGATATTCTAAGAACCTCTTGATGTGTTCTTTAGGGTTTTCTCCCTTGCCATTGAACTTCATGAATTTTGGCGGAATATACCTCTCGAGGTACGGCTTCTTATTGACGCCATGTAGATAAGGATTATTTAACTCCTCATGAGGTGATTCTTTCTGGAGCGAGGAGCCTATTCACCTCCTCCATCCTTTAGGCCACCAAATTCCTTATCGGCACCACCTTTATTCCTCCCATTTCTCCATTAGGACCCACTATTGGAGTAGCACAAAATTTTCCTAGAGTGGCCATATACACATTGTGTTGCCTCAGGAATTCAAAAAGCAAACTCATGAGATTCATCCCATTCAACTATGCAGCAATTTTGAAAGATTATAACCTTCGTTTTCTATGGTAATGAGAATACCTCCCCAGAAGAGTCACCAAATGTAGGAGGGTGATGGTACTAGGGTCTATGAATAATTATAAATGGGTGAGGCGTGATCCACTCCAATTGAAACTATCTACAAGGCTTTAATATTTTAAGAACATAGAAAAGACCAAAAACTAAGTTTTTAATATAATAACGATATTTGTGATAACAATGATGAGAAGATAATGATTGAGTACAATGTTTTAATAACAGTAAAAGGAATGAACCACTTAAGAATAATGATTTTCTGAGAGTGGATAGATAATCACTTCCAATATCTTATAGAGAGCAAGGAGATCTATAGCGGGATCTGTGCAGACTAATAGTGATAATCAACTGATGGTAGTGGATGTGCCCCAAGAGCTATACTTATCGTGAAACCTTAGGGCTAATGTCGCAAATGTGTGATAATGTAATATTCCCATGTGATATATATCTAAAAATACTTTCACCAATACTAATATTTGTCACTGTCTACTATGATCTGTCTGTTTGTGAAATTCCACCTGGGGTAATTGTGGACAAAAAGTAGTGTTGTAGGCCTTAACACCAAAAAGTAATATTTTATCTATTTATGAATGGTTGCTTCATGAATATATTTGAAAATTTACGAGTGACCTTGAGAACCACTAGCCATTTGACTGATATAAAATGTCTTATGAGAAATCCATTAACTGCTCTCTAATTAGTAATTGTGGGCTGTGTAATTTTAGTGAGTCTAAGGGACCTCTTGTGTCCCTCACCTCCGTATTCTCTCTTTCCTAAGATATTGGAATGGTTGGGCCTTATCTTTCTCAATAAAACTTAACATTTAGGCTCCAAACCAAAACTCTCAAGCGGTCCCAATTGGCCATCTGTTGAACCCTTCTTACTCGGCTAAGGCTTCTTGATAAGTAAACATATGGTCAAACAACAAGACAAGTATTAGTAAATGAGTTTCTCAAATACCTGATTTTTTATTGCTTGAGAAACTAATCTCAAAGTTACTTTACTATGAAGGTAGGGCTACTCGTGTACTTATTTCTTTTTAAAAGCTCTACGATTTAGGGTTGCTCATAGGACCTCCTTATTTCTCACATAAATCGAGTAACTTGAGGTTGCTCATGAATCCCTCTTATTGGCCACTGCTCATGTGACTTACTAGTTACTTGGTCCTTCTCATCCAATACCTTCTTCTAGTCACTACTAGTGTGACTTGCTAATGTTTTGAACCTGCTCGCCCAACATTACTTGTTGATAGCTACTGATTTGACATGCAAGTGGTTTGGACGTGCTCACCCAATATTCTTTATTATAGTAACTTCTAGTGTGACTTATGAGTGGTTTGGACCTTGTCACCCAGCATTCCTTATCGATACTTGATTGCACAATGCCTCGGTATGGGGTTTCTTCTGCACCTACTTTGACTATATAGTGCTCATGAAAGCTTTTCTTTAATAGGAGAACTATTTGTATACCCTTGTACATCAACATATACAAAAGCATCTAATCCATCGAGTAGGATGAACTGCTAGTAGAGATACCAAAAACCATGTGTTGGGGTATCAAAGTAGATTCTAACCCATTAAAAGTTATCCCCCAACCTAAAAGACGCCTCACACGAAACCATATCGATCTACACACCTATTTAGACTTTCTTATACTACGGTTGGTCTTCGACATGTTCATGGGGGACATAATGTGGTATATCCCCATGGACCCAACACTACACCATTGTGCGATACACCTATAGAAATACATACATAAATATCACTCACATAGATGGGATCATCAAGTTCAAAGATGAAATGACCCATCGAGGCCATATGCCTCCTGAAGGCCCCCTACCTAAAGATACTCTTATAATATGTGGACAGAGATGGTCAACTCGTCTCTTCACTATCACACACAAAGACACTTTAAAAGCCTCCAATACATAGTTACCGTCCTAACAAAATCTAAATATATTAAGGGAATTTCACCATAGGGAATGGAATACATAGATTATCTATACTATCATGGGGACATCTATAGTGAGTCCATTGGCATTATGAGAGGCATAAACCTTAGGAAATCAAAAACCTCTAAAGATGATGATAATGATGGTCTCAAAGAGTCCACCTCCAATGATGGAATTTGGTCAGGATCGTCAATGTCTATAGAACCATCTCCAGAAACCCCAAATTAAGGGGGAGAGTAAGTCCTAGATACGATAGTAGATACCCCGACTCCTATTCTAGAATTGGACATAGCCATGCGGTAAATACATGACTCCGTGTCCCAAACTCATAACAAGGCTCCTAAGATCCTAAAACCAACACTGTCCTTAGGACTGAGGTGAATCTGTAAGGACATTAATTTCTAATTATGTCCCTGTATTGTTTTGACTTAATTCCATGAACAAAATTGTGTTTGTAATATGTCATAGGGAAAGTTTATTTTGTCACGATCCCACTTGGTCTATGATGTATTGAAGAAAATTGAAGACGTTATGGCAAAGCTTCAAAGAATTTATCATGCTGAAGTTTAATTGGTGCAAGTTTATTCGTCTTCAAAGTTAATTGCATTCCGAGATCACACAGGTATGAATGCGTATAATTAATGGTGCTCGAAATTATTTTTATAAAAGATAAGGATGTAATTTTTATAAAGAAAAGTGTTTTAAAATGTTTTAAAGTGTTTTAAATGGTCTACACTACATTTTATTTTGATAAATCCGAAAAGGAGTTTGACTTATTTGGATCTCTTTTAGAAGAGACATTTTAAACAAAAAGTCAAAAAAGTCAAACGTCGCATTATTGCTCAAACGACATAAGATATCATTCAAACGATATACCTATGTCGCGCGAACGACGTGTTTTTATCATTCGAATGAAACGTTTTTCGAGGCGGCACTTAATTCCTATTTAAAGCGTGTTTTCGTCAGAGTTTCGTAAGTGTGCATCTGGAAAAACAGTTTACATTCCAGTACGAGTTTTGAATATGTTTTTTAAGGTTTAAAAAGCTTAAACGCATCCTTAGAGTTTGTAAAGATCAGAGTTATCATTCTTATATATTTACGTGATCTTGTTGCACCATAAAAGTTTGTTCAACCATTGAACATAAGGGTTTTGCAGTGAAGAAAAGAGAAGGACTTCTTGTGCGACATCATAGATGAATTAAAGCCATTCGGTGGACACCGAGACATACGTGGACGCGTGTGTTGTGGACAGGTATCGTGGAAGATGAAATTTCTACATGGGCACTACTGAAGAACGGTAGAATATCAGAAGGAGCGTCAAGACCCATGGGGATCGAGTCATTGAGTAAGGCTAATCTGTCTTTGTAAAACCTTTGTTCATAGTGATTGTCTAGCTTGGGCCGTCCGAGGTTGTTTTCCCATTTGGGGGTTTTTCCTCGTACATCCGGCATTGTGAGTATTCTTTACTTTACTTTAATCACTAGATGCATGTTTAGGATTAATCAAGATAAAATTGGTTTAAAGTAAGAATTGGGTTTTCACAACTTTGTTTGGTGCATATTAAAAGTTGGATAATTTTTGGTAATAAATTGGTTTCATTTGAGACACGCGCACATAAGGGACTACCCAGGTGTTTTTTCAAATTGGTATCAGAGCTAGAAAACATATTTTATTTGTTTTATGATCCCGTCTATTTTCAAAGATGAATGTTGGATTTAATGAACTTTCTCGAACTCCTATTTTTTATGGCACTAATTAAACTTATTGGAAGATGATAATGAGAAGTGCTTTAAAATCAATTGATGAGCGTGTATGTCTAGCAGTTGAGAAAGGTTGGACACCCCCTGTCACTATTGTAGGTAAGGTCAGTAGTTTAAATCTTGTCGAGTCATGGACCGAAACTGAACAAAGACTTTCACAATATAATTCTAAGGGTCTGCACGTTATTTCTTTACATGTCACACCGGAAGAATATATTACAATTATGACTTGTGAGATATCAAAAGAGGCTTGGGATATTTTGGCACTCACTCACGAAGGCGCTAGCATGGTTAGGGCGTCGAAGCTTCAAAATCTCGCTACACAGTTTGAGACCATTAGGATGTTAAAGAGTGAGACTTTTGATGAGTTTTATGCTATTTTGCCAATATTGCCAACACGTCATTTAACCTAGGTGAGAAAATTCCTGATAACCGTTTCATTAAAAAAATCCTTGGGTCGTTGCCTAGTAGGTTTGATGCGAAAGTGACCATTTTAAACTCCTTGGGTAAGTTAGAGTCGACGAAACTAGAAGAGATTGTAAGTGACTTAAAAACCTATGAAATTGATATGATTACCTCGAAGCAAGTGCCTAATAAAGAAAAGGGTATTTCTTTGAAAACTCGGAAGGAAGAAATTAAAGTTTCTGATTCCGATTCTAATTCCGATTTTGAGGATGTTTCTTTCTTCGCAAAGAAATTTAAATTTTTTATTAAGTTTCAAAAGCAATCTAATGATCCCAAGAAATTTAAAAAATTCAAGAAAAACAAAGTAGATCCCACCTCTAAGGATAAGTTTGATAAGCCTAAGGGAGATGAGTCGGATAAGTGTTTTGGGTGTGAGGGGTACGGTCACAAAGTTAAGGAGTGTCCCACTAGACTTAAGAAAGAGGGCAAGCAACCCATTGTTTATATTACCAACTTAAGTGATAGTGATCCGGAAGAGGGAGAGAGTTCCCCCATTCATCGTAACATTGTTGCGTTTATGGCATGGCATGTGAGAGACGAAGATTCTCATGTGCATGACACTTATGAGGAGGTTTTGAGTGTATCCCATGTTTCCTCGAATAAGCTATCATATCCCTTCCTTGGGAAAATAAAAAAAAATTTAAAGGCATCTCCATCGAAGATTGGCTAATAGAACCAAATGGGAGTTGTTCCATACATCCCTAAAATACCAAGTTACCTTCTTTCGTCTATTGTCTCAAGATTATATTCACAAATACCTTAATCCATCTAAGATGTCATCCACTATCGGTTCCATTACCATGAAATAACATATCATATTCTCTAATGAGGACCTCCATGTGAAATGTTGTAATCATCGGTTCGTCTACACATCACCACTGAGGCCTACAGACATATTGTACACCTAGTTTTTATAGAAAGTGGGTTCTCCATTAATGTATTCCCTCTTTGCACTACTACTGGCTTAACATACATCGTCTTGGAGTTCATGTCATCCTCTACGGTCATAAAGGCCTATAAAAACACTCGTTGAGAGGTTTTGGGAGCCATCACCCTCACTTTTATAGTGGGGCCCATAAAATATGATGAGGAGTTTTAGGTAGTCAACATCCCAATGAATTTCAACCTCTTGCTCGAGTGGGATTGTGTACACCCAATAGGGGCATTACCTTATCATTTCATATGAAGGTGAGGTTTTCATTCGATACAGATGTCATCATAATCCAAAGGGATGACAACTCAGTCACAATGCCAACACAAACACAATTCTCCTCCCGGATACCCACCACAACAGTGGAGACATCTGCCTCAATACATTCTTAGTTATCCCACTCGTTCACATGATAGAAGAACGATATATTATTAATAGTGTAGCAACCAAAGTCATCTACAAAATGGGATACATAGTGGGGTTAGGACTTGGAAAAATTAATAAGGAACCCTCGAAGTTTCCACTGCAATGGAACACAACATAAATGCCATCCTTGGGTATATTCCCAATAATAAAACTCTAACCTCTGGTCCCAAAGACCACCATCAGGGATGGAATAAACACTTCTACCTTAAAGATGAGATATTTCCCAATTATAGACTTCCTTAACCATGGTAGGATGAATTAAATAAATACTTAAAATTGGGGATGGAAATACTTTATGAGGAAGGTTTGTACATTTATTATGGGAAAATCCGCAAGCTAGCCACAACGAGGTAAATTTATTGTGGTTTACTACGGAAGAATAAAAAATCCCTAAATGGAGATTGCTTTAATTATTCAGTGATGAAGTTTCCCTGCTAGCCACGTTGGGGACCTCATATTTAAGTCCTCTAAAATGCGTCCACAACCGGTACACCGCCCTCACCACATGCAGAATCACTACAGAGAAAGGAAGATTGGTCAGTATCCCTGAGCTCAATCTCTACCTCCGCATACTAGACTCAATATCCCTACCATTTGAGACACCGGAGAAATCACTCTATGAAACATTGATAATAGGAGAAATCACTATCATGTTAACAAAATATTACCCCTTACCCACCTCTCCTAATGTATCCCTCTATAAAGCATACATTTCTCCAATTACCAATGTTGTCCTCCATCCCTTTAATGGCATAATAAATAGTTATTTCCAGTATTTTCTTGCATATGTTACATGTGATGACTATAATCTTAGTGATGGATTATAACTCACACCTAATAATGATGACTTTACGGATTTTAAATACTTAAAACACTTATGAAAATATAACCAAAGTTAAATTAGACGCATGTCTTCCAATAAGGATGACACAATAACCATAATCTTGGACACTCTCTAAAACCCTAAAGAGTTATAAATAGGGTCCACCATGGATGAGAACGAACAAAAGGAGCTCATGTATTTCCTCGCCAACTTTGTAAATGTGTTCTCTTGGTCTTATATGGAAATGCCCAACATCGACCCAACTATCATCATGCATAAGATACCCATTCTATCTGATGCAATGACCATTAATAAAGACTCCATAAACTGACACTCGAGTGATCCTTAAAAGTTAAGGAGGTAGTAGAGAAACAATTTAGTTTGGGGTTTATTAGAGTAGTAGAATATCCCACTTGGTTAGCAAACATCCTACTCATATCTAAAGACAATGAAAAAGTATTAATGCGCCTATTGCACAGAGATCTCAATCGGGAATGTCCTAATGATGATTTCCCTCTACCATAGATTGACCTATTGCTAGATATCACAACGATTAATGCACACAAATCCTTTGTGAATGTGTTCACGGGCTAAAACCAGATAAAAATGCACCCCAATCACAAAGGGAAAATTGGGTTCATTATCCTTTAGGGGTCTTACTATTATACAATTATGCCATTCAGTCTCAATAATTCTGGTTTGATTACCAAACAGCATCCATAAACATCCTTAATGGCCACATATACAAAGAAGTGGAAGTGTTCATAGATAAAATGATCATGAATGACACATTCTAGAACTCTGAAGAGTGCGATTTTGTTAAAATACAGAAATTATTTAATTAAACACCGTATTTCAATAAAATCCTAAAACATGCATCTAGATGACTTATCAATTAAAATAAATATAGCATGTGACACAACATATCAGGAAAAATCCCCGCAGGGCAAAACCATATTATTTTCACTATAATTTGTAACCGCGGATTATACTGAAAATAAGTGTGACATACAAAAATACCCGTAGGTGTCGTTTTCGATATCGTCGGCTGAAATCTCCCGCAAGAATTCCAGATGGGCAGCAATGAAGAAGATACCGGCTTCTCCATAAAATACTCCAATTGAATGTATAAGACCTCTTGAAGGTTTAGAAATGTGCACTTGATGAATGGTAATTAAGTGTGCATTTAAATAGGCATAAAGTCTTAAAATAATGAAGACAAATGCCTTAAAATGATGAAGACGAGACCCTTAAAATGAGGAAGACAAAAAATAATGAAGACTAAAAAGAGATTTGCATCACTTCATTATTATTTTTCTTCTCCAGTTTCAAAAGGCCATAACTTCTTCACCGTAACTCAGATTGAGGTGCCGTTTCTTCCAATATCTTCGTGGCATCGAGCTCTTCAAATTTTTAGTTTACCATTCCTTTGGATGGTGATTATAAAAATTACCAAAATGCCCTTAAACTTTCATACCGAGCCTTCTTTCACTGTTTTGACTTCTCTTGCGTACCACTTGCATAAAGTGCCTAAAATCATGGAACGTGAAGTCATTGAGGCCGATGTGGGACACATGATGGAGATGTTGAATGCTTGATTCCCAGAATTCGGATTAAGGCCGTCGTATGAGATCGTGTAGAGACTTGCCGAATGTAACGGTATTAGACATACAAACAGTGATCTAGGAAAATAGAAAATTCCTAGATATTTTTCGGACATTTATAAAATTATGTCCTTACAAATCTCCCCTTATGTCTATGCTGGTACATACATAAAAATTCGAATTATGCAATCTCCCAAAACAAATGACATATGATAATATCCCTATTAAACGCTCAAACTGAGAATACTAAATGACATGTCTTCAATCAAACATCTTCAAATCTTAATACTTTAGAAACTCCCAAAGCTTTTCTCATCAGGGTGTGCAATCCAATAGATATCAACTTTGTACCTACACACATGAGATAGAGCAAATACCTGTGACACGCAACAGTTTGAAATATAATGATATGCAAAAATCAAAGATCAATTGAGTTTAAGCAAATCATAGATAAATCAACAAGATTTTCTCCCCCATAATTCATTCTCCCCCTTTTTATGATGTCCCCAAATAGAAAGATATGAGAAGCATAAACATGGAAAATGTCACAAAAAAATGTTCTATTTTTTTGAATTGTTTCAAATTTTTACTCAAAATATACAACAAAGAATCTTCTATTTTTTTTTTAATTTTTCATTTTTTTTAAAAAAATATACAATAAAGAATAAAAGAATCTTCTATTTTTTTTATCCAAAATATATAACAAAGAATCACACAATGAAAGAACACAAAAACAACCAAGTCGATGATAGCGTAAATGTAGGGGTGTGAACACATTCGATAGGTAAATAAAATCAATCAATCATATGTGCACGATGCATATGTGTACTCCTAATGAATGAACATCAAAAGTATCCTTAGGTGTAAAAATAGTTGAATTTAGATGACATCGTCTTAATCAAATCAAAAAATCAAAGTAAAAGTGATTTCCACACCAATAACGTCCAAAACTATTTAGCGCTTTTTCAAGATTTTCAAGGACGTGCAAACCCGTTTAAATTTTCCAACAAAACTCCCTCAGATATATTTTCTTTTAGATGCGATAAACTAAATTCTCAAACTTTGGAGAATTGATGGTGAAACCTAATGGCCCATATTTGGCATGTATTTCTTTTTATTGCCATTAAATTTTTTGGGCTCTTTTAACCTCTTTGGACCCCGGATAATAAAATTCCTTAATTTTTTAGGTCCATTTTAACGGTGGCTTTTGCGCAAAGGATAGCTATTCACCTTTCATAGACCCTCCCCGTTAAAAAAAACACAGTCTTAAAAAACGGTTATTACATGACACCTTTCTTATCAAGTTTTATCGCGTTTGGTTCGTTTCAAGGACAGGATTGAAGTGAAAACACCCAACCAACATGTGATAAGACAAGAACAATATTCAAACAAATCCGTTCATGAGTGCAATAAAGGAAATCACGAGTCAATCATGTAGGAAGTAACACTTGATTACATCTTAATGACTCCAAACATTATAAAGCACAAAAATGACAAGATATATTGTCTCAAAACACTATCAAATAGTCACATGAATAAATGAAATGAAATTGTGACTTGGCTATCTGAAATGCTCATTCATAAAAGGTGCAAAAACAAAAATATTTTTGTTCCTTTCTAAAAAATTTATAAAAAGAAAATATTTTTGTTCTTTTCTAAAATTTTATAAAAAGAATATCTTTTTGTTCTTTTCTAAAAATTTTATAAAAAAAATAAAATATTTTTGATCTTTCATTTTTTTTAAAACAATATAAAAGTAATAATAATACATAAGATACAGTCTAGCAATAGGAATCATATGATGTAAACATGACAAAGCATCCTATCCTAGACACGGACCATCCCTTCAGTTATCTGTGCAAATCCCTAAAGATTTTCTAAGACACTCGAATCTAAGGGCATCTAAAGGTTTCGTGAAAATATCAGCTAACTGACAATCGGTGGGAACGTAACTCAGGGATACGACTTACTCTTTAACTAAGTTGTTGTATAAAGTGCTCATGTATCCTGATGTGCTTTGGACGCGAATGCTGGACTGGATTGCGGGATATGTGTATCGCGCTCGTGTTATCACAGGAAATGGTCATGTTGTCCTATGAAATCCCATAATCCTCCAGCATCTGTTTCATCCACAAGAGTTGCGTGCAATAACTCCCGGTGACGATGTACTCGGCCTCCGCAGTGGATAAAAAGATGGAGCTTTGCTTCTTGCTCAACCAGGATACAAGAGCATAACCAAAATATAAACACCCACCAGAAGTGCTCTTACATCCATCTACATCCCCGGCCCAATCGGCATCTGAATAGGCGAACAAACAATCATTGGTATCAAGGGAATAACAAATACCATATGAGAGAGTCTCACTCACGTATTTGATAATACATTTTAGAGCAAGTAAGTGAGACTCTTTCGGGGACGCCTGATATCGCACACAGACTCCAACACTAAAGGTAATGTCGGGACGACTAGCAGTGAAGTAGAGAAGACTACCTATCATACTCCGATACAAGGTTTGATCTACGTCCTTACCTGAAGTGTCCTTACTAAGCTTGATAGAAGTACTCATAGGTGTACGAGCATGCTTAGCGGAGTCTAAACCCAATTTCTTCACTAGGTCTTGAGAGAGCAGCTACAGCGGAAATATTGCGACTTCTCAAATAAAAACAAATTTTAATTAATCCCAAATTTTAGTTAAACCCTAAGACATGCATCTAGATGATTTATCAAATGAAATATAGCATGCAGGATAAAAATAAACAAGTTATATATAAAACCCTTTTAACACAAACAAACCCTAAACATGCAGCAGTATGTGATTGAATAAATAGATAATCTACGCAAGAACATTCAAACACATGCAATTATGGAAAAATCCCCCTCATGGGCAAAACCATTTATTTTCACTATAATTTGTAAGAAAACGGCTTACAATCGAATTACAATGAAAATACAAGTTGACTAAGAATTACCCTCGGGTATCGGATTCTGTAGTCGCGGCTGGAATTATCCCTTTCCAGTAGGGCTGCAATGAAGAAGAAGAACGGTCTCCTCCACAAGGGTTGAACTAGGGGTGTAAACGGGTCGGGTCTGGATCGGGTCTGGGTATATCCAGATCCGATCCGGGTATATTTTTAACGGATCGGGTCTTACCCGATTACCCGACGGGTCTCAGAAAATGGATCCAGACCCGGATCCGTTAAGGACCCGGAGACCCGACCCGAATACCCGACCCGATTATATATATATATAAAAAAAAACTGTTTATATATATATATATAAATAAAACTGTTTTTATATAAATATAACTTATATTTATATAAAAACAGTTTTATATAAAAACAATATAAAAACTGTTTTTATATATATATATATAAGTTATAATTATATAAAAACAGTTTTTATATAAATGTTTTTATATAAAATAAAACTGTTTACATTTATATAAAAACAGTTTTATATAAAAAACAGTTTTTATATAAAATAAAACTGTTTATATATATATATATATATATATATAAACAATTTTTTATAAAATATATACATATATATATATATATATATAAACAGTTTTTATATAAAACTGTTTATATATATATATATATATATATATATATATATATATATATATATATATATATAAACAGTTTTTATATAAAACTGTTTTTATATATAAATATATAACTTATAAATATATATATAATATTATATATAAATATATATTTATTATATTATATATATACACATTCGGGTCGGGTCCTTATCGGATCGGAGTCATGTATATCCAGATCCGATCCATTAACTAATCGGGTAATCCGGTAATCGGGTAATCGGATAATCGGGTCTATAAAATTTGCTCAGATCCATTAATTTAGGTCGGGTCCGGATCGGGTCCGGGTCCAGACCCGGTCCATTGACAGCCCTAGGTTGAACAAACCAAAGTTGTGTTCTTAGGTTGCTAAAGGATTCACAAAGATTTGGTAATGATGTGTGAATCAAAACATGAGTCTTGGGACTCAAGAATATGAAGACTAGGTGTATTTGGACTCTCAAATTCGTCTCCTAAAGTCTTGCAAAACAACTCCCCCGAAGTTGGTATTTATAGGAAAAAATATGAAGAGTCCCATGTTCTTAAAACTCTAAAATTCTATCCAGCGTACAAAAAAAAACAGCATTCTTTAAGGAATTTTCTCTATCTTCAAAAGGTCATAACTCCTTCACCGTAGCTCGGATTGAGGTGCCGTTTTTTCCAGTATCTTCGTTGCGGCGAGATCCTCAACTTTCCAGTTGACTAGACCTCCAAAATATGGCTGTAAAATTACGAAAATGCCCTTAAAGTCTCCTATCGTGCCTTTTTTTCACTGTTTTGACTTCCCTTGTGTACCACTTGCATTAAGTCCCTAGAATAGTGGACCGTGAAGTCGTTGAGGCAGATGTGGTACATATTAATGGAGATGTTGAATGCTTGATTCCCGGAATTCGGATAGAGGCCGTCATGTGAGATCGTGAGGTGACGTGCCAAATGTAGCGGCGTACGACATACACAAATGTAACATGTTGGACATGAGAAAAAATGTCCTTACAAATCTCCCCCTATGTCTATGCCGGTACATACATAAAAAATCCGAATTATCAAATATGAAATTGCCTATACAAATCTACCCTCCCATGAACCCAAAACTGGAAAACGTACAAATGAATAGTCTTCATCGTTCGATCTTCAAATCTTCAGGAATCTCAAATCTTTTCTCATCAGGGTGTGCAATTCAGAGATCATCAATGTAGTACCTACACACATGAGATAAAGAAAAATACCAAGTGACGTATCGAGTTTAAAATGAGATAAACATAGATACCAATATATGATAAGCATACGTCAAATCTCAAAACTCACCCAAAATTCAAACTCCCCCATAAAATGATAATTCTTTCTCCCCCTTTTTATGATGTCCCCTAATAGACAAATAAGAAGAATGAATCAGACAAGCAAGCAAAATCGGGGCGTCACGGTATACAAATCAAGGCATCAATCAAATGACAAACGTGCTCTTGCAAGGAGATGCTAAAAAAAAATCTTCGCAAACTATTTTTGATTTTTTTCAATTTTTTATACAAAAAATAGATACCATTTTGAAAAAAAATGTAAAACATGATACCAAAATCACACCATGGATTTAGACTCAAACAACCAAGTCATGGGAACGGAATGTATGGGTGTGAACACATTCGATAGGTAAATCAACTCAATCAATCATATGTGCACGATGCATATGTGTACCCCTAACGAATGAGCATAAAAAATATCCTTAGGTGTAAAAAATTTATTGAATTTAGATGACATCGTCTTATGCAAATCAACAAATCAAAGTCAAAGGGATTTCCACACCAATAACGTCCAAAACTATGTAGCGCATTTTCAAGCATTACAAGGACGTGCAAACCCGTTTTAAATTCTCCAACCAAACTCCCCCATATATATATATTCTTTTAGAGGTAATCTAAATTCTAAAACTTTGGAGAATTGGTGCAAAAACCTAAATGGCCCATAATTGGCATGATTTTTTTTTCTTTTTTTTTATATTGCCTTTAAATTTTTTTTCCGGGCTCTTTTAACCTCTTTGGACCTCGGATAATAAAATTCCTCAATTTTTTAGGTCCAATTTAACGGTGGCTTAGTATTCGCAAAGGTAAAATGAACCTTTCGCAGCCCTTCCCCGTTTCTAAAGAAAGCACACAAACTCACAAAACGATTTTTATATGCACAATTTCCTTATAAAAATTATCGCGCTTGGTTCGTTTTAAGGACAGGATTGAAGTGAAAACACCCAACCAACATGTGATAAGACAAGCACAATAATCAAATAAATCCGTGCATGTGTGCAACAAAGGAAACATGAGTCAAACATGTAGGAAGTAACAATTAATTACATCTTAATGACTCCAAACATTATAAAGCACATGGATGAATTGACATATTGTCTCAAAACACTATCAAATAGTCACATGAAAATATTGGAATGATGTTGTGACTCGGTCATCCTAAGTGTTCATCCATAAAAGGTGCAAACAAAATACAAAAATCTTTTTGGATTTTCTCAAAATTTTAACAAACTAAATTTTTTTTATATTTTTCAAAAATTTTCAAAAAAAATATATACAAAAGGTACAAGTCATCACACTAGTAAAAATACATCATGAAACCACAACTAGTGTATGACAAACATGCAATCACAATCAACCAAAAGATTTCACATGGGGTGAATTACGTGCAAGCAAACGGGAATCGTGGACAAATAAACCATAAGCCTCTAAATCCGATTTTCTAACCCAAATTGATGTGTAGCGAAGTGTGGGGGTTTTGGGAATCGAATTTATTCTTTCATTAATCTTATTAGGTCCATTTAAAAGCTTATAACAAAAGTGCCTAAGATAACCTTGCCTACCACAATGTGTGCAAGAGTAAATCGGGCGATTTGTGTTCCCTAAAGGTGGCCCTCTCCTCAAATTTATCGGTTGCTCTCTCCGAATTTTCCTAGGTGGGTCTCTCCTAATGATCCTAGGAGGTTCTCTCACACGTGTGGGAATGGGTGCAACATATTTTTCAAGACCAATCCCACCCCTATCCGTTTTGATCTCGATTGTGCCTAAAATCTTATCAAGTTTTTCAGACCTAGATTCCAAATCAAATTTCACTTTACTTGAATCTTTCAATTTCACCTCAAGTTCACCTATCCTAGATTCAAGTACTAGTTTAGAATCCTCAAACTCCAAAAGCTACTTTTTCATAGTCTCCATCAACCCTCTAAGACTATCTCTCTCACCCTCGACGTACTCAAGCTTCTCTTTCAAAATTTTCTCATGTGCCCTAAGTTCTTTAATTAAAAAATTATTATTTTTTATGGCACACTCTTTCAATTGAGCTTTCAATTTCAAATTTTCTTTCTTTGTTTTCAAAGTTTCAGCATAAAGTTCATTGAAAGCAGTTTGCAAGTCATGTTCATCTACACTTTCCTCCTCACTTTCATCCACACTCCCATCACTTTCACTATCATCACTAATCACACGGATGGGAAACTCTCGCCTAGAAGCATAAAAAACTTCTTCTTTCGAATCACAATCACTAAGGGTAGAAACATGAGAAATCGATTTATTCAATTTCTTTTTTAAATTTGTGGTACATTCATGTAACGTGTGACCAACACCCTCACAACAAGGACACCTCTCAGATTCGTTTTCAACAGAAGATTTAAAACAAGAGTTTGTGTGAATTTTCCAAATTTTTTCAAAAATTTGACATCGAAGATCATCAAAACCATCAAAATCCATTTTTGTGCAAAATCAGAATCAAAACACAATAACTTAGTGCAATAGGCTCTCATACCAATTTGAGAAGTGGTGATCGCTTAAATAAGCTCTGATACCAATTTGAGAGAGCAGCTACAGCGGAAATATTGCAACTTCTCAAATAAAAACAAATTTTAATTAATCCCAAATTTTAGTTAAACCCTAAGACATGCATCTAGATGATTTATCAAATGAAATATAGCATGCAGGATAAAAATAAACAAGTTATATATAAAACCCTTTTAACACAAACAAACCCTAAACATGCAGCAGTATGTGATTGAATACATAGATAATCTACGCAAGAACATTCAAACACATGCAATTAAGGAAAAATCCCCCTCAGGGGCAAAACCATTTATTTTCACTATAATTTGTAAGAAAACGGCTTACAATCGGATTACAATGAAAATACAAGTTGACTAAGAATTACCCTCGGGTATCGGATTCTGTAATCGTGGCTGGAATTATCCCTTTCCAGTAGGGCTGCAATGAAGAAGAAGAACGGTCTCCTCCACAAGGGTTGAACAAACCAAAGTTGTGTTCTTAGGTTGCTAAAGGATTCACAAAGGTTTAGCAATGGTGTGTGAATCAAAACATGAGTCTTGGGACTCAAGAATATGAAGACTAGGTGTATTTGGACTCTCAAATTCGTCTCCTAAAGTCTTGCAAAACAACTCCCCCGAAGTTGGTATTTATAGGAAAAAATATGAAGAGTCCCATGTTCTTAAAACTCTAAAATTCTATCCAGCGTACAAAAAAAACAGCATTTTTTAAGGAATTTTCTCTATCTTCAAAAGGTCATAACTCCTTCACCGTAGCTCGGATTGAGGTGCCGTTTTTTCCAGTATCTTCGTTGCGGCGAGCTCTTCAACTTTCCAGTTGACCAGACCTCCAAAATATGGCTGTAAAATTACGAAAATGCCCTTGAAGTCTCCTATCGTGCCTTTTTTTCACTGTTTTGACTTCCCTTGTGTACCACTTGCATTAAGTCCCTAGAATAGTGGACCGTGAAGTCGTTGATGCAGATATGGTACATATTAATGGAGATGTTGAATGCTTGATTCCCGGAATTCGGATAGAGGCCGTCATGTGAGATCGTGAGGTGACGTGCCAAATGTAGCGGCGTACGACATACACAAATGTAACATGTTGGACATGAGAAAAAATGTCCTTACAGGTCTCTAGCATACTTGGATTGAGAGATGAACCTCCCATCCTCTAGATGACAAACCTGGAGACCAAGGAAGAATGTAAGCTCACCTACCATGCTCATTTCAAACTCACTTTTCATCTCCTCCTCAAAGTGGTGAGCATGCTGGGGGCATGTGGATCCAAAGATTATGTTGTCCACATAGACCTGGGCAACCAAAATAGCACCGTCATCTCTCCTGACGAACAACGTCATATCAACTCCCCCTCTCTTGAAGCCATGGGCTAAGAGATAGGAAGTAAGCCTCTCGTACCAAGCAGGGGGTTCTTGCTTCAAACCATACAAGGCTTTCCTTAGATAGTATACGTGTTCCGGGTGCATGGTGTCTTCAAACCCTTTTGGTTGAACCACATAGACCTCTTCCTGTAGAATGCCATTTAGAAAGGCACTCTTGACATTCATCTAATATAACTTAAATCATAGATGATATGCGATGGCGAGTAGTAAGCAGACGGACTCAAGCCTCGCAACAGGAGCAAATGTCTCCCCAAAGTCTACACCCTCAATCTGTGTGTAGCCTTGAGCGATCAACCTAGCTTTATTTCTTATTATGGTACCATTTTCATCCATTTTATTCTTGAAAATCCACTTGGTACCTATCACATTAGTCTCACTAGGTCGAGGGACTAGTTCCCAGACATTGTTCTTTTAAACTGAAGCAACTCATCTTGCATAGCAGATATCTAGTGTTCATCTTTGAGTGCTTATTTGTGATTCTTGGGCTCGACTGTGAAAGTGTAGCAAAAATGGCTAACAATGTTCTCTAGCTTAGCACGAGTCTTGACCCCTATGGTGGGATCTCCAACAATGGCAGAAGGATTATGACTCTTTCGAACCCAAGCAGGTGTGTCCCCTAACACAGGAGTAGAGTCCACTAAATGTGGGTGAGGGACAAGTAAATCACTGTCAGAAAAGTCCTCATCCCCACATTGAAGGCTATAATCAATAAATGCGGAAGGTTCATCATCTTGCACGGTGACGTTTATTGACTCCATAAACCTTGGAGATCTTCAGGTTAAAGACCCGGTATGCTCTACTATTTTATGAATATCCCAGCAATATTCCCTCGTCTTTCTGGGAATCAAACTTTCCTAATTTCTCTCTATCCCGTAGGATGTAGCATTTACCCCCAAAGACATGGAAATATGCTAGGTTGGGTTTCTTTCCACTCCACAATTCATAAGGTGTCTTAAGTGTGTGTGGACGTAGGTAGACCCTATTCACCGTATGGCATGCAGTAGACACTTCCTCTGCCCAAAATCTCCTAGCAATCTTACGACCTAGAAGCATAGATCTAGACATTTCTTGAATCATTCTATTCTTTCTCTCAACAATCCTAATTTGCTGAGGATTTTTCACAGAAGAAAATTCATGTTTGATTCCAAGACTGTCACAGTAAAGATCAACCTTTGCTTACGTATCCTGTTAATAGTGACGCCATGCTGATTTTGCAAGACACGACACTTGGTCGTTAAAAACTCAACATCTGATTTCTCTCTCAGAAAACCAACAATCGAATATCTGAAGAAATCGTCTACCATCACGAGGATATACCTCTTATCACCCAGACTCTCAGTGCGAGTAGGACCCATAAGATCCATGTGAATTAATTCAAGCACACGGGAGGTGGTAATGGAATGCAGCTTCCGGTGGGAACTATGGATTTATTTTCCCAACTAAAACGGTCCACAAACCGTGGAAGTAGGCTCTCCAAGAGATGGTAAGCCACGTACTAGGTCCTTTTTAGCTAAATGTGACAAATCTCTTACGTTCACGTGACCAAGGCGCTGGTGCCACAGCTCCATAGGAGTGATTGTGGCACTGTTGTAGACAAGTGAGAATGTGGGAAAAATACCATAGTAGTTCTCTTTTGTCCTCAACCCTTGCACTAAAAGTTTACCGAATTGATTATAGACATTACACATGTCCCGGTCAAACTTTACGGTAAAGTCATCGTCACACAGTTAGTTAATGCTGAGAAGGTTTGCCTTTAAACCTTTGACGTACAAAACATTTTCTAGCTTAGGAAATCCTGGTAAAACTACTGTACGTCATCCAATAATACTAGATTTTCTCCCGTCTCCAAAGACTACTCTTCCATCCTTATAATCCTCTAGGTGGGTAAAAAATGAGACATCACCTGTCATATGTCTGGAGCAACCACAATCAAAATACCAATGTGAGGTATTATGTGCTTTGAGAGTGACATGAACAACAAGGGCCTTTTCGTCTTTCTTAGGCACCCAAGACGTGGTAACCTTTTGTATACCCTTGTTGTTGTTGGTTTTAGCCAGAATGCGATAAGCATTAACTGACGGTAAAGATATCCGTCGAAATTTCTCCATCAAACTCTGTGATGTGGCAGCTAAAAACTCAACACGCTCTCTCAGATTGGCAAAATCATCAAAATGATGTGGTGGAGCGGTTGTACCTCGTGTTCGACCCAAACTATAGCAAAATTCCCTGAGGTGGCCATTTCTTTTGTAATAATTACAAAAGAACACAGTATTAGATGGACCTTTTCTTTTCTTGGTTAAACTCTCCTACGTGATTTTTGACGATGGCCATATGGAGTCGTAGTAAACTCAGGAATCAGTCCAGGTGCAATTTGGGATGTGGTGGCACCATCATAACCTATTCCTTGCCTATCACTAAAATCTAAAGCGGGGTCGAGGAGCATCTTCCCCATCTTTCCAGATCTGTCCTCGATATGTTCCTTGACTTCCCGAGCTCTCTCAAGATCATGATTAAGTTGGGTAACAAGGTCTTAAAGTTTCTTCTGAGTTTCCATGGAGGAATGGAGCTCACTCGTAAGACTAGCCACTTGATTAGTCAAGTCCCTTATCTCTTTCTTAAAACCATTTTCTCTCTCTCTAAACAAACTCTCTTTCTCAATAAAGGCAGACTCTTTTTCTCTCATGGTAGTGCAGGTGGAGGATTCTTTCTCTCTCGCTTATTCTAAATCTTATTTTAGAGCGGTGATCCTAAGAACTAGCGCTTTGTTAAACTTTTTGGTTTTAAATGATTCATTATATAATTCAGCGTAGGCCCGTTGAAGATTACACTCACTCTCAATTGCATCATCCTCCCCCTCACTCACATCGTTCTCACTGTCGAGGAGTCCCTGTGAAGTAGCATCCTCATCGTCGTGAGGAGCACTAGACGTATGACTAGCCATGAATGCGATGAAGTTACATTCATGCGGTGACTCGTCTCCAGAGTCCAACGACTCGACCTCACTGTCGTAACTAAGGGTAGCATTTAGGACAGCTTCATTTTTTTCGTTTTCAAGTCTATCTAGTCTAGTGGCACACTCAAAATCTATATTCCCTTTCCGTCGCACTCATAGCATACCTCACCATCTTTAGGAGGGTGTTTAAAACCTTTTTCATTTTTCTTATTTTTCTCAAAAATCTTTTTATCTTTGAAATTTTCATTTTTCATTTTCTTGATTTTTTTTGTAAATAGAGCCAAATCATCTAAATCAAAATCACACTCCGAATCTGACGTTTCTATTTCTCGTTTTCTAGATGATTCAACTTTCTTTCTTGTCGAACCCTCACTTTTTCTTGCTTGAGCATTAAGTACAATACCCTTATCTTTCGGTTTGAAGGTTTTAGGAAACATATCAATTTCATAAGTTTGTAAGTCTCCTACAAGTTCCTCCAATTTAAGCCTGTTTATATTTCCTATAGAATTTAGCACAATGACTTTACGGATAAAACTCTTAGGAAGTGATCTTAGAATCTTTTTAACAACTCTAGCATTAGGAATGTGTTCACCAAGATTAAAACTAGTGTTAACAATATCAGATAATCTAGCATAAAATTCATCAAAACATTCAGCCTCAAGCATGGTGATAGTTTTGAATTGAGTTGTTAAATTTTGCAATTTAGATTCTTTTACAGCATTAGTTCCTTCATGAGTGAGTTGCAAAACAGCCCATGCCTCTTTTGACGTGGAGCACGTCATAATTCGTCGAAACTCGTCAGGAGTGACGGATTCGAAAATAGCACTTAAACCCTTAGAATTAAAAGATGACCATTTAAAATCTTCTTCAGTCCAATCAGTCACAGATTTTAAATTAGTCACGTTATTAGCAGTGACGGAGGGAGGTGTCCACCCTTTTTCTACTAAAATCCAAACACGTTCATCTATGACTTTTAAGGCAGATTTCATGCGGGCTTTCCAGTAAGCATAATTAGACCCGTCAAAAACAGACATTTTATTGTATAACTTCTCCATTGAACACGACCTTTTTCAAAAATCAATTTTTAAAAAAATTGATATCTTAGAAAAATTTTGTGGAAAATTACACGGTATAATTGTGTAATTGGCTCTGATACCAATTTGAAGAGTGCGCTTTTGTTCAAATAAAGCAATTATTTAATTAACATGATTTTTTAATTAAATCCCAAAACATGCATCTAGATGATTTATCAGTTAAAATAAATATAGCATGTGACACAACATATCAGGAAAAATTCCCGCAGGGAAAAACCATATTATTTTCACTATAATTTGTAACGAACGGTTTATACAGATTATACTGAAAATAAGTGTGGCATACAAAAATACCCGTTGGTGTCGGTTCCGATGTCGTCGGCTAGAATCTCCCGCAAGAATTCCAGAGGGGCAGCAATGAAGAAGATACCGACTTTTCCACAAAATACTCTAATTGAGTGTATAAGACCTCTTGAAGGTTAGAAGTGTGCACTTGATGAATGGGAATTAAATGTGCATTTAAATAGGCATAAATTCTTAAAATAATGAAGACAAATGCCTTAAAATGATGAAGACAAGACCCTTAAAATGAGGAAGACAAAAAAAATAATGAAGACTAAAAAGAAATTTGCGTCACTTCATTATTATTTTTCTTCTCCATTTTCAAAAGGCCATAACTTCCTCACCGTAGCTTGGATTGAGGTGTCATTTCTTCCAGTATCTTCGTGGCGTCGAGTTCTTCAACTTTCAGGTTGACCAGTCCTCCAGATGGTGATTGTAAAAATTATCAAAATGCCCATGAACTTTCATATCGAGCCTTCTTTCACTGTTTTGACTTCTCTTGCGTACCACTTGCATAAAGTGCCTAAAATCGTGGAACATGAAGTCATTGAGGCTGATGTGGGACACATCATGGAGATGTTGAATGCTTGATTCCCAAAATTTCGATTGAGGCTGTCGTATGAGATTGTGTAGAGACGTGCCGAATGTAGTGGTATTAGACATACAAACTGTGATCTAGGAAAATAGAAAATTCCTAGATACTACCCGGACATTTATAAAATTATATCCTTGCACACTCTGAAAATTCATTTAAAGATAAAACCTTTTCAAAAATGGGCTAAATCCTCATAAAGGTGTGAGTTACTTTATGAAAATGATCTAGTTCACTGATAACAAAGATGTAATCGAAGTAGACCCCACCAAAATCAAATCTATAGGGTAGATTCCTCTACCCAAAACGAAGACAAAGGTGAGAGGGTTCCTAGGCCAAATATAGTTCATAAGTCGGTTTGTTAACCAGTTTACCAACGTTTTCAAACCTATATTCCAAATCCTTAAGAATGACTCACCCAAATAATGGGACACCCAGTTTTAGGAAGCATTCGATGAAATATACAAGTAACTCACTCATACCTTGTATTAGTACCTCCCCAATCGGGACAACCTCTCCAAATCTATATGACCATAACCAACACGGCTATTGGAGCCATATTCGCCTAGTACATAAAAAGTTGCCAGAAGGAATGTGTCATCTAATACATAATGAAAATATAGTAACCTATGAGATTAAATACACCACCTTAGAAAAGGCGTGTGTATATCTCGTATGGATCACTCGTAAGCTCCATCATTACATGATGTCCTTTAGTATATGACTCATCTTTAAGATGGATCCCGTGAAATACCTATTTGAGAAACCCACTCTTTCTAGACAAATGGTCAAATGTATATGGATGTTGTTTGAATTTAGGATCACATACGTAATGCAGAAGTCCACCAAAGAGCGATCCATTTCTGACCTACTTGTGGTTCAACCCTTATCAGAAGAGTAAGACGGGAATGAGTTAGAATTCCTCAAAGACAATCTCTTCACCTTAAATGGTAGAGAAACTTGGGAGATCTATTTCGATGGAGCCTCTAATAAAAGAGAATTATTTATCATAATGATCATAATTTCCACTGACTCCCCCACAGCCATCAAACCCACATATAAATGCATTGGAAACATGGCTCGAATATGAGGCCTATATCATGGATCACAAAATTTCCTTCAAAATGGTAATCACCGACCTGAAAGCCTATGAGGACTCAAGCCTAATCATCAGTCAAATACCAGGAAAATGGAGAATCTTGGATGATAACATGCAACCATACCATAACTACTTAGAATAACTAGCTTTACAATTTGAGCATCTCGAATTTGACTTCGTCATTAGGGCTAAGAATAAATTTTCACATGAACTTTTCATCCTAGCCTCCATATTAAATATGCCAACAGGAACCATGAAAATATTATTTATCGAGACTAGACGGAGCACCCCTTCTTACTTATTTAATATCGATGCCGTCAAGAAAATTATGTTAGGATCTATGATATGAACTATGATATATGGAACTTGCTTAGCAAGAACCCCTACCCACCCAATGCCTCTCAAAATGTTTGACTCACCCTAAGGAGATTGGTTCACCAACTCATCATTTGTGGGGGGGGGGGGGGGGGGGAGGAAGTCTAAAAAAGATGGTTCTATGGGGTACACTTAATGTGGATCACGAAAGACAAAACCCTCGAGATCATGGACGAAAACCATAATGGTGAATGGGTCTTGAGATACATAAGTATGACCTCCTATGGATGAGACGCAGCTCGACATCATGACCCCCTTTAGGGTAACGGAGAATCATCATCATATAGGCCCACGTCATGGTGGCCCATGTCAAACAATCTCGGCCTTCAAGACCTAATCAAGAGAACATTTACGAACATTCATGAAGGCAATCACTATGCCCATAACACGGTGTTTCCTAGTCTCGCCCCTACCATGTGTCGACCTTCTCTGACGTCTTCAAGTCGAGACCAATCATAAAATTTAAGGAATAAGTGCCACTCTCAGCCTTATCCACCAGGTAGGTCACCTCATCAGTCTCATAAAGTCGAGACCTCACAGAGCCGACATCAATAATTCGCGTAGAGCATGTGACTTAGACATTAACATGATACACGAAAAAAACCGTTATAGAAGATCAAACCCCATGTGAGACGAATATTCTTTCATCATAACATACACATGCATAGGACATATGGAACATTCTTATTCTCTCGCTTATCTTATGCACACAGAGTCCATGCTTAGGGGTGATACTGCACACCCCCAACCCTATAAAAGGAAACTTCGTCATCCTCAAAAAGGATCGAAAACACAAAACCAAATTGTTATGATGATGAATTCCGCCAGTAGAGATAGAAAAATTGTAACCTCCTTTAATGACCTTTGTTCATACATTATAGTAAGATATTCACATGTATTCACAGTGGAGTAACTGTGACACCCCTCCTACTAAAATACCGGGTGGCTAGCCCGTGATCAAAATAACACGTTGGTCTCATATGGCTCATTATTAGCATTATTGTAAAAAAAATTATAAAGTACCAACCACCTAGTAATTTAGTTAGACCAGTGCCAAATTTATCTTTTATTAATTAACAACATGCAAAAATAAATAATAATTGAACCGTTCACACAACATGGTAACTGAATTCAACACAGATGAATAAAATAAATGAAGATGACCGAATCAACTATCGATTGAACAATAAAATACAACAACAAACTGAAACAATAACCTGGATACACAAAGTCCAATAAATAACTTAATATTAAAAACCGAGGATGACAAGCCCAAATGAGTACTGAAGTAATGTTCCTACACTAATAATGAATGAAATAAGAATCTAGAGCAAAGTCATGCGACTTCTACAGGAGCTGCAGCTACACATCCCTAGATCGAATCCTCAAATTGGGCGCCCCTGTGGATTGACACATAAAAGATTTTGGAAAAGATTTTAACACGGATCAGAGCCCGAGTAAAACATTTTGAAAATATTTAGCAAGCAGTTATATTGCAATAATTAAATATGCATGTACACTCTTCATATTTAAGCTAGTGTCGGACTCTCTTGAGGCATAACTCACCCCTCATCAAATGTTCACACCTAACGCCTACATGCTAACCATCCTAATTAAGCTACCCCACCTAATTAGCCGTATCAAACCGCTTGCCACCATAATACTCTAACATGAGTATTCTTACTTTGATTATCAAGTTTTCTACTCATTAACTTATTATCGGTTCAACTATTTTAATTCATATAACGTTCACACTATTTATATAGGAATTCACCTTTTTAAATCATATAACTTTCACCCTAGTTATATAAAATACATTCACCTTTATGTATTAATCACGTGTATAATTATCTACTCATATTGTATACATACTAGTATACTATAACATTCACACACATATCATGTATAATAACCATCCATTCCCGAGTAATAACTCACCGGATGCTTTCTATAGAATGCTATCATATCCCAGGCATGCTCACTCTAACCTGGACACCTCAATTTGGACAAGCTCACATCGAACTTGGGAAAAAATATCGCAAATGTAGTGCAGGCAGTCATATTTCCCCGAGAGTGAGACCGAATCATACACAAAACGTCTCACCTCGAAAATAAATCACACAATAAAAGTTCGGGACGATATGACCTCAGGACTATACTCTCCCTGCTCCTCGATCAAGGGGATTCACCCACATCATGCAACCTCCTATGATAGCACTAGAGGGGTATGTATTCCTATAAATATAATTCACACCGATAATTATAAAGCACATAAATACGTGAATATATACTATCAAACTAACCGTATACATATATTTAATAAAAGTCCGGTAACTCGTGTCTAACACCCGTAGCACTAGCCTAAAATACCCAAGTCTATATGTCGACTTGTAATTTAATTAATCACACTTTAATTATTTTTCACTCAAGTTGTGTTACCTAACTACATTACCCAGACTCACTCGTTTGGTCTGTAACTTCACCTCTTAGAATTTGTAACATAAAGTACCACTATCAAGTCCAACACTCCTCATTACTTCTAATATTCGATAATTTATTATATATCTCTTTAATAAATTAAATCGGCTACCCCTTGCCGAACTCCCGTAGCACTCCGCCTAAAAATATTCGAGTAACAACCCTGACTCTTAATTCCACAAGTATTAACTCACATTCATATTTTATTCAAAATACTAAGAACATATCAATCCAACCCATATCTTAATTTCATCTGAAATTTCCATTCGAATTCGTTCATATATTTTCGAGTGTTGTTCATCCTAAAAACTCTAAATCCATATCCCAAATTCACTCCCATCAAATTCCAAGGTAAAAATAATGTTCCTTAATATTTTTCAGAGTCCCACACTCATCTACGGACATCCCTAAATAATCCAGATTTAACTTCTCACAAAGAATTTCGGTTCGAGACAACATTCCGTAATAAATTCATAACTAATTCAAAAAAATACGAAACTGGCGGTCGTGCGTTCGTAACGAAAATATCTATCTCCATGTTAAAAACTTAGGGTCTTTTGAATGAGATTAGATAACAATCTCATTCGAATGAGATAATAATATCGTTTGAATGACTTCCAGGGTCGTTCAAATGACTTTTAGCGTTACCAACCTTTCATCTTCCTCACGTTGTTGTTTTCCTCCATTGTTGTTCTACCCTAACCTTTTTTTGTAGGTTCCTCAACCCAGAATACAATTTGAACCATTCCATAATTAATACCCTCCTTTTAAACATATTACATTGTGGATTGAACATTTACACTTTAAATCCCTACATACCAATCTTTAACAGTTGTAGTACGAATCTGGGTTTAATTATTCATGATGTTCCTTTCCTTTTCCCCTCAAAATTAGATTTCAACTTCAATTCAGTATTACCCAACCATTATTTCCCTCTCTTCTAGATCACACTCTGTATTGCAAATCTTAATCCTCAACGATATATATAATCCCATTGAGTTCGTAAATTAAGGGGTTTTACTAAGATTACGAATTTCTTCCCAAATATGATTTCTTCAATATCACTTACACAAGATGAATTTTTGGGTTTCTAACACAATTTATATACATACAATCATAATCGTATTTTCTCCAATAATTTAACAATTAAATCAACACGACATGTTAAATTCCTCTAAACCCCATATTTTTATACAATAACCCACCCAAAAACGAACACAGTTTATACCCACCCATGATATGGATTGCAATACTGGAATTTCAATGAAAGAAAGTTTAACTACTTGCCTGAATAAATCCGTAGGATCTAATTTCCTTTGATGTAGACGAATATTAGACAAACAACGCTCCTATTTCTTCTTGGGTTGGCTCCCAAAAGCTCTCCCAATTGTCCCTCTTTTCTTCTCTGCAAAGCTGGGATTTTCTTATGGATTTGTGTCCGCCACAAACTCCCTAACCTAGTTTTTATATCACTAACCCGGAAATTAAGCCTATCGTCCAAATTAAAATGACCGGAATACCCTCGTGTGAGCCTGGTTGTGCCTAAAAATGCCACGAGACCCAATTACTATCACAGGGTACTCTTTTTCGACTATCTCGACCTATTAGGAATCAACCGTGCACTCATAATCGCCATCCGAGTCACTTATCTAAAGTTCTCCAAATCTCAACCTCAAATTATAACACATGTAATTTCTTTTAAAATTAACTCGAATTAAATTAAATCTTAATTCATCAATTTAATTAGATCATCCCGATGAATTAAATCCTATATCACCAACTTGATTAAATTTTGTATCCTCAGAAATACGGGATGTTACATACTTCCTCCCTTACAAAGGAATTTCATCCTCGAAATTTAGATGACTCTAGTACTCCAATCCTCAAATACTTCCCTATTGACATGCCCCTCAGATCGCTACACATATTTCTGCCCCATCTAATTTCAAAGTATATTAGAATTAAATTAATTACCTAGGGCGCCCATACACCCTGTACCCGTGCTCATCTGCACGAAAGTTACTCCGCTCACAAGCCTTAACTCATAATATAACTTTCAACTCACAGTTATAACCACATATATGTATAATAACCAAAGTACTAAACCTGTGTCCTAATGACCACACATCTCCCCACTTCCAACTTTGCACTATGTTTCATGCGTGGGATGTCTTGCAAAGGGAAATCCAAACAAAGAACCCCCTGTTACACTTCTAACTAGCTTTGTTGGTTGTTGAGATCTGATAGGCTCTCAGTCCATATCACATACCCCTAAATTTCCTCTCTCCTAACATGAAAGTTTACTCGTCCACTCTCATGTTACCAAAGACATCATAAAATACTACGCCCATTACTATCACTATTTTTTTATCACGAATCGATCAAGAGCTATATCTCCCCGCTCGATAAAAGTCTATCCACTCTGAATCCATTCAATAACGTCCCAACTCCCAGGGATTAAATATAACAAAACAAACACTTTCTTATAATTCTGTTATGCAGTGCACGATAACATATATACACACATATATAGACTAGACTTTGTTTCAGGTAATAACTAGCACCAGTAAATCATATCTCGAAACAACGAACACAAAGTCTCATCATACTATATACTATAACCCAAACATCCTAGCATAAATATCACTAACGTCTCATACATAATATACTTATCTCAAGATTAGCTCCGCACTCTCAACGTGGCTATATCAAACAGGTATTATCGATTACCCCATAATGTGAAATTTAATTCTTCTCGAAACTTCCCCACCCATTAATTGGTGGTGCAAAAGTTCTCCAATGCTTCCTTCGCAGCACTACCTGGATCCACTAGCCATATATCGTAATAGTTCTCAAGTTAAAGTGTTTCTTCTACACGTTCAATAAGTAAACATTTGAAAACAGATGCACTAGCATCCAATAATGTCTTACCACTCCCAATGTTTCTTATAGTCCATGAGTGTAACATCCAACAACAAAGCTCAAAAGAACTTTTCCAATGCATTACTCCCTAGCATTGTCGATCATCGAAATCCGTGGGTCTAAGCACATAACTAAGATATCATAAATTTTGTCTCTAGACACATAATTCAATTCTTCAATGCCCACGTCTCCCAAGGCGTCACACGATACGATGCTACACTATCACTAAGTTCTCAACATGTAAACAATAATGGGATAAAAACTCCCCGCTCAACGGTGAGCTCGATATACCCTGAATCACATCAGTAAAAGTCCATATGCACCAGGATTTAATATAACTAGACAAATGTACTCTCTAAAGTCTACTTAATAAAAATATCACTGCGAGGTCTACCCTCTTTTAAGTGTGACATTAAAAAATATACATCCTATCCCAGAACAACGAACACGATAGTCTTGTTGTAACCTCCCACCATCGCTTAACAGTCCGTACCCAGGATACACTAAAAAGAGCCCTGCTACTCAACAGTAATTATATATACTATAGTAATATTAATGGTACCTCTACTAAGCCCGTTTCTCATGCGAATCTCATACTAATAAATTATTGTAACTCGCTCGTGTCATATAAAACAGACCACAATCACCTCGGGATAAAACTCATACTTTCAATCACTAATAGCATTGGCAGTTCAAATGGTTCCTGGACATAACACCCTTATCCCAACCAAACCAAAAACTTCTTATAATTGTTATCCCTACTAGACATCCCGTTCCCGTCCCCTAATTTAGTGCGAAAAATACCCACACATGTGTTCCTACTCTTTACACATCAAACACCTATCTGTGTCATTCCCCTTCTCTGGCCCCACTAACCATGTCGGGGATCCTTCTCGTGGACCTAATAAAATTGACCTTGATTGCTACCCCCATTGTCTATTTGGATTCGCCGACCCTATGGGACTCGTTGCTAGACTTGACACCCCTGACTGAATCCACCATCACGTGGTAGAAATCCTATTGCTCTCAATCATTAAAATGGGTCCTCTACAGGGTATCCCCTCCTACAGTACCTCACTAGCACTATTAAATCTAGTCTTGCCTCTCAATTAGGTTCTCCAACTCTCTTGGCTCCCTTATCATGATATTGATGACAGTGTTACCAGTCGTTCTAGATAAATTTCCCCATCTATTCTTCCATACTCTACCTATGAGTACATTATTAACTTACAAAATGTTTTTTTATTCTTCGTATCCACCACGCCGGGTACAAAGTTCTCTAAACACGTCAACTTTCCTTCATGACTGACCACCGTACGACCCTATTGAAACAAGTATTGAAATATCCTTTATCTCTCTATTTAAATAGTTGATGAGAGGATTTATGGTCAAACTGCACCCCCAACTTCCTTATTATTCATGGTATATCTCCAAGGTTATCATGACTGAATCCTATTATTACAACGCTGCTCCTATGAGTCATAATTTTGCTCCAAATTTAATCATTGGTGCCACTGCTTTTCACCTTACACAATTACTTTTGGGTTAACTCATTCCTTTGACCCATCACAATCCCTTTCTTCTACGAATTCTTACAGATGTCTCTTCAAAAGAGTTACTCCGACTCCCCCCTCCTTTACCGAGTGCGCTGGATGAGTCTGAATTTGTACCACCACCATCTACAATAGTGCATAGGGATACTATTGTGTCCTAGTGATTATCTCCATCTAGCCAGAACAATAATTATGGTGACTTCTATTGCGGTCATCGTTTCCAGAATATTCCTTAGCTTCTGTTGGGCCTCTCCCCCTGCAGTCCTTCTAACGACCCTCACTAGTCGTCCAAAATTGTTCATTCTACGAAGCCCAATTGAACTCGTATATGAATCGCATCAACTATACTTATTAGTAGGAGAACATAAGTCGCATATGTAAAGGAATACAACAATCCTATAATAGGTATCTATATCAAAGAACGCTATGCTGAAACGAAATAAGATGCACAAATCCTAACGACTCTAAAACCTTATGCTTTGATACCATCTGTGACACCCCTACTACTAAAATACAGGGTGGCCAGCCCGTGATTAAAATAACACGTTGGTAACATATGGTTTCATTCTTACCATTGTTATCAAAAACTTTTTGAAGTAATAACCACCTAGTAATTTTAATAGACCGTTGCAAAAAAAATTCTTTTATTAATTAGCAACTTGCGGAAATAAATAATAATTGAATCGTTCACACAACATTGTAACTGAATCCAACACAGTTGAATAAAATAAATAAAGATGACCGAATCAACTATCTATTCAACAATAAAATACAACAGTAAACCAAAATAATAACCTGGATACACAAAGTCCAATAAATAATTGAATATTAAAATTGAGGGTGACATGCCCAAATGAGTATTGAAGTAAATTTGCTACACTGGGAATGAATGAATGAAGTGTGTATAGCAAAGTCCCGCAACTTCAAAATCAGTTGCAGCAACGCATCCCTGGATCGAATCCTCAAATGGGGAATCCTAGTGACTGGACACCTAGAAGGTTTTGGAATAGATTTTGACACGGGTCAGAGCCCAAGTAAAACATTTTGAAAATATTTAGCAATCAATTAAATATGCATGCATACTCTTCATATTTAAGCTAGTGTCACACTCTCTTTAGTCATGACTCACCCCTCATCTAATGTTCACACCTAACGCTTGTCTTCTAACCTTCCTAGTTAAGCTACCCCACCTAACTAGCCGTATCACACCTTTGTTCACCACACTACTCTAACTCGAGTATTCTTACTTTGATTATTAAGTTATCTACTCAATAATTTATTAATTAGTTCAACTATTTTAATTCATATAACGTTCAAACTAGTTATATATGAATTCGCCTTTTTAAATCATATAACTTTCACCCTAGTTATATAAAATACATTGACACACATGTATTAATCACGTATACAATTATCTACTCATGTAATAGACGTACTAGTATACTATAACATTCACACACATGTCATGTATAATAACCATCCATTCCTGAGTAATAAATCACCAGATGCTTTCTCTAAAATGCTATCATGTCCCAGACATGCTCATTATAACCCGACCACCTCAAGTCGAACTAGATCACACCAAACTTGGGGAAAAAATATCGCAAACGTAGTGGAGGCGGTCATATTTCTCCGATAATGAGACCGAATCATACCCAAGACGTCTCACCTCAAAACTAAATCACACAATAAAAATCCTGAACGATATGTCCTGGGGACTATACACTCCCTGCTCATCGATCCAGGGGATTCACTCACATCACGCAACCTCCTATAATAGCACTAGAGAGGTATGTAATCCTATAAATATCATTCACACTGATATTTATAAAGCACACAAATATATGTGTATATATATATACTAGGGTATGCCCGTGCCTGAAGGCACGCTGATAATTTTGAAAAGCATAAAGTCGTGTCTTGATGAAATAGCAAGTGCTATCGCCACAACTATTTCGAGTATTTTGAGTGCTCTGTATAGCTGTGTCACCACCCTGTGTGTTAACGCCCCGAGTGTAGGAGGTTTGTGGTGAGAGTGTATTGTTGGTGTGTTTACAAATTCACCCCTCAATTTGAATTTTGAAGAGAAGGGGGAAACAAATTAGAGTGTGTCAAAAGAGGGGGAAATCAAAGATTTGAAGGGTAAAATAGGAAGTGCAGGAAAAACTCATTAAGATGACATCATCTTTTGATATATATATATATATATATATATATATATATATATATATATATATATATATATATATATATATATAGGGTATGCCCCTGCCTGAAGGCTTGACGTTAATTTTTAAAAGTGTACGTCATTAATAAACAATTTTATAGAGTTATATGATGTCGTGTGACGTCGTGTTCATAATTAATGTTATCATGTATTCTCGTTTTAATCATATTATTACTCGTGATAATTGGGTGTTAAAAATTTTAACCGTGTCAAATTTGGGTGTAAGAAATAGATGTCAAATTATCGTGTATTTTCATGTTAAAATGAGTGTCAAAAGTGCTTTCAACATTTTTGCCATGTATCTTCATGTTAAATTATGTATCAAATTGTTAATCGTGTTGATTGTGTCATGTTGTGTATGTGTCCAAGACGCATCATGTTATCCCAAAACATAACATTATCACCCAAACAAAACTTGCGCATCAATAACAAAATGAAAAAAGCAATAAGTTAAGGTAACATTTGAATAAAAACACATCAACTCAAATTATAATATAATAGAGCAATATCTGCTCCCTCCAATATATTCATGCCTCGTTCTCTTTATATAAGCATGCAAACATAATATTAAATTGAATATATTCCAAGACACCATAAAGATAATCTTGTATCAATTGAGATTTATGCATTTTGTGAAAATAAAATAAAGGAAAGGAGGTGTAAACTTTATTGTTTGGGGATTAAATACCGAGAGGAATGAGGTGGAAACAGTTGAAGTCATATCATAGACTATCTTTTGTCTACAACTTAATTTTACAAAATATTTTAATATCACTAATTTAAGTAGATGAACAAATAAGGGTGAGTAGAATTTCATTGAACTCATATAAGTAGCAACTTGTCTCCCATTCCAAAACATAAAGAATGAAACCATTAAAAATGAAGGATAAAAATTCACCTGAAGCTATAATATAAGTAAAAATTACATATTAATAATGGAGTTAATTAGTTGCTATAAAACTTCCTTGGGTAAACTCTACTTCACAGGTGGAACCACCAGCCGGCGCCATCGAATCCGATTTCGTAGTGATCCTGGATGCTCTACTATGTGTAGTAATTTGTGTAATTAGGCTCATCTCGATTGCTCATTGCGTCTGACAATGCCGCGTGGGTGGAGCCATTACTGAAAACTCAACAGCCCAACATCCCAAACCATTGATTTCAAAGGAAAACACCCAAATAAATTAAACAAAATGAGATGGAGGCTACCTGGTGTGGCTCACCCGTTGTAATTTCTGCAAAATAAAACAAAAACATCATTTGAAGGTTTCAAATCCCTGTGGAAAATCGTGATCATCTAAGATCAGCTAAGATGGAGGCTACTTGATGCATTTGTATAGATGGTGCTTCTTCTACGTGCGTACAACTGGTGCGACTGCTGTTGCATACAGCTGGTGCTCAAACTGAACTTAATTAGAGGTTCCACATTTTTTATGCAAGTGGTAAACTCGTATAGGAAGTGATGTGAGCCAACGAATTTTTATGTGAAACTAAATTCAATGTTAATGGCTTACCATGAAGATAAACCCAGTGAAGTTTGGACACGTGGCAATAAAAAGAAAAGTAAAAACTAAATTATGAGAACCATCACATATATAGGAGAGTTTTGATTAATTGTGAGAACCATCCCATATGCAAGACCTCTAAAAATAAGGGGTGTAGGTTAGATCGAAAACCACCAAATAACAGGAGAATTTTGATTAAAAACTACAAACCATCCCATATGCAGATGCATTTAGAAAACAACATAAAAACGAACATCATAAGAACTCTCCAAAAACAACAAATTTCTACTTCCAAATCAGTCTCATTTTTTAGTTTCTCTAGCAGTGATTTGAAGAGGACTCTTCTGCTCTTTGATAAATCGACGTCTCGGTTTATGATTTCAAAGGAGAAAACCACTCTCGGTGGTTCACAGATAAATACCTGCATACGGAATAGTCGTACACAGGTTAACATAATGAACAGAGTGCTTAAACTAATATGAGAATATTAAATGAAAGAAACATAAAAAACTTAACCGAATCAATGTCAATGCTTCAGTAACTATATAATCAAAACCAATGATGCAGTAACAATATAATTAAAAAATGAAGCAAGTTAATGGCAAACAAACTCATGAAGAGCCCAGTTAATGGAAAACCCAGTTTATAACACACAAACCAAGTTAATCAAAAATTGAACCTAGTTAAAAAAAATACAAACAAACTCATGAAGTGTAAAAAAAACAAGAATCTTTAGCAAAATGACTCAATGATGTTTTAAAACCCTCTTTAAGCTAACGCATCTCCTCCTCCACGGGCAACATTGATCCGCAAAAGAAAGGATCCGTTTCGCTTATGGAAACCCCATTTTAAAACCCATTTCAAATAAAGATATTTACAATACACACACTCACCTACTTATGTTTGAAACCCAAGCTACGAAATGAAGTCGTTCTTCTCCTTTACATCGATCTCAGTTAAGAAAACAAACAAAAACAAAAAGACTTGATCAGTATAAATTAAAAACTAATATAAATTAACAATTTTAACAACCAATATAAATTAAGTATTTTAACAACCAATATAAATTAACAACCAACCAAAAAGAAGGGTTGAACATCTCTACAACTTTTGTTAAGTAGCAGACCTGAAGAAAACATTTGTCTACTTTTAGTGATAGTGTGTGCCTTGTTCATGAGATTGAAAAAAAATGTGCCCCACTTCGTGAACCCCCCTAATGACCTGAAAAATAAAACCCTAAACCAAGCACCACCACTTCTGGAACATAATTTCAAAATGATAATAAAGAAAACCATAACGACCAAAAAGGTGAAAGAACTGTATAAATAAAGAAATTGTAGATAGAACCAAACAAATTTTTTACTTATATTATAAGTAAAAAATTATAGATAGAACCAAACAAATACGTATATAATGTTATTTACAATTTTTTCGAAACTGTAGCAGAACAGTAGTACCCCTAATATATAGATTCGTATATAATATTATACATACCTTACAAAATGGATGGATTTGGAAACAAACAATATGAATTAGAAACCTGATATTACAACCAAAAAAAATATGTAAACAAAGTTACGATGAACAACATAAAGTAGAAAAAACCAAACAAAAGACCTAAATGTCTTGACATAAAAATTATAACCCAAATGCCTTTGCAGAAAGCTCCAAATCCCACCACAACCATCAAAATCGCAAATGGAAATTTCTTGACGGTCGCACCTTAGCAGAAATCATAAATGTTAACCCACAAAAAATATAAAATGTAAATGAAGACAGAGACTACACCGGAGCGTGGAGACCGTCGCACCTCTACAAAAAGATTGCACCTCTATCCAGTGATCTGGAGCGTGGATACCGATCTTGGAGCATGGAGACAGAGCTCGAAGAAGACTAAGCATGGAGAAAGAGAGAGAGACCCCTAACCCGACTTCAAAAGAGTCCCCCACTCCAATCTAAATTGGAGAGAGAAAAAGGATACTGAAGGGAGAAAGCACAAGATTAGAGTTTTGTTGATTGGTTATGTTTAGGTGGTTTTGTGTTTCGAGAGAAAAGGATACAGGGTTTGGGAGACAAAGTGGGGTAAGGTGTAATATTAAAGAAAATACCATTGTACCTTTGTGTTTGAATTTTAAAAAAAAGGGGGGAAATAAATTAGAGTGTGTCAAAAGAGGGGGAATCCAAATTTGTAAGGGGTAAAATAGATAATGTAAAAAAATTCATAAAGATGATACCATGAGTTAAACTTGTGACATACATAAGTTTCCTACTTTATTATATAGATATAATATATCACTAACCATATAAATATATTTAATAGAAGTCTGTCTAACCCGTACCTAACACCTGTAGCACTAGCCCAAAATACCCAAGTCTATATCTCGACTTGTAATTTAATTAATCATACATTAATTACTTTTCATTCAAGTCGTGTCACCCAACTACAATACCTAGACTCACTCATTCATTCCATAACTTCATCTCTTAGAAATTATTACATAAAGTCCCACAATCAAGTTTAACACTCCTCATTAATTTTAATACTCGATAATTTATTACATAACTCTATAATAAATTAAATGGTCTACATTGTGCCTAACTCTCGTAGCACTCCGCCTAAAAATATTTGAGTCACAACCCTGACTCTTAAGTCCATAAGTATTAACTTACATTCATATTTTTAGTCAAGATGCTAAGCACATCTTAATCCAGCCCGTATCCTAATTTCATTCAAAATTTCCATTCGAACCCGTTCATATATTTTCGAGTGTTGTTCATCCTATACACTCAAAATTCATACCTTGAATTCATTCTCATCCAATTTCAAGGTAAAAATAATGTTCCTTAATATTTTCAAAAGTTCCATACTCATCTACGGACATCCTTAAATAATACATATTTGATTTCTCACAAACGATTTTTATTTCGGACACCCTTCCGTAATAAATTCATAACTAATTCAAAAGCATTAAAAAAAATATGAAACCGGTGGCCGCGCGTTCGTAACGAAAAGACATATCTCCATGTCCAAAACGTAGGGTCATTTGAATGAGATAACAATCTCGTTCGGACGAGATACTAATCTCGTTTGAACGACTTACAGTATCGTTCGAACGACTTACAGTATCGTTCGAACGACTTTCAACGTTCCAGCCTTTCGCCTTCCTCACGTTTTTTATTTCCTCCATTGTTGTTCTACCTTCAACCTTATTCGATTCGTTCATCAACCCAGAATAAAATTTAAACCCCTCCGCAATTAATACCCTCCTTTTAAACAGATTACATCATGGATTGAATATTTACACACTAAATCCCTACATACTAATCTTTAACAGTTGCAGTACGAATCTGGGTTTAATTATTCATGATGTTCCTTTCCTTGTCCCATTAGAATTATATTTTAACTTCAACTAAGTATTACCCAACCTTTATTTCCCTCTTGTCTAGATCACACTCTGTATTGAAAATCTTAAACCTCAATGTTTTATAGAATCTCGCTGAGTTCGTAAATTGGGGGTTTTACCGAGATTATGAATTTCTTCGCAAATATGATTTTTTAATTCAATATCAGTTACACAAGATGAATTTATGTGTTTCTCACATAATTTATATACATACAACCATGAATCGTATAGCCCGGGAATTTACAATTAAATCTACACGGCATGTTAAATTCCTCAAAACCCATATTTTTATACAATGATCCCCCCAAAACGAACACATTTTACACCCACCATGATATGAATCGCAATACCGCAATTTAAATGTAAGCAAGTTTAACTACTTGCTTAAACAATTTCGTAGGATCTGATTCCTTTGATATAGACAAATATTAGACGAAGAACGCTCCAATTTTTTTTTTTTTGGCTCCCAAAAGCTCTCCCAATTATCCATCTTTTTTTCTCTGCAAAGCTAGGGTTTTTCTTATGGAGTTGTGTCTTCCACAAACTCCCCAACTTAACAATTATATCATTAGTCCTGAAATTAAGCCCGTGGGCCAAATTAAAATGACCGGAACACCCTCGTGTGAGCCTAGTTATGCCTAAAAATGCCCCGAGACACAATTAATAACCCCGGGTACTTTTTTGACTATTTCGACCTATTTCGGATCAACTGTGAACTTAGAATCGTCATCCGAGTTACTTAACAAAAATTCTCCAAATCTCAACCTCAAATTATGACACATGTAATTTTTTTAAATTAACCTGGTTAAATAAATCTTAATTCACTAATTTAATTAAAGGGGGTTTTGGGAAAAGGTCCTCATAAGGCTGAAAGTGTATAAAAATAGGACATTCCATAAAATTTTATAAATTTAGTCCCTGTACTAAAAACACCATGAAAAATGGTGAAAAATGGTGCCGCTTGCGCGGACCAAAAAAAATAAAGGGTATTGTACCACAGGGATTAGATTTATAAATGCTATTGTACCACAGGGACTAGATTTATAAACTTAAAAATCAGTGTCCTAAAAATCCAAATATAGGAAGGAACATGACCTTTACCTTAATTCTCTATTAATTATATCCTCTCGATGAATTAAATCCTCTATCACCAAATTGATTAAATTATGTATCCTCAGAAATACGGGGTGTTACATAGAGTGCATGCTTATCCTCAGAAATTGATTTAATTCTCGTTTTCTCACTTATCTCGTGCACACAGAGTTCATGCTTAGGGGTGATACTGCACACCCCGAGGTTATTAAAGGGTACTTCATCATCCTAAAAAAGGATCAAAAATGCAAAACCAAACTGTTATGCTATTGAATTCCTCTTGTAGATAGAAAAAAATTGTAACCTCCATTAATGGCCTTTGTTCATACTTTAAAGTGAGATATTCACATGTTTGCACAATGGAGTAGGCTAAGGCTGAACCACTTACATGCTTGTGTCTTCCTTATCTCTAATCCCATACTTTAGTTACATATATGTTTCATACAGCTACTCCAATCTCACCATTGTTAACAGATCTGGAACTTAAGTTACTTACTAATTTGAGGTGGTGATACCTTTAGTATCATTAAGTCCCACACATGAGAAGACCTGCCCTCTCCAGAAAAATACTTAAAAGGATGTGCTAGTAGACTATAATATGAAGGGATTGTAAGGATTACGTCATAAGGTTCCTTAAATGCTAACTTTACACCCCATGAAAACATATAATGCATAACCTCTAGCATTTATCCACATGGGAGATAGACATCATAAGGATGTTTATACTTAAATCCTCCACTATGCATGAGCTCATCCTCGTCACCATCAATGACTTCACCAAGTGGGTTGAATCCTAATCTTACTCAGTTTTGAATACTAAGAAGGCGTCCAATTTCATATGTCGAAACAATGTTTGCCGCTTCGGCGTACCCCATGAACTAGTATCAAACAACGGTTCTCACTTTGAGAAAGAGGTATCAAAGATATTACACGATTATGGGATTAGTGAGAACAAATCGTCCTCATATAAACCTCACATAATTGGAGCGGTCAAAAACTCTAACAAAAATATCAAAAACATCATCATCGAAGTCATAGAGACCTAAAATGACTGGTCAAATAAAATGCCTTACGCCTTCTGGGTTTATCGCATTACAAAGATATATTCAAGAGGGGACACCGCATACTCATTAACATATGGCAGGGATGCATTCCTACCTATATAAATAAAGATACCCTCATTACGGGTCATAATTGAAAGCCAAGTGGCTAATATTAACTGGATTCAAGACAGCTATGATAAACTAGCTCCCATCAATGAAAGGCGACTAACGGTCGGTTATCACAATCAAGGCTACTAGTAGTGCATTGCCTAACCATTAAATAAGATCATAAAAGGAGAAATGTACAAGAGGCCAACTTAGTCCTAAAAGAGAATCTCAAACTTTCCCAGACTCCCAAAAGAAAAATTGCACCCAATTGGGGAGTACCCTGCCTCATCCCAAAAAAAAAATTGACGGGGAATCTACCTTAGCTAATCTCGACGGAGTCATATTTTCCCAAACCTTCAATCGATAATACTTGAAGAATTTTTTTCTTAACCTTCATTTGGTGAAAAGGAAGAAAATGATTTAATACAAAAATAATCGTTGTTAACGAGAAGGGAAAACCATGAAAGCTTAAACATAGTTCCATCCCTACACTAAAAGGCCTGCTTGAGCCACCAAACTTTCGCGTGAAGTCAGATAAAACACTTTGAGCCCCTAACTTAACAGAATTCATACACCTAATTCTCCGCTATATTACTATCGCAGGCATTCAAATACAGACACATCGTTGGCTTTGAATCGAAGATACATAGATAAATTGAGATATCACTTCAGAACTAGTATAAACAAACACAAAAAAAAATATTTATGGGAATACCCTATTTATGGTCGTTGTTCCCTCACTTAGAAAGGGTCGGCACAGTCTAAATAAACTAAGCTTCAAGTAAATGAAATAGTTCTTTAAGTCATTTTTGAACTCACTAGAGTTATTCTTAATTAGCAAGAAACACACATAGGCTAATAACACGAAGGTAGCGTTCAAAAGATAAATAGAAGGAAGGTACACTACCCCCATAACCCACTTTTATATAAAAAGCACCAAATAAAACCCTCTTAAAAATATTTAATGTCCATGGACGAATCTTTAAGAAATAGATTCATATAGGGATCCACACAAAATGACATCCTATAGTAGCGACGACGATCTGATTATAGAGCTACATCAAATGGACCCTTAGCTCACAAGCAAAGAAAGGTAACCTCCTTCCTCACCAATGTCAGCACAGATAGATGGCTCACCATCAAGAACATGAAGTTATTATTCTCTAGAAGATAAAAGTCTCCAAAATATGGTGCACTTTTTTCACTTAGTATATATATATATATATATATATATATATATATATATATATATATATATATATCACTTATTTTTTTATTTTATATAAAATAAATGTATATACGTTACCACCATTTTCGTAAAAGGATCCTAGGCTCGATCTATTCCATACACATATTTGGCATTCATGTGAATAAGATTTACTTGCACTTATTACATCAAAACATCATCAATAATCTTTCCCTGTGGATAGTACAAAAGCATAAGCATGACTGAAATCCAAATAGAGTCATGAAACCAGAAAAATATCAAATTTTGGGTGTCAAACCTCTAAAAACCAATTAAGCATAAAATTTATGCCATAGTGAAAGAGAAAGAATTAAATGTATGAGCCGCTGGAGATAATCCCTCCACCTTGTTGATAAAAGCACATACTCATTATGTCAGTCCTTCTTGGCTCACTTGTCATCCCTCGTTCACCTGCTGCATCAAGATCCTCTTGGGTCATAAAACTGAGATGAGTTAGGGTCATGCATATAGTCACTCACTGCATGGTTTGTTGACCATGTAATGGAATTCAAAAACTCCTCGATAAGTGGGGGTATGAGAGTATGAGTACGAGACCGAGACAACATTCAGATCATTGTCTACTTCTTATGGCCATTGTAGGACCATAAACCTAAATCTAATAGGATAAATCCTAGTATATTGAGGACCAGAGGGCCATCACCCTCTAGAGGATGGATGCCAAGACTGTCACCTCCTCAAAAAAAACAAATCAAGTGAATATTCAATATCATAAAAAAACTAGGAAGAAAATAAATGAAGGAAAATAAGGATAAGAAGTAAGGCATACTCCTTCCACTCCCAAAGATGACTGAAACCCATGAGAAAGACGATCCAAATAATAGAAAACAAATGGAAGGTAAATCAAGTCTGAACATCACACTAAAAGGAATCAAAACCATTCAGCAAGGAATGAATATTCACCCTCCTAACTGGAGCATCTCCGTAGACCATACATCCCTATCACCCCTCCTTTAAACCTTTGCCTCACCCTAGACTCTAAGGTGGAAATACGAGATATAACCACCTCCTATACCTGGGCTTGCCCGTGATATACTCCATCCTCCCTCATCCTCGCCCAATCCTCGGTGCCCATTTGTTGATGCCAAACCTCCACATCATCCAATCCAGTGCTGGGAAGAGGGTGGGACTTTGTGACTGCCCTAGAATACGACATCTTGACTCTCCCCTAAAAATCAAAAACTCGTAGGAAGGAAAAATATTTTGGACATCCCCCTGAGGAGAGACCCTAGGGCCATTCTCTGACGTACCACCCAACTCAAACCCTAGGCATAAACCCTCTTCCACCGATTCAAGTAAATCGGATGGAACCTCTGAGAAGGATTCCTTCAAACCCAAAGAATCCCTCCTAACCTCATCACTTCTTAGCCAATCCCTCAGGAACTAACCCCTAAATCTTAAAAACCCCTCAGGTAAAATCTCTACCTCCTCCCGATCACCCTCGGTATCATGTCGGTCACCATCTTCCACCCTCGATTCAACCTCTTGAGACATATGCTCTCAGTCCCCTCCTCCACAGGAAGTACTCCAACATGTGACAGGATACCCTCTTAAAGAATAGGGAGGCGAATCGTCATCACTCTCACATTCAAAATCCCTGATGATTAAGATCGGTAATAGGGACCCCATATAAAAAATCTGAAGATCAGATGTGATCAACCCATCAGTATGACTCACGGGATAAAGGGAGGAAACGACACCTGAATAGGAGAATCCCATGTGGGCTATTGAGTCACCCTCACCCTAAGATTAAAATGCACTCCATAAGTCCCCTTCAAGAGCAAATTTCATCTAAGAAATTTCCATACTACATCCCACTCCCCAGACACATGGCAAGTCAACTACTAAGGCACATAAAAGAAGTAAGTACAAGGAAAAAGTGAGTCATAAGAAGGAGGTAGATACTCGAAATAAAGAAAAGGAAATTGATCAAATTAAACTAAAATAAGTACACTCTCCATGGACATCCCGTTATGTAGCTCCCTAGATGCTAACAGTGTCATAGAAGATCCATCCCTCAAATTCTCTCACACGTAGCGTCTAAATATGGGACAACCCCATCAATCAATGCCAAAGTCAATGGCCTCTCAGAATACGTGTCCACAAATGCAAAGAACCATAAATGCGTAACATGAAAATAATATAAGGTATAAGTAACGTGAGAAAGAAATATTTAAATAAAATAAATATAATGAGGGAAACTAAATAACATATTCCTCCCATAAATACCCAAAACCTGTAAAACTTTCAGTGGAATATCTCGAAAATAAGGACATCGACCGGTACATATCTTCTAGCCCTATCATCCCCCATGTATATGTTGAAATCATAGAATGATCTATAAATGAAAACCACCACAAATGAATCCCACCATTGCCACCTTGTGCTAAAAGCACTCCAACAATGAACAACGACAAACATCTGAGATACCATCTCACAGGCACCACGTCGAGCATAGGATATTCTACCTTTTCCAAATAAGTATTTAAGGAATTGACATCAAGGAAATCCCTTCGAGCGGTACCTTCCTATATCCCCAAAGCCACATACATACCCTAGATCGTAATGGTCATATTTTGATACACTGCTAGGGAAAATCAAGGAAATGGGAGTCCCATAAAAGCATAAAACTTTAGTGGAATGTCATCTCCCCCATAGGCAAATGGAAGAAACTGTAGGTATCCCACCAATTCTCTCCCAAAGCATCCTTGATTATCCAACTCTTCTTACACCGAGGAAAGACAATCTGGTAATGTAATAAATCCCACGACATACATAAAGGCACGTACAAAGCTGGGATACCTCACCCAGACCCTCGTTGGTGGTGATATGGAACCCCTAACTCAAGCATGCCCACTAGACTAACAAAAAAAAGATCCAACACAAACTTGAGGTGAATCAAAATGAGGAAAGTTAATCAGTTGTGAGGTGACTCGAAACCCCCATTGAGATTTCTCTCGCTTGGTGCTTAAGTTACCGTATATTCACACTCGAGGTATGTAACAGTCCTCATTTTCTCACGTAAAGGCTAACGAGACACGATACACCGAAGATGGGGCTTGTCGATCAATTAATACCATTCTCAGTACAATGTAATAAAATATTGTTGTATAAAAAGGACGATACTTTAAATTTTATGAATATTTTCATGACAATAAATAAACTCAACCAATAACAACTAAATAATAAATTTAAGACCAAGTAAATATCACAACTCCATAATAATTTAAATAAATAAAATCTCAATCTTATGCCCTTACAAATTGTGGGTACCCGGATTTGGCATTACGGTCCCGGACAAGTAGCCTAATTAAAACGGCCCAAAGTCCAAACCCTTCTCACCTTAACATTAATTCAGTTATGACTTAGTCTTCTCCCATGTCCTCGTATAGATATGTTCCAGGAGAAGATGGTAAACGTGGGGGAGTCCAACACCCCCACTCCCCGAAGACAGACATGTATATAATAAACCCTAGGTCTGGGGTAAAGGACACGCATTGTATTCTCTGTAAATTCTCCCTGGAGTATATAAAAATAATACTGACTGCACCACCACGGACGTAGGCATTTTTACTGAACCACGTACATCTTTTGTTGTGTGATTGACATTTTATCTTCTTTATTTTCATTAATGATTTCACTTGTCTCATTTATTTGTGTTGAATATATTTGTCACCACAATTGGCGTCGTCTGTGGGAACGTTTCTCTTCCCTGAGAAAGCTCGCACCAAAAAATAAGTTTGAAATGTCTGGTCACAGCAGTAACGCTCCTCGGGTAGGAGATATCCAAGAACATCCTGCTCCTCGCAGGACCAGATCTGAAGTTGGATGTTCAGATCAAAGGGCTCGCCCGAAGAGTCCAGCCTCAGAGGAAAGCCAAGGACCAGCGAGGTCCACACAAATCTCCAAACTGATTGACGCCTATGAGGCAAGGCTCCAAGAGCAAAGGGAGTCCTCTCGCAAGCAGAAGGCTGAGAATGCTCACCTCAAAAGGAAATTAGAGAGAATGGAGAAAGAACTCCATCGTAGCACTAGGTGACGTCCGTACCGCACTCCTAGCCCTCAGGAGAGCAAGTCTCGCAGCCGAGGAAGGTGCCCTAAGCGTGGATCCCAAAGGAGTGAGAGACACGAGTCAAGCAACGACTCACTCGAGCACCAGTGACCGGCTCGCCGTTACAGGAGCCCAATTCGTAGAAATGAGAATATACGAGATTTGGTCCGAAGGGAGATGGACCAACACCCAACACATCGCGGCGCAAGATCAACCAGGGAGCTTGCTAGACGAGCTCTCAAGACCCAGATGAAATCCCCTTTCTCAAGGGAAATAAAAGAAGAGGAAGCCCCCAAGAAGTTAGTTATTCCAAGATTCAAGATTTATGATGGAAAAACTGATCCCATTGATCACGTTAGACAGTACCGGTAAGCCATGGCCCTCTAAAACCACCAAGATGCACTGTTGTGCCAAATTTTTCCCTCGAACCTGCATGATGTGGCACAAAAATGGTTCGAAAGGCTCCCTTATTGGTCCATCAGGAGCTTTGAGTCCTTGGCCGAGCTTTTTATATCTCGCTTCATTACTAGTAGCTCCCATCCCAAAAGGATGGATGCTTTGCTAATAATGAAAAAGATATCTAAAGAGACCCTCCAAGACTATGCAAAGAGGTACTGGGAATTATTTAACGAGTTCAAAGACTTCTCGGAGCAGGTAGCAGTGGCCTCCTTTAAAATTGGGCTACCCAACTCTTCCGTTCTATACCAGTCCCTGACAAAGAAAGAGGCCACGACCATCGACGACCTGATGGCTCGCATCGAGAAACATGCCAAGATGGAGGATGTGACCCGCCTCAGCATAGGGGAGAACGATCGAGCTAAGCCTACTGCCAAAGGAAGTGAGAAAACTGAGAATCAGAAAAAGGAGGAAAGAATGGGGGCAAGAATGGCTCCAAGAACGGAGCCAGGAAGGATGTGGCAAAAGCATTTCAGGCAGTCAACACTATCTTCAGAGAACTGATTTACAAGATTCTCATAAAAATCAAAGATGAGCCATTTATTAAGTGGCCCAGAAAGATGGGAGGAGATCCCTCAAAGAGAAACAATGCGCTGAGATGCGCTTTTCATAAAGAAGGAGGACATAAGACTGAGCCTTACAAGGCTCTTAAGTCCCACCTCGAAGAGCTGGCCCAGTCCGGGCATCTGAACGAATTCGTGGAAAAGAAGGCAGAGAAAGTTTCTGCCAATGGAGAAGCAAGTCCTGACAACGTACTCGAAGACGATGCCGGCCATGAATTTGCAGTAATTAATGGGGCATCTGATGTGAAGCAGATTCAAGGAAATTCATCTTGAATGGAGGTAAAAAAGCTTACAGCGGTGATGCAAGCTTTTCAGATGGATCTAGTAAAGAGTCAATCAGGAAAGCATTGGTGAGTAGATGACGTCGACTATAGTAAGCATATTATATTCACAGATGAAGATCTAGTGGGAATGAGAACCCCACATCATGATGCTATGATCATTACTCTCATAATAGCTAACTATGACGTTGACAAGTTGCTCGTCAACCAAGGAAGCTCGTTCAAGGTAATGTTTCTCGACCTATTCAGAAAAATTGAAGTTAAGCATCGTCGACCTAAAGGAAGCCACTGTCCCTTTAGTTGGCTTTGCTGGAAAAGTGACTATGACCTTGGGAAAGATCGTGCTGCCAGTAAGGGAAGGAAATTTCTTCAAGATGATTGAGTTTCTAGTAGTTGACATTAACTAGCCATACCAAGCTATCATCGACAGAGGATGGTTGCACACAATGAAGGCAGTCTCCTCGACCTACCATCAAAAACTCAAATATGTGACCGAGCGAGGTGTAATGGAGATCCATGGTGATCAAGCGATGGCAAGAAGGTGCTTCATAGCGGCCATCCGCCCAAGACCAGAGAAGAAGGACGACAAGCCCAGTGAGAAAGTTGAAGAACAAGAAGGTCTGATACCTTCGAAATAGCAGTTAAAATATGGAAGGCCCGGAGTGGAGGAGACCAAGGTCCTCTCCTCTGAACGGGTCGTCGAGGACCTGGAGGAAGTTACAGCTGAAGGTAATGACGATGAAAGGATATTCTTGATTGTACCTTCTCTCACATATCAAGAAAAGAAGGAGTTAATGATTCTGCTGAGAAGCAATGTAGACATTCTCGTATGGGAACCATACGAGATGCCTGGAATTGATCCTAGTGTGGTTTGTCATCAGCTGCACGTCAACCCCACTTTCAAACCAATCACGCAGAAGGCACGGTGAACTGCGCTCGAGAAGGCAAAGGCCATAAAAAAAGAAGTTCAAAAAATGCTGGATGCAGGATCCATACGAGAGGTCCAATTCCCCAAATAGTTATCCAACCCACTAGTAGTTCCAAAGAATAACGGGAAATGGAGAGTCTGCATCGACTTCACTGACCTTAACAGGGATTGCCCTAAGGAAAGTTTCCCCCCCAAAAAAATTGACCAATTGGTAGACGCCACAGCAGCTCACGAAAGAATGAGTTTTCTGGATGCATATTCGGGATATCATCAGATCCCTATGAATGCACCAGACCAGGACAAGACAACATTCATCACCACCGTTGGATTATACTATTACAAAGTCATGCCCTTCGGGCTCAAAAACGCAGGGGCAACCTACCAGCGACTGGTCACCAAGATGTTCAAGGACCAAATGGGGGACACCATGGAAGTCTACATCGACGATATGCTCGTTAAAAGAAGGAACAAATAATACCACCTCTCAGACATATCAAGACCCTTCGAAATCCTCAGGAAGTACCGAATGAAACTTAATGCGAGCAAGTGTTCTTTCGGCGTCCAGTCAGGAAAATTTCTTGGGTACTTGGTCAGCAAGAGAGGCATCGAGGCTAATCCAGACCAGATTAATGCAGTCAAAAGGGTACAACCTCCTCGCACAGTACGGGACGTACAAAAGCTCACCGACATGCTCGTTGCCTTGAACCGTTTTATCTCAAAGTCCTCCGAGAAGTGCAAAACGTTTTTCCATCTCCTAAAAGGAAACAAAACAGTATAATGGAATCAAGATTACTCGCGGGTATTGGACAAGCTAAAGGCTTACCTTATCTCACCACTACTTCTCATCATACCCCAGGAAATAGATTCCTTGTACTTATACCTCATCGTTTCCAACCACACTGTCAGTTCTGCCTTGATGTGAAAAAAAGCAAGAATCTAGCACCCCGTTTGTTACGCGAGCAAGACCTTATTAGAGGCCGAGCAGCGGTACCTACCACTAGAGAAGCTCGCCTTTGCACTTGTATTGGATTCGAGGAATTTGAAGCACTAATTTTAAGCTCACACTATCATAGTCCTTACATCGCACCCCCTTAAAGCAATCCTGAGGAAAGCGAATTTGTTGGGCAGACTGTCTAAATGGTCAGTCAAGCTTGGGCTATTTGACATCCAATTTTAACTAAGGAACGCAATCAAAGGGAAGGTCCTTGCTGATTTCACATTCTAAACGTCATGTACTAATGTAAATGCCTAATTTATAAAAGCATTCCATACTTTTACATTCCATCTCTCTATCTCCTTACTTGGATATAAATACTTTGAAACCCCTTCATCAAAGGGGACGTTCAAGTTATTCAGATGAGAGCAAAATAGAATACAAGAAACACAACAGATGTAGGCTTTCACTTATAGCCGAACCACTTTAAAAACATTTTGTCCTTCTTTTTTATTTACATATATTTATCTGTGATTAAGGAATTAGACCCAGTCTAGTTTTTTACATCAACGGTCATTTTTTATTGTCACGATCCCATACAGACTATGACGTATTGAAGTTTATTAAAGATGTTGCGTCAAAGCTTCAGTGAATTATCATATTGGTTTATGGTGAAAATTTGGTCTTCAAGATTAATTACATTCCGTGATCACTTAGGTACGAATCCTTAAGTTTAATGGGACTCGAAATTTATTTTAAAATGTTTAAGGATGTTATTGTATAAAACAAATTATTTTAAAAAAATTTAAAAGAGTTTGAAATGATTTACACTTCATTTTATTCTGATAAGGACAAATTAGAGTAATGTTTAACTTGTACTCTAATTCGATCATTTTCTCAAACCACATCAATAGTCGTTTGAGCGAGATCACCATGTTGTTCAAACGATATGGGCATCTCACTCGAGCGACATCTATAGTCGTTCGAGCGAAAAGCCGCCTCAAGAAAAATATATAAGGCGTGTTTCCATCAGTATTTCGAATGTGTGCAGTCATGATTATAGTTTACGAACAAGTACATTTTTGCACATAGTTTTCTAAGGTTTTCCAAGCTTAAAACATCCTTAGAGTTTTAGAGATCCGAGGTTTTATTACTATATGATATATTGATCTTTGGTTGCACCAAAAGAGTTTGTTCTACACTTGAACATTAGGTTTTGTAGTGAAGAAGCGAATGAGTTTGTGTTCAACATCATAGACGACACAAAGCCATATCGGTGGACACCGAGACATACGTGGACACGTGTGTTGTGGACGAGCATCGTGGAACAAGGACTTCCTGTGTGGGTAATGTGGAGGAGTGGTTGAAAATCAGAAGAGATTCAAGTCTCGTGGGGATCGAGTCGTTATGTAATACATGTGTATGTTCCTTGTAATTCCACATCATAGTGATTGTCTAGCTTGGGCTATTCGAGATTTTTTCCCTTAGTGGTTTCCTCCTACATCCGGAGTTGTGAGTATTCTTTACTTTATTTTACTTGTTTTAATCACTAGATGCATGTTTAGGATTAATCAAGATAAAATTTGGTTAAGTTAAAATTCCTTCATAACTTCGTGCAAATTAAAAATTGGAAAAAGGTTTTCTTAAAAAGAAAATTGTTTTATCATCCTTAAAGCGCTTTTCTCTTAGAAAATGGGGCCTAAAAATTGGTATCAGAGATACAAACATATTTTTATTATGTTGATCACTTGTGTTTTTCAACGTGAATTTTTATGGTTTTGAAAGTTTTTGGGCTCCTATTTTTGATGGCATAAATTATGCTTATTGGAAAAAGTGAATGAGAAGTGATTTAGAATCTATTGATGAGCTTATGTAGTTAGCGATTAAAAATGGTTTGTCTCCACTAGTCACACAAGAGGGTGAGGTCACTAGTTTGAAACCCGTTGAGTCATGGAGTGAGGCTGAACATAGGCTTGAATTTTACAACTATAAAGGTCTGCACGTAATTTCTTCACATGTCACACCGAAAGAGTATACTAGAATTATGACTTCTGAAACATTAAATGAGTCTTGGGATACACTTTCACTTGCTCACTAGGGCACTATCACGGTTATGGCGTCTAAGTTACAAAACCTTACTACACAGTTTGAGACGATTAAGATGTTATAAAGTGACTGGTTTCATGAGTTTTATGCTAGGTTGTCTAATATTGTCAACTCGTCGTTTAATTTAGGGGAGAAGATACCGAACAACCATGTGATAAAGAAAATTTTGAGATCTTTGTCAAGTAGAGTGACCATTTATAACTCCTTAGGTATGCTTGATTCGACAAAACTTAAAGAGATTGTAGGTGACTTACAAACCTATGAACTCGGTATGTTTACCTCCAATAAAGTGCCAAAGAAAGAAAAAGGCATCGCTTTGAAAGCCCTGAAGGAGGATACTAAAGTTTCGGATGATGATTTTTATTCTGATTTTGAGGATGTCGCCTTATTGGCAAATAAGTTAAAAAAAGTTTCTTAAATTTCAAAAGAAATCGAAAGATGATAAATTTTTTTAGAAATTCAAGAACAATAATGTAGATTCCACCCCTAAAGATAAGAGTGAGAAATTTAATAGGGTCGAGTCGGATAGGTGTTTTGGGCATGAGGGGTATGGTCATAAAGTTGTCGAGCGTCCCACTAGCCTTAAGAAAGAGGGAAAGAAACTGATAACTTATAATACCTCCTTAAGCGTAGTGATACGTAAGAGGGAGAGAGTCCCCCAAATGAGATCAAGTTTGTTCCTTTCCTGGCATGTCATGTGGGAGACGACGATAAATCTTTCCACGAAGATTCTCGTGTGCATGACACTTCTGAGGCTGTTGAGTGTGAATCCCAAGTGCGTGAGGGCTAGGATCATGAGGAGGAAGAAATTGATGTAAAAGAGTTATAAGTTGCATTTAATGATCTGTATGCCGAGGCGATGAAAGTGAAAAATTCAAACTCTAAATTTCAAGCTAGGTTGAATGAGCATGCCATATAAAATAATGATGTTTTGATTGAGGATCTTAACACATGGGAGAAGATGTTTAGGGAAAATCTAGAATATGTGGAGAAAGAGACAGATAGCCTTCGTGGTTTGATGGAAGCGTTGAAAAAGGAGATTATAGAGTTTGAGGAATCTAGACATGTGCTTGAGTCTATGATTAGTGACTTGGAATGAAAGTCGAAAGACCCGAGTAAGGTTAAGTTTGAATTGGAATCTAGGTCAGAGAAGTTTAATAGGATGTTAGGCATTGTCCAAGTCAAAAGTGATACGCTTGGTATATGCTACAATGATAGAGTTGTTACCATTCCCAAATCGAATATCAACCCTGAGAGATAGCCCACTAGGAATGTGAGGAGAGGTCGATATTTTGGTAATCATTCCCGATGTCTTTACATTTGCACACATTGCAGTAGGAAAGGTCACTTTAGTCATTTTTGCTATGACCTTAGGAATGCTCCTAAGAAGTTTAGGAATAATGTTGTTTCGATTCTCAAAACCCCCATGCGTCATGTCACACCTACTTGGGTTAGGAAATCGGACTTAGAGGCTTTATAACTTAAACTTCATGGTTCTCATTTCGTTGCACTTGATTCTTCCCATGCTAGATCTAATGGATGATTGAGTTACCGTATTTGTCATACACTAGTCTCTGAATCATTATTTATATCTTGCTAGTGTTATGATATGTGTATCATTTTGTATTATATTTTTTCATTTATTGTGTCTTATTTGAAAAATACAAAAAGATTTTTTGTTTTAAAATATTTTTGAGAAAAATACAAAAAGATTGTTCTTTTATTTGAGTCAAAGTATGTTGAAAACCCAATAAGATTTTTGATTTGTTTTGTGTTTTTGAGTTTACATGTTTGATGTGGCATATTGGTATGCTTGGACCCCCTTCCTTTCATTATCCATGTGGCTAGGACATTTGGTCATAATTATTGATGCTTAGAAATGATCTTAGCCATTGTATTATCGGATTTTTTTGAAGTTGATATGCATTTTGATTCGACTTTGTATATATACCATCTTTCCACACATGCACGAGTTTGTACGAATGTTTGACATCTCTTGCATATTTAAGTTTGGTGAGACGTTCTTATCTCAATTTTGTTATATATGCGTAAGTAGAGTTAAGGAGGATGTGTGCATGTAAGAACCCTTTACCATGAGGATAGTAATGTAAAAGATAATGAGTGTTCATGGGAAAGGGCCACGAGATTATAAAATTGACTCGTCATGAAATCCACCACTTAAAAGAGCCCGAAAAGAAAATGAAGGCAATAAAAATAATTATATGCCAAAATAGGGGCCAATTAGTTTATTCTCGTTCCAAAAGAAAAATAGGATATATTTGAAGGAGTCTGGATGGATAAATTAAATGTGCTTTCACCACGAATCCTAACGTTAAAAAATTGTGTCATGATGCCATTATTTGTAGAATCATCAAAATTCCGAAATTGTGTGCATGTTTGATTATTTAGTTCATTTATCTCACATTTTAATTGTCACATATGGCTAAAATAAAGTTTGATAATTTATAGTTATCAATTAAAGCTTCTTGATCGTTTCGATGTGTTGGAATTGTGATTCATTTGATGTAGTTCACACCCATACATTCCATGTTCATGTTTAAGCACATCGGTACTATGTTAGCATGTAACTCATCTTGTTTTTATTGTTTTTGCTACCATTTCACTACTGTATTGTAGTTTTCTGCCACTTCCAGTTAATTTTTTCATGATTTTTTTCGCTGGGCAAAACTGTTTATTTTTTAGAACTGGGTGTGAGAGTTTGAGTTTGTCATTTGAGCGAGAAACTGTTGTCCCGCGAAGTCTTCACGTGAGAAGTTTTTGTCGTTCGAGCGACAGGGCTGTCTCGTTTGAGCGACCAATTTGGAATTTTTTTTCCTTCTGTTTCAGTACCCTGGATCATATGGTTATATATTTTGGTACCGCTTGGTCGCTTCTGGAGAATTTGTTATATGCAGATTATCATTGATCATATTTTACTGCATTTTGTTCTTTCAGTCACACCTGATTAGATTGGTGATTCATGTTGTGTGAGTACTATTTGCTAGCTACGGATTTGATATTATTGACCATTATGAGCTGGTTGTTTGCATGATTATCTAGATATATTTCATTGACTATGCTTGTGCTAAATATATCGCAATTTTTTTTATCTTTTCATCGGGTTGTCTATTTGAGACAAAAAGGGGGAGAGATTTATGTGATGTAATGGAAGAGTTTATTTGATGACCAGATACATTTGTTGCATTATTGTTTGGTATCATATTTGTGATCATACTATTTCATGTTTATATTAATTGATTTACACAAATTGGTATCATATTGTCTGTGCATTGGCACATATTGGTATCCTAATTTAGACATTGTTTACAAATTGATATCATGTTTTGCTCACATAACAAATGATTTAGATTTGATTGTGCATATTGGTTTATATCATTTGTTCCTCCATAATTCACTAGGTATTTGTCTATTTGATTTGTGTAGGTATTCTTATAAGATTCGAGATTTCAAGTCTACATCATATTCGTACAGTTCATGCTTACTGCACCATCATTTTCTAGTCTTGTCCTATAATTTACAATTTTGGGTTTATGGGATGCGATTTAGGTGTCATACGGCTTAACGGCCCGACTTAGGCAGTTCACTATTGGTTTTGTCCATGAATAGTCAAAGGGGGAGATTTGTAAGGACAAAATTAACAATTGAGTCTGTTGTATGTTTAGTTTACTTATTCCTGAAACAAAACAAGTTTGAGTCCTAGGTCATTTTTATTGTCATAATCCCACAAATATAATGACGTATTGAAGCTTATTGAAGATGTTTCAGCAAAGCTTTAGAGATTTAGCATGACGATTTATGGTGCAAATTTTGTCTTCAAGATTAATTGCATTCCGAGATCACTCAGGTATGAATTCGTAATTTTAATGGGACTCAAAATTTATTTTAAAATATTTAAGAATGTTGTTTTATTAAAGAAACTATATTAAATTGTTTTTAAAAGTTTTTTAAATGGTGTACACTTTCTTTTATTCTAATAAGAACGGATTAGAGTAGTTTTTAATTGGAACTCAAATTTAATCAGTCGCTCAAACGACATCATCAGTCGTTCGAGAGATATCACCAAGCCGTTCTAATGGCATGGGAATCTCGTTTGAGAGACAACTACAGTCGTTCGAGAGACCACCAACCCTAAGAAAAATATATAAGGCGTGTTTCCATCAAAATTTTGAAGGTGTGTAATCCAGAAAATAGTTTACGAACCAGTACGTTTCTGCACATAGGTTTCTAAATTTTTTGAACCTTAAAACATCCTTTGAGTTTCAAAGATACGAGGTTTCATTACTATATGCTATAGTGATCTTTGGAGTTTTTTTATACACTTGAACATTGGGTTTTGTGGTGAAGAAGCAAAAGAGTTTGTGTTCAACATTGTAGACGACATAAAGCCATATCGGTGTACATCGAGACATACATGGATGCGTGTGTTATGGACAAGCATAGTGGAAGAAGGACTTTTTACGTGGGCAATGTGGAAGAGTGGTTGAAGATTAAAAGAGGGTCAAGTCTCATGGGGATTGAGTCGTTGAGTAAGAGTTGTGTCTGTTCCTTGTAATTCCACATCATAGTGATTGTCTGGTTTGGGTCGTCCGAAGTTTTTTGCCTTAGTGGTTTTCTTGTACATCCGACGTTGTGAGTATTCTTTACTTTATTTTACTTGTTTTAATCACTATATGCATGCTTTGGAGTAATCAAGATAAAATTTGGTTAAGTTAAAATTCGTTCACAACTTGGTGAAAATTAAAAATTGAAAAAAGGTTTTCATAACAATAAAATTGTTTATTCATCCTTAAAACACTTTTCGCATAGAAAAGGGGCCTACATACCCGTTTATTATCTTGGGCATTAATTCTTAATTTTCTCAAGTTCTTAATATTTTCTATTAGACCCACCCTTTAATCGAGCATAAATCCTCAAACCACCCCTAGTCCCATACATAATGGTCTCCTAAACACAAGTGCATCCTAACCTATCATTTAGGAATATACCTATCAAAATCTCTACTTACTCTCGTGCCTAGCCTAATGGACCAATGGAACGACGTACAATTCATCCCCACCTCAGAATTACCCATTCGTAAAAACTACACTAACTAGTCCCATACTTGGAAAGTTTTAACAACAACCAAGGCCTATCTACTAGTCTCATACCTAGCAAGCAACCTAAAAGTAAAGTTAAAGCATGACTACCCCAAAAATCCCGTCGTCCCCCTGATATCGAATATTAACGCAATTGACGATCATATAAGGCATATTTCAACCCATAACAACAATTTTTTCAATTAATCACATGATTTATATATATTCAAATTATGTCTGTTTAATTATAATATTATTTAAAGAATTTATTTTGTAACAACTTGTATAACTTCCATGCACATACATATCTTCGGGGCATACAATAATAAAATTTTACTCTATGAGCTACACATAAATAATATGATTTTACGAGTAGAATTCCATTTATAAAGTTCATACTATTTATTCTAACATGAGAACTTATATATATTATAACGAAATCCCAACCTCTAATCTAAGCATGCGGGAATTTTGAGTCTTGAATCATATTAGAAAATTGAATAAATATAGTCCCAATTTTAGTTTCACTTTCCCTAATAAGAATCTCTAATTTATTTAAAAAAATAATGATTTTTAGTGTTTAGGCAATATTTGAAATGCATAATACAAAAGGGGAACAATATAAGTATTCATGACTGTAAAGAAGTCATTTTGAAAATCGGATTACATGGTTGTGTTCCTCTCACGAAAATAGCAAAGTCACCTTCTTGGTTGTTCTTGAGAAAAATTAATTTAAATCTTCAAAACTTGAGTTGAAAGTTATTTTTTTAATGGGGTTTAGATTTTTTAGATGAGAGGAGATAATAATTTGGGGGGATACTGATTTTTGAGAAGGGTTAAAAGTGTTTTACAAAGCCTAAACCCCACCATTGTATAAAGGATTTAAAGAAAGAGTCCTAATTAAACACAAACACACAAAAATATATTCTAGATGATCGGATCATTTGAATTCATTGAAATTTTTATATGTTGTAGCTAAAGGCGAGCCGAAGTTGTTATCCAAAAATCAGATCGATCAGACATCGTTAAGATTGTTTGTATCACGTTTTAGAGTTCGGACCGTCGAATTTCCTTGAGTTTTGGATATGTTCTAGATGAAGGCAAATCTACTTGATCAGACCTTGTTAAGGCCATTTGCATGGCGTTTTGGAGATCAGACAGTCGAATTTTTTATCCTCCAAGGATCGGATCCTTCCTCAATTTTTATATAAAAAGTTTTAATTTCCAAATTTTAATCCCTACATAAATTCCACTTAAAACCTTATTTTCATATATATAACTAATATTTTTGCATACCAAAATTAAATTGATTCCAAAAATTAATTTTCCTAAATTTTTAATTCAATAAATATTTTTACGACTAAAAAATCTTGGGGTGTTATATATTTATTCATGGCATTTTATTAACGTTTATTTAAGGTATGAGTATTCTAATTCAATTTAATAACAGGGGAATTGGGTTAAAATCCAGTCTTTTAAAACATAAACGCTTTAAAGTGCATACCCAGTCCCCTAAAAGTGGGCCGGGCTAAATGAGATAAACATATATGGATAGTTTACTACAGTATATATAGAGTATTAGATCCGAGATTTATGCAGAGTTTCTTTATCCTTGTAGCATGAGCCGAATTTTTCCCGGTGGATTGTCCCTTGTGAGGTGGTACCATCCAATTGGGCAAAGCATCATTTGGAAGTTACGACTTTCGGGCAATGCGTGCAAAAGGTTGCCTTTGTTTCTTATAGGAAATTATTTTTAATAAGTAAAAACTTCACTTGAAGAAAGTGACTTTTCAAAAGTACAAACCTTCCTCAGGAGAAGTGACATTTATTATATAAGAACTTCACTTGGAATTTTTCAGAATGAGATCGAGTATCTCAGGCACTCGGGATAAAAGAAAGTTAGAAAATTGAATCATTGTTATGTTTTGGGATGATTTTAAATGCTTGTGGGGACCTCCTTTTATAGGGGACTGTCGAAGTCCTTTCACCATTCCATCGAAGGAATTTTTTAACCATTCGGTTAGCCATTTTGCCACATGTATGGTGGATAGGGGTGTGGTAGACATGTGTATATTTGGGGGAAGGTTGCATAGATTTTGTAATCATAGTGTAAGGGAGGATAACTGTGTGGTTAATAGCCTTTAACTATTCGATTAAAGGTAACGGGGGACCTTTAACCGTTCTTTCAAAGGGCCCTATGCGAAGGCTTTTGCCCTTTTTGGTAGGTTTTTGGTATTTGAACTTTGGCTCCTCAACGTTTTTTTCCTTGTTGGGTGTGAGTCATTTGTTTTCGTTGTTGTTTCTCCATTTTGCCCCTAGGATTTTTCGCAATTTTAGGTTTGTGTAATTTACTAAATAGGACTAATGACCCAAACCTTGATTGAAAATCGGGGTGTCCATAGAGGCGTTCATTTAAGAGGGTGCACGTGAAGACATTCTTTATCGAAAAAAGAATGGAAAAATAGGTGTGCCTATTTTTAGGATAGGTGTAAATGAGGGTGTAAGAGTTATAAAGAATGGGAAGGGATGGGGTTATTGGGAAGTTCCCATGTGGTTAACCATACCTTTTAACCATTTGGTTAAAGGAGCCCGAATGTTTAACCATTTAGTTAAGCATCTCAGAATCTGAAATATATAAAAGCAAGCCACCTTAGCAGTTTCCTCACTTCTTCCAACTGTTTTTTCTTATCTCTCATTTTCTCTCTCTCTATTTTGAGACTTTTCACTTATTTGTGATTTTCGTCTTGATTTCTTAAGAGTTTCTCTGCACCATGGATCTTTTTGAGCCTATTATGGTAGATGATGATGAGATTCAGGTCTTAGACTTCAATCATTCTAAGGAGGGGGATATGGGTGGTGATGTCCTACTAAAGGAACTAGATAGGTGATTGGATGTGGACCCTTGCAAACGTTGTTTGTTTTAGGTCCCAACGGTCACCAATTCCTGGTTCCACATGGTAATAACTAGGAGGCGCAACTTAATAAGGGAGCTTGTGGTGCCCGGGGGTACAGGTGGCCTATGAGCCTCCGCTGCCGATGGATTAGGAGGACATGGAGATCCTCCTACAGCAGTGAGAGCGACATAGCGTATAGGGGAAGCATCCCGCAGACACTGCACGAGTAGGTTTATTTTTCTCTTTTTATGTTTTATTTCATATTTTTAGACTCGCTTCTTAAAATTTATTTTTATAATTATTTTGTTTGTATAATACCCGATATATCACGATGAGACTATTTATATTTTTGGGACCAAAAAATGATAACTTTATATTTGTTGTCCTCCGAAGATGAAAGTATATGTAACTATATAAATAATCAACTAATTATGATGGGGGATCGATATAATGTGGCTGAAATATGAATAAAGCAACCTAAAAATGGAAAAATCAAAATAAAGAAATCCCAAGATAGTCCTAACACACATATATTCAAATATAAAAAGCAACACGATAATGCAAATAAATAATAAAAATACTAATAAAATTTGTTATAAGAATGACACGAAGCGGGGATATAGGTTGATTCAGGGATACAAACCAGAATGAGGATATGATGATAACTGACTAGACCCATTCATGTGCATATATTTTAGTCCATATTTATATAGAAAAATCTACAAGGTTTTGGGTCACTTCACGACTAGTGAACCTTCCAAGTTAGCACGAACTAAATATAGGTTGCTTAAGTGTGAAGATACGATAAATCAAACACCGAGAGGGAGAAACCTCCGAGGGAGTTTCGGGTCACCTCAAGTCTGGTTAACATTCTTGGTTAGTTGGAGACAAAAATTGATAGATTAAAGTCTAAATGCAAGATAACTCAAAAATCGAGAGGTAGAAACCCCCGGGGTGGTTTTGAGTCACCACACTACTGGTTAAAATTTCTAGTTAGCAGGAATTGGAAATAGCTAGGTTAGGTGTGAATACACGATAACTTAAACACTGAGAGGGAAAAGCTTCCAGGGGTTGTGGGGTTTGGGTCACCTCATGATTGGTTAAACTTTCGGGTTAGACGGAATCAAAGTTATGTACCTTGTAATACCCCGTAATTTTTCAGAATAAAATTTTACTACATAAATAAATTTAATGATTTTGAATTTATTTTTGAATAACTTAAACTGGGAGGATTTAAAATTAAATGAATAAACTTTTAATTTAAATAAAAATTTATTCATGATTTTATAAAAAAATAAATCTCATCTGGACATAAATGGACTTGCTAGTGAAAAATAAATCATATAAATAAAGTTATGGGCACATGTCGTTTTAACATAATAAAATGTCTAAGTGAAATAAAAATAGTTGGGATGCATTTTGGGAACAGTTAAAGGCTCGTTTAGGTGTTTTAGACATTGAAAAATAGTCTTGCGTCAATAGTATATAGGTTGGGGATCTTTGGGGCTAAATGGATTATGGATTCGGGTCCATTTGAGGGTCCAAAAGTTGGGTTTTAGGCTCAACTTGGGATTTAGGCTTATTAGAGTTCAAGTGGAGGTAAGCAACTCCCCCACTATCATTAGAGAAAACCTAAAACAATAGTTATGGCAGAGGAGAGGAGAAACACCAAAAATAAGAGGAAAGGGGCAAGAATAAAGGGAAAACCAAGGAAGAAATCAAGGGGGTTTTCTTCTACAATTTTAAGGCAATAATTCTCTTGCTTAACTTATGTTTTCAATTTATTTCTTGATGCATGTAATAAACCCTATTTTTGGGATTTAGGTTTGAATATGGTTAATTTAATGATGAACAATACACGTGGACGGGATTTAAATGTAGAAATTGTCCCAAAAATTAGGTATCATAAATCTGAAATTTATGATAGAATCCGTAGATTTGTTATAATTAAATTGGGAGATTTGACTAAATAATGTAAAGGAATTTAATGTCATTATACTAGACTAAAATCGTGACATAAATCACCTAACGGATTCCCTATAGATGAGTTAGACCGGACTAAAATTTGGAGAAGATTTGATCCGTATAATTTCTTTACAGATACTATTATTTTTGGGATTTAGAATATTAATAATGGATCTAAATTTTTGGGTTTGAACCAAATGATTCTGGGTTAAATTTTTGTGCTTAATAATAATTGTCATTGGGTTCTTACATGATTCTGGGTTTTAAGAATTGTATACGAGAAGGATACTGAATGGGAGAAGAAGTGTAAAGAGGAAGACGAGGGGTCATTCAAACGACGCCACGTGTTATTTTAGAGACATGCTATGTTGAGAGAACTAGGGTCCCTGTTGTTCGAGTGACGTAATGGGTTTTTGGCATTTTTCGTTCTTCTTTTCCATTGAGCTTGGGATTGAATTTTTTTAATTACACAAACGGGTTAAGTTACTAAGATAGAATTAATAACCTACTCTGGGATGTAAAGAGGGAATTTAAAAGAGGAAATTTTAACAAAAATGTTATACACACATTGGACTGGAAATAATTACAAATAATGATTGGTTAAGTGATTATTTTAGGCAATGAAATTAATAATTTATTAGATGGTAAATTATTAATTAATGAAATATTGTGGATTTTAGTTGAACTTTTATTGGTAATTTTCGAGTAATTATAGGGGATGATAATATGTATTATTATGTATTTGTGTGGACATACCGGTGGACCGTCCTATCGGCTAGTGGGTTCGCGCGTTTCGACCTTGTACCACACGTCGACAAAGGTGGGCTTGACGATGTGTAGGTAATACAGGTACTACATGGAGGCGTCACCTACGAGAAGTAGATGTTTACTCTAACCATTCCTATGTCACCGCTCGGTATGGGCCATGCACAGGTGTCCTGCATAAGGACCCTCTCAAACTTGTGTGTTTTGTGATGTCCGCTTAGGATAAGGGATTCCTCCGAACTTGTCGATAGAGCACGAATCAGACACCAAGGGTAGATGCCCTTGTGTGTCATATATATATATATAATTACCCGGACTTTACATGAGATAAACCGAAATGACTAAGAACGTGGACATAAATTACAATTGTGATCCTTTAATGCATAATATATATTTATGCTTGTTATGTGAAAATTATGAGAGTGAGATATACGTGTATTGATAATTAAATGTAGTCGGTACACTTAAATTATTTAACCATTTTATTAATTTGACACGCAGTCATAGTTATTATTTGGGGACTTTTGGGATGCGAAACATATCACACTTAGATGAGGGGCGAGGTGTTAAATTCATATGAGTGATGAAGGGGGGGATATTAATATTTCATCAATTGTACTATTGCATGATAAATTTTTTTCTTTCACACCTCAGGCTCTGACCCAAATTTAAATGTCCCCCCCCCCCCTCAAGTTATATCTAGATAGGAATAGTGGGACTGTTGTTGTACCAGCCTTACGATCTCTCGTGCTTAGTAGCATTCCAGATTATTGACTCTAGCCTAGGTACTTTTCTCCCGGAGTTCAGTGATTTTACTTAGAAACATTTGCAAGGGCATAAGACTGAGATTTATTTATTTATTTACATTATGCTAGAGTTGTGATATTTACTTGCTCTTAAATTTATTATTTAGTTGGTGTTGGTTGAATTTATTTATTTTCATGACAATATTCATGAAATTAAAAGTATCATACTTTTTATACAATAATATTTTATTACGTTGTGCTGAGAATGATATTAATTGATCGACAAGCCCCATCTTCGGCGTATCCTGCCTGTCCAGCCTTTACGTAAGAAAATGGGGTTTTTATAGTTGGTATAAAGGCACGATTCTCGTGTCCTTATTATATGTGTTTGAGATTGTTACGTTCTGCATTGCATTCTTTGATGTAGAGCCCTATTCTTAGGAATCATTGTACTCTTTGCGAGTCATTATTACCGGTTCAAGAAATGGTCAGTTTTGGAGAGAGAGCCATAGAGACCTGAATATAGGTCACTTATTAGAATTACGAGAAGTTCGGGCAATATGGTGACTAAAAATTTAAAGGAAGTCATTTATAGGAATAGAGGAAGGTGATAGTGCATAAAAAAGAAGTTAGTTTGTTTTCACTAGTAGGAGCAACATTATAGTAGTAAAGGTCCGTCACTACACTGGAAGAGAAGGACCAATTAATTAGTAATTCGTTTCGGGGGAAGTTTGAGGGTATTATTCCCATATATTTTTTCTTGAAATCATAAATGAAGAAAAAGGTGAAGAAGAGATTAAAATTTTATATCATGTTAGCATGGCAAGATAGGTAGTCGTAATAGTTAAGGGACTCGACAACTTGAGGGGTTCCAATTGAGTAGTCTATGTAATAGATGTGGAATTTTCGATGGTCAGAACAAGTAGGGCCAACAAGGCTAGGTCCCACAGTGAGATGGGCATCAGGTTATAGATGAATTTAATTGGAGATATGAGTTAGTGATAGTATCAGGGATAAAGGATGTGTTTTCCCCTACTTTGGAGTATGTAGGATATATTTTATTGAATATGTGCACTTAGTGTTCATTCGGGCCTTGTTAGTACATTAGAGAAGTTGGACTTTGTACTTGGGATAGTGTTTTTACGTTGGTTCACGTGGGTGAGAAGGGGAAATCTTAGGTTGGTAAGTAGATTTATTGAAATGACTACTTGGAGGCTTATGTATATTTTAGGCGTAATTGTTAAACTATGTTGTAGTAAGATAATTATCCAGCGATGAAACCTTCCTAATTGTGTTAAGAGTATGCAAATAGAAAATAATTCGTATATTTTTAAACAGTTGGTTCCTTTGGGAGTATTAGGTCTAGTGATAGTCCTGATTACACGATGAGTGCACAATCATAAATAATGTAATTATAATGATGAGGTCATTGGGAATGGATAATGATAACCTTTATGGGAATGAGTAGGTTTGTGAATCCATATAAATTGATTTAAAAAAACTAATAGACTTAGGACCTAGACCAACAGATCTTAATGACCGCTAGAGATGCGTAGTAGTGCATTGGGAGGGTTTCTTGTTTGGATTTTGTTCACGAGACATCCCATGCAAGAAAGTAGTAAATGTCGGGAGTTGAGAGATGTTGGATTATAGGATATTTTTGGTTATTATTCTTTGTACTGTCATATTAGTAGTTTATATGGCATTAATGTTTATTTTCACGGCAGAAAATACTAAAGGAATTGTGACCACATGAGTTTAAATATGGTTAAATGGGTGACTGTAGGGCCTGGAGAGCCTTGTGAATTAATTGAGCATGTTATATACTTGGATCCTGGACTGCTATATCTGAACGACCGATAATGCTATACAATAGTTTATCTAGAGGGTTCGTTGTTTGGATTTTGCTTGAGAGACATCCCACACATGAAAGTAGCAAATGTCGGGAGCCGGGAGATGTTAGACCCTAGGATATTTTGGTAATTGATGTTAGCGTAATTAAACAGGTAAATTTATAGGGATTTAAGGTATCCCTTTGGTGATACGAGACTTTAATTGGCAATGGGAAAAAGTTAGAATTTACATGATTATGGTACACATTTATTTTATCTCCATTTTCTTTTAATATTGGGTCAATGGATCTCAATAACTAACTAATCGATATAGTAGTGTATCGGGAGGGACCCTTGTTTGGATTTCACTTGCGAGACGTCCCACACATGAAATTGGCAAAAGTCGGGAGTTGAGGAAGTCGGATATTGAGATCATTATTTTTCTTTCTCATGTACATATATGGTGGTATATTTGATGTATGGATATGCTTGGTATGAATGGTACAATTAGATGTATATGTCCCATCCATATTTTTTAATATTATGTGTGTGTACATATAATGTTGAATATATGAACACCCCAGTAATGTTATGATATGCATGGGTGAGCCTTTTCTTTGATCTCATGGGTTATGGGTATGGACTAATTGGGTATAAAACATGGGCTAATAGCACAGTTTAAGACATACAGTTTGGCTTTTGAGAATTCCGAGGATGGAATTTCGTTATAAGGGGAGGAGAATGTAATACCCCGTAATTTTTCAAAATAAAATTTTACTACATAAATAAATTTAATAATTTCAGATTTATTTTTAATAACTTAAACTGGGAGGATTTAAAATTAAAAGAGTAAACTTTTAATTTAAATAAATATGTATTCATGATTTTATAAAAAAATAAAACTCAATTGGACATAATGGGCTTGCTAGTGAAAAATAAATCGCATAAATAAATTTATGAGCGCGTGTCGTTTTAACATAATAAAATGTCTAGTGAAATAAAAATAGTTGGGAAGCGTTAAAGGCTTGCTTAGGTGTTTTAGACATTTAAAAATAGTCTCGGGTCAATCGGATCTAGGTTGGGGAGCTTTTGGGCTAATTGGATAATGGATTCGGGTCCAAAAGTTGGTTTTCATGCCAAAGTCGGGATTTAGTCTTAATCAGAGTTTAAATGGGGATAAACCACTCTCCCACTATTATTAGAGAAAACCTAAAACAATAGTTACGGGAAAGGAGAGGAGAAACACCGAAAATAGGAGGAAGGGGCAAGAACAAAGGGAAAACCAATGACGAAATCAATGGGGTTTTCTTCTACAAATTTAAGGCAAGAATTCTCTTGCTTAATTTATGTTTCCAATTTATTTATTGATGCATGTAATAACCCCTTTAATTCCTAGGATTTAGGTTTGAATAGGGTTAATATGATGATGAAAAATACATGTAGTGGATGAGATTTAAATGTAGAAAGTGTCCCAGAAATTAGGTATCATAAATCAGAAATTTATGATATAATTTGTAGGTTTATGATAATTAAATTGGGAGATTTGACTAACTAATGTAGAGGACATTAATTTCAGCATATTGGACTGAAATCGTGACACAAATCACCTAATGGATGCCCTATTGATGAGTTAGATAGGACTGAAATTTGGAGAAGCTTCGATCCATATAATTTCTTTACAGATACTGTTATTTTAGGGATTTAGAATATCAATTATGGGTTAAAATTTTTGGGTTTGAACCAAATGATTTTGGGTTAAATTTTTGGGCTTTATTATAACTGTTGTTGGGCTCATACGTGATTCTGGGTTTTTAGAATTCTATCTGCGAAGGAAACTGAATGGGAGAGAAAGCGTTAAGGAGGAATACGAGGGGTCTCTCAAATGACACCACGTGTTGTTCGAGGGACACGATATGTCGTGCGAATGGGGGTCCCCGTCATTTGAGTGACGTGATGGGTTTTTGGCTTTTTTTCTTTCTTCTTTTCCCTTGAGCCCGGGGTTGAATTTTTTTAATTACAAAAAGGGGTCAAGTTACTAAGATAAAATTAATATACCAAATATGGAATTTAAAGAGGGAATTTAAAAGATAAAATTTTAACAGATATGTTATACACAGATTGGGCTGAAAATAATTACAAATAAAGATTGGTTAAGTGATTATTTTATGGAATAAAATTAATAATTTATTAGACGGTAAATTATTAATCAATGAAATATTGTGGAATTTAGTTAGAATTTTATTGCTAATTATGGAGTAATTACCTATACATATTATAGGGGATAATAATATGTATTATTATGTATTTGTGTGGACATACCAGTGGACTGTCCTATCAGCTTGGGGGTTCGCGTGTTCGGACTGTGTACCACACATTGGCACAGGTGGGCTTGACGATGCACATGTCATATAGGTACAATGTGGAGGCATCACCTATGAGAGGTAGATGTTGGCGCTGACCGTTTCTGTGTCATCGTTGGGTATGAGCCGTGTACAAGTGTCTTGCGTAGGCACTGCCCCCAACTTGTGTGTGTTTTGTGATGTTCGCTTAGGATAAGGGATTTCTCTGGACTTACTGATAGAGCACGAAATAGACACCAACGGTAGATGCCCTTGTTTGTCATATATATAAAGGACATATATATAATTACCCAGACTTTACATGAGATAAACTGAACTGTCTAAGAATGTGGACATAAATTATAATTGTGATCCTTTAAAGCATAATAGATGTTTATGTCTCTTATGTGAAAATTATGAGACGGGGATATATGGATATTGATAATTAAATATAGTCGATACACTTAAATCATTTAACCATTTTATTAAATTGACACGTAGTTGTAGTTATTATTTGGGGACTTTAGTTTGCGAAACATATCACACATAGATGAGGGGGTGAGGTGTTAAATGCATGTGAGTGACGAAGAGGGAATATTTATTTTGTATTGACTGTATTATTGCATCATAAATTAATTAAGTTAATTCTTGCACACCTTGGGCTCTAGCCTAAATTTAAATGTCCCCCCTAGGTTATTTCTAGATAGGGATAGCGGAACTTTTGTCGTACCGGCCTTGCAATCTCCCGTGCTTAGTAGCCTTCAACATTATTAACTCTAGCCTATGTGTTTTTCTGCCAGAGCTCAGTTATTTTACTTGAAAACATTTGTGTGGTGACAAATATATTCAACACAAATAAATGAGAGAATTGCAATCACCAAGGAAAATAAAGAAGATAAAATGTCAATCACATAACAGGATACGTACGTGGTTCAGCAAAAATGCCTACGTCCATGGTGGTGCAGTCAGGATTATTTCTATATACTCCGGGGAGCGTTTATAGAGAATACAGTGCGTATCCTTTGCCCCAGACCTAGGGTTTACTATATACATGTTTGTCTTCGGGGAGTGGGGGTGTTGGACTCCCCCACGTTTACCATCTTCTCCTGGAACATCTATATACGAGGACATGTGAGAAGACAAAGTCATAACTGAATTAATGTTAAGGTGCTAAGAGTTTGGACTTTGGGCCGTTTTAATTAGGCTACTCATCCGGGCACGTAATGCCAAATCCGAGTACCCGCAATTGCCCCTAAATTTGTTGGGACACAATTTGGGTCCAATAAATTTAAATGATTTTTCATAATGACTATTTTCCATATCGTGTAACTCTTCCCAAAGTTTGAGGACTGATTTAAGCAGCAGTTGCTCCGTGTCTTGTGCGCGATGTTTAGTAACATTTAAAAGTCATTTTGAGCAGCGTTTCATAGTTGTCGTTTCAAGCTTCTTAGTGTTCTTCCACCCTCTGCGAGTTTTAGCAATTTGTTCCCTCTTCTCTAGGCCTTCATTTTCTTCGCTTTCGATCTCTCTCGTCATTTGGGCTTGTGGTCTTGCATCGTCCAAGTTGAACTTTCATATCGTAAGTCTCCTTTGCTTTCTCTCTGTACTTTCTTTGAATTTGTAGTTTAGGGTTTACAAATGGAAAAGATAGGTAATAGATCAGTGTCCGAGTTTAGGAAGTTTTACAATATCCCAGAGTGGATAGAGATTGAGTGCACCTCTCTTCCTAAAAATGTTAGAGAGATAGAGGGCGCTCATTAGATTCACGTCTTGTTGCTTTCCCAAGGGGGGCTTACTTTTCCTCCGAACGATTTATTCTTGCATTTCTTTGGTTATTTCAACATTGTTCCTGCACAGTGTTCACCTAATGTATGGAAGATAATCAATGGCATCCATAGAATAAATCAACTTTATGGCACCAAATTAGGGCTCGCCGAAGTTTGTTTTTGCTACTCCTTTTCTCAAACTAGCTCTGGTGTTCTTTATCTCAAAGCCAGGACACCTGATAGGGTATTGGTAGTAAACTTACCTGATTCCCCCAAGGATTACTAGTAAGATGGCTTTCTTGTTAGAAATTGGCAGTTCTCCCCCCAGACTGAGGGGTCGAGGTCTGATAGGTTTACTGTTTCCTTTTATGGGGAAGAGTACATAGGTAGTCTTTGCTCTATCCTTTCAATTTCTTTGTTAATGTGTTATCTTTCTGACTCTTTCCTGTTTTCTTTTCAGCGAGGTCGAAGAACTTGGAGCCTGCCCTCAACGAGGTTCGACTTTCAGAGTTGGTTAATGCTTGGAATATCAGGGAGCCCTTGGCTGACGGTGAACATCGCCGGTCTGCTACTTTCTTGCTCGAGTACAAAAACATTGGGTCTAGTTTGATAGCAAGGCTCGTGGATAGCATTCCCGAGTTTGATACTTTCGAAGAATCTGCTGCTGATCCCATTTAGTTGGACGAGGAGGAGAGCAGTTCTGAGAGTGATATCAGGGGAGGTATTGAAGTTGGTCCCGATGAGGAGAGGCCTAGTAGTGACTGTTCTTCTAGCTCAAAAGAAGTTTTTGAAGCCCAAGATCCTTCAAGTACATCTAGAAGCTCTAGCGAGGAAATGGTTCCTCCAAGGAAAAACCTGATTCATGATGATGATGATGATGTGCTCCTTGCTCAAAGGTCGAAGAAGTGGAAGTCTAGCAATGGGGTTGTTGCTACTGGTTCTTGGTCTGCTGCTCAGGAGCAGGAGAAGAAGAGTAACGAAGAAGAGCAGGTGAGAGAGAGAGAGAGAGAGGAAGAGGTAAGAAGAGAAGAAGAAGATTGAGAAGAAAAGAAGAAAAAGATTGAGAAGAAAAAGAAGGTTGAGGAGAGGAGGAGGAGAATAGAGAAGGATAAGGAAAAGGAAGAGGATAGGAGAAAAATGGAGGCGAGGACAAAGGCTGGGCAGGCCTTAGTGCCTGTTGAAACACCCTAAATCTTTGACTTACTTGAGTCGACATCATTTAGGCCTTTCAACTAATTTGGATATTGTGTCAAAACATATTTTTAGTTCGAGCCTTCTCCTTGGTACATCAAACAACATTACTCGACGACTCAACATGCCTCGACTCTACTCAATAACATATACGAGTAAAGGTAGTCACGTATATTGCACATTTGCACTTGACACATTAGGCACTCATGCATATATTAATTGTGTTAATGTGATAGGTTGCCTAAACATTTTTTCTAAAATGGAATTATGTTATTTTTACTGAATTTTTTTTAAAAAAAATAAAAGTGATTATAACTTTTGTTTAAAATGAATTTCTTCGTATCAAAATCATTTTTAGAATTTATTAATAAAAATATTTTTTTTCATTTTGAAAAATATTTTTCGTAACTCATATTACATGTTAAATAAATTATTTGGTTTTCAACTTTTGTTCCATGCGTGGCTATTAATTGGTTACCTAGTTTGCTTTTAGGTATAAGAACAATACCTACTAGTGTAAGTATTTTTAAACCTTTTACTTTGGCTAAGTAGACTTGCTACTAGAGTTGGCCGATCGGACTTGTTATGAGCTTTACTTTTGGTCTTACCTATTAGTACATGTTAGGAGCCTTAATCCTTAAGTTGGTTTCGTACCTGTTGTTATCTAGTCACACGCTTTTGACCATAGCAGTAGGCAGTACCTGCTATAGCAACTTTCGGCCACAGCCTATAGATGTCAATACCTTCTTGTATATTTTTAAGCTTATGAGATGTTAAGCCCCATGCCGTATACACCTGTCCAATGTAGCCTTAGACTTTCGACCCTATACCTGCTATAGTACCTTTACATCCTATTTGTTTAATAGGCATTACTCTTGAGCCTGTTCGATTTGACCTCTTGTCAATTAGGATAGTTTTTTTAGCCATTCCCAGATTTCGTCCTTTCGTGCCCATAGAAATTTCATACCTACTTATCTATCTAAATAGTCACTCCCTTAGCTGTCATTTTAACTTTGGCTAGATTGGACCTTACGTGTAACACTAGGAACAATAGCGTGCTACTTGTTTTAAACCTTAGAAATAAACTAGATATGTTAGTACACTGTTTTGTCCTATTCGGAGCAGTCACCTAGCGGTGATATTCGGCTTAACCTTATACTCAATTAGAGCGGACATGGTAACCTGTCTTGGGATGGCAGCTGTTAATAAGATATGTATTATTATTTTTGGCCTTTATATTTACAAATCATTGACGTGTATAAGCCTTAACTTTACTTGAATTCACCAGCTTTAGTTTTATTCAATACCCATTAGTCTAAACCTTAGACGGTACTTATTAGGAATTTAAGGGCCGAAAAAAACCCATACCTGCTTCTTGCCTTAATCGTTGGATCTTAGAGGTTGATAAAATATATCGGTTAGAGAGCTTATTTATATCTTTAGTTCAATTGGTTAAAAGCTTTAAGTTCTGTTAATATCAGACCAATTAGATGTATGCCAAGTGTCATTATTATATCCGTTGGAGAAGTTTGTTATATAAAACCCTATAACAATCTGGATTGTATCTGTTAGTGGTTTTATGTTCTTGAGTTGTTTTTATAACAGACTTAATTTGTTAAGTTGTTAAGATCTGTTTTAACTCGAATTAATCACAACCTTTAATTAATAACTTTTAATATGAACCCTTGATTTTAAAGTTCCTAGAATAATGTTTTCTCACCTATATAAACATCATTGAAGAGTTTATAGGAGTTAGATTTTTTGAGAGACTTTTTCAGTCATATTTTCTAGAGTGAGAAACACAAGAGGGTTTAATATTTTTAGAGAGAAAAATATAGAGAATTAGAGAGAGATCTAAGAGAGAAGAAAGTATTATTTTACACACATTGTGTTCATTCTACTTCATCTTTATTCTGTTTTTGTTTTTAAATTCTCAATGATCTTGCACATCATCTCATATGTTAGAGTTTGAAATATTGTGTTATTGTAGAGAGAATTTATATGCTTTCATATTGAAATATTTTTTTTCAAAAACTAGAATTCCTTAGATTTTTAGATCCAAATTTTATTGAATATTTTTATGGTTTAAATATTCTGATTTTGTGATTAGATGCTATATGATGTTTAAATCAGAATTTCTCTGGATCTTGCATGTTTAATGAAAATCTTTTTAAAAGATCTGTTTTCTCATATTTATGAAATATTTTTGTAAAACACTTTCTTCATAAAATTGAAAATAAATTTTTGAGAGATTGAGAACACATTTTAAATGATTGAATAATCTTGTTATGTGTTCATGATAAGTGTTGTATGTATTTCTTATAAAGAATGTTTATAAGATTTTTGATTGAAAATTTATTTTATAAGTTTTTGTAGAAAACTTAATTGATTGTTACTTGAAAATGAATTTTTCTTAAGTTTTTATAGAAAACTTATTTGCTTGATTACAAATGTGTTTTTGTTAAGTTTTTGTAGAAAACTTATATGATTGAGATTTGAATTAAGTTCTTGCATGGTTTGCATTTAGAACTTATTCACTTACACGTTTTGCACAACTAGTATGTTGTTGAGAATCAGTTTTGACTGAGTTGGAATTTGCTAAACAAGAAGAACGGAGTTAGGAAGTTAAGAGAACAACTACAACAATCAGAACTGCTGAGAAGTTAGAAGGACACCAGTGGGTACATTCCTAACTTGTATAGGTCTGACTTGTGTCTTTAGTTTGTTATATATCTTGTAACCGATAATTCTTTTTAGTGAAATTTTGTTTTATTCCGTAGAGGGAGTGGTGGATGTTTTCCCTAGTTTGGGTTTTTACCACGTTAAAAAATCATACTTGTTATCTTCTTATCCTCATCTTATTCTATGTATGATTTAGAATTAAAATGGTTACATGATTCAAATTGGAATAATTCTTCATATGAGATATATTGGATTGTAACGTAATAAATCAGATTGTTATTAATTTGACTTTTAATTAAATCAGATTTAATTGATTTTAATTTTCACATGTATTAAAATCTGATTAGTTAGAAAATAAAGTTTTTCTTGATTTTGTCATATACATGTTATTAGAAAAACTTGCATGAAATCAGAGCATTTATGTGTGCGTATGGAGATTGTTTCATGGGCGCATCTCAAGAAATGTTTCCCTCATCATCCGGGAGGGAATTTTTCAATTGGTATCAGAGCGGGTCGCTCCGAATAAGATTTAACCGTCTGGAGTGTTGATCCTTATTTCTTGATCATATGATTTCATGTTACAAATCTGATTACTTTCTATATCCATATATGATGATGATTTTTTGTATGTATGACCTCATGGTAGACAACATGTTATTTAATCTACTCTAATTGTTCTCATTCCATTTCTTGAATTTCAAGAACCCTTATTATGGTTTGTATGCTTAGCATAATATTTTTTTAACCACAGCATTGGTTGTGGGGGAGAGACCTTATTTGTTGATTACTCTAGAATATGCTGAACATGTTTAAATTATGTCTAATATGTCATTTACCCATGTTTTTTATTTGAGAAGTCCCTGAAGACTAGATGAATATGCTTTATTCATTTTCTACCATATTTACATATTTTCCTGCCATAATCATGGTAATTATATGTCCTCTGAGATTTTCGGGTATGGTTGTTTGTCAATGCAAAAAACACCTCTTAAAATAATATCAATGTAGGAGTGAGACTTGATTAGAACCGTTAATATGTTTATTGTGGTATTTATATTCATTTTATCTTTCTCAAGTTATTTTTGTTTTATCCTTTGTCTATTGAGACAAAATGGGGGAGAAGAGTACATCATTTTATTAGTCTTGATTCTTTAATTATATTCATGATATCTAGTTTTTAATGATTTATCAATTTCTATGATATCTTACACTTGTTCTTGTGAGTTTGGTTTTAATGTTTTAAATGCAGGAAATCATAAGAAGGCATTAGGGTAAATTGATGTATAGTTGATTATTGTAAATTTTATTTTCTAGGATTTTTTGTGGATCGGGTAGAATAGTAATTGTTGTATAGGACTTAGGTTATTTTTTTTCCTAAGAGTATCATAATGTACTCAAAGGGTTTTGTCACAAATATCCAAAGGGGGAGATTGAAACACCCTAAATCTTTGACTTACTTGAGTGTACATTATTTAGGCGTTTCAACTAATTTGGATATTGTGTCAAAACATATTTTTAGTTCGAGCCTTCTGCTTGGGATATCAAACAACATTACTCGACGACTCAACATGCCTCGACTCTACTCAACAACATATACTAGTAAAGGTATTCACATATATTGAACATTTGCACTTGACACATTAGGCACTGATGCATATATTAATTGTGTTAATGTGATTGGTTGCCTAAATATTTTTTCTAAAATGGAATTATATTATTTTTACTGAAAATAATTTTTTTTTAAATAAAAGTGATTATAACTTTTGTTTAAAATGAATTTCTTAGTATTAAAATCATTTTCGGAATTTATTAATAAAAAAAAATCATTTTGAAAAATATTTTTCGTAACTCATATTACATGTTAAACAAATAATTTGGTTGTCAACTTTTGTTGCATGTGTGGCTATTAATTGGTTACCTAGTTTGCTTTTAGGTATAAGAACAATACCTTCTAGCGTAAGTATTTTTAAACCTTTTACTTTGGCCAAGTAGACCTGCTACTAGAGTTGACCGATTGGACTTGTTATGAGCTTTACTTTTGTTCTTACCTATTAGTACATGTTAGGAGCCTTAATCCTTAAGTTTGTCTCGTACCTTTTGTTATCTAGTCATACGCTTTTGACCATAGTAGTAGGCAGTACCTGCTATAGCAACTTTTGGCCACAGCCTATAGATGTCAATACCTTCTAGTATATTCTTAATCTTAGGAGCTGTTAAGCCCCATGCCGTATACACCTGTCCGATGTAGCCTTAGACTTTCGACCCTATACCTGCTATAGTACCTTTACATCCTATTTGTTTAATATGCATTACTCTTGAGCCTGTTCGATTTGACCTCTTGTCAATTAGGATAGTTTTTTAGCCATTCCTATATTTTGTCCTTTTGTGCCCATAGAAATTTCATACCTACTTAGCTATCCGAATAGTCATTCCCTTAGCTGTCATTTTAACTTTGGCCAGATTGGACCTTACGTGTAACACTAGGAACAATAGTGTGGTACTTGTTTTAAACCTTAGAAATAAACTAGATCTGTTAGTACACTGTTTCGTCCTATTCGGAGCAGTCACCTAGCGGTGATATTCGGCTTAACCTTATACTCGATTGGAGCGGACATGGTAACCTGTCTTGGGATGGCAGCTGTTAATAAGATATGGATTATTATTTTCGGCCTTTATATTTTATAAATCATTGACGTATATAAGCCTTCACTTGACTTGACTTCACCAGCTTTAGTTTTATTCAATACCCATTAGCCTAAACCTTAGACGATACTTGTTAGGAATTTAAGGGCCAAAAAAAACCCATACCTGCTACTTGCCTTAATCGTTGGATCTTAGAGGTTGATAAAATATATCGGTTAGAGAGCTTGTTTACATCTTTAGTTCAATTGGTTAAAAGCTTTAAGTTCTGTTAATATCAGACCAATTAGATGTATGCCAAGTGTCTTTATTATATCCATTGGAGAAGTTTGTTATATAAAACCATATACCAGTCTGGATTGTATTTGTTAGTGGTTTTAGGTTCTTGAGTTGTTTTTATAACAAACTTAATTTGTTAAGTTGTTAAAATCTGTTTTAACTCGAATTAATCACAACCTTTGATTAATAACTTTTAATCTGAACCCTTTATTTTAAAGTTTCTAGAATAATGTTTTCTCACCTATATAAACATCATTGAAGAGTTTATAGGAGTTAGATTTTTTTAGAGACTTTTTCAGTCATATTTTCTAGAGTGAGAAACACAAGAGGGTTTAATATTTTTAGAGAGAAAAATATAGAGAATTAGAGAGAGATCTAAGAGAGAAGAAAATATTATTTTACACACATTGTGTTCATTCTACTTCATCTTTATTCTATTTTTGTTTATAAATTCTCAATGATCTTGCACATCATCTCATATGTTAGAGATTGAAATATTGTGTTATTGTAAAGTGAATTTATATGCTTTCATGTTGAAATATTTTTTTTCAAAAACTATAATTCCTTAGATTTTTAGATCCGAATTTTATTGAATATTTTTATGGTCTAAATATTATGATTTTGTGATTAGATGCTATATGATGTTTAAATCAGAATTTCTCTGGATCTTGCATTTTTAGTGAAAATATTTTTAAAAGATCTGTTTTCTCATATTTATGAAATATTTTGGTAAAACACTTTCCTCATAAAATTGAAAATAAATTTTTGAGAGATTGAGAACACATTTTAAATGATTGTATAATCTTGTTGTGTATTCATGATAAGTGTTGTATGTATTTCTTATAAAGAATGTTTATAAGATTTTTGATTGAAATTTTATTTATAAGTTTTTGTAGAAAACTTAATTGATTGTTAATTGAAAATGAATTTTTCTTAAGTTTTTATGGAAAACTTATTTGCTTGATTACAAATGTGGTTTTGTTAATTTTTTGTAGAAAACTTATATGATTGAGATTTGAATTAAGTTCTTGCATGGTTTGCATTTAGAACATATTCACTTACACGTTTTGTACAACTAGTATGTTGTTGAGAGATCAGTTTTGACTGAGTTGGAATTTTCTAAAAAAGAAGAACGGAGTTACGAAGTTGAGAGAACAACTACAACAATCAGAACTGCAGAGAAGTTAGAAGGACATCAGTGGGTACATTACTAAACTTGTATAGGTATGACTTGTGTCTTTAGTTTGTTATATAGCTTGTAACCGATAATTCTTTTTAGTGAAATTTTGTTTTACTCCGTAGAGGGAGTCGTGGATGTTTTCCCTAGTTTGGGTTTTTACCACGTTACAAAATCATACTTGTTATCTTCTTATCCTCATCTTATTCTATGTATGATTTAGAATTAAAATTGTTACATGATTGAAATTGGAATAATTGTTTATATGAGATATATTGGATTGTAACGTAATAAATCAGATTGCTATTAATTTGACTTTTAATTAAATCAGATTTAATTGATTTTAATTTTCGCATGTATTAAAATATGATTAGTTAGATAATATAGTTTTTCTTGATTTGATCATATATATGTTATTAGAAAAACTTGCATGAAATCAGAGTGTTTATGTGTGCGTATGGAGATTGTTTTATGGGGGCATCTCAAGAAATGTTTCCCTCATCATCCGGGAGGGAATTTTCACCTGTGTCCGCGTTGCCAGAGTGTGCCTCGATTGCCACTTCTCCTCAGTTGGCCCCTGCACTGCTCGAGCGAGCAGTCCTTCCTACTGACCGCCAAAGGGCGATGGGGACTGACCAGTTAGCTCTGTAAGTGAGCCAGAGGCTAGCCTTGGTAAGTCTATTTCTCTTCTCTAATGGTTGCCAATTTCTGTCTATTTCTTTCTTCTAATATCTTCTTTTACTTGCAGTTTGTGACTGATTTTGTTGTGCTCTATCGCTCTCGCGACGAGCTGATCAATAAGAATTTCAAGTTGGATAAGCAGAATGCTTCTTTGAGGGTGAAGAGTTCCGATCTTGATGCTAGCTTGAACGATGTTGATGCTACCCGGACGTCCTCTGATCTAGCCCTTATCAAAGCTAATAAAAAAGGGAGGCAGTGGTCAAAGAACTGAATGAACTGTGGTAAGTCTATGATCTAGTCTGCTCGAGCAAGTTGGCTGTTGTAGAAGAGAGCAAAGTGCTGATCGAGCAGCTGAAGGAGAAGGAGTCTCAGGCATCCTCCGTTAAGGAGGACTCATATAACTCCGGGTGGGATGTCGCATATGAAGATGCTGAGGTTCAGATAGGCTACATCATCCGTCTGAACTTCAAAAAGGGCTGGAACAAGGCCCTTTTAGCTGCTGGTTTGGACGTTGCCTTTCCCCTATTCGATGAGCACGATACAGGCCCAAAGATAATTATGGATGAAGCCCCTACCCCAGCCATCGAAGGTGTTGACCCTGCCTCTCAGTCAGTTCCTGGTGATGCCCTTCCTATTCAGGCGACAAAGGTTGTCCCTGCTGAGGGAGGTGCTCCTACTACTGATGACAAGGGGAAGCAACCAGCTTCTTCTAGGCAGCCCGAGGTCACCAGCTAATTTACCCTTAGGGTTACTTCTGTATTTTTGTTTGTAATTTTCCTTTCTGCTCCTCGATGTACTCTGATCCTTTTGCATATTAATGAAATGAGAAGGTTTCTTTCCCCAGTGCACTGATTTATTTTTAGTTGGTTGATGTGGATGACTATATACTAGCCACTTCTTAATTGGGAAGAATGTTGGGTCCTGATGTAAGTCCTTAAGTTCGGCATACCTTTGTGAGGATTAGTAAATCGCTATGAGTGAGGAATAAGCGTTTCATAGAGCAGACTGAGCTCGTTGTTAAACTCAAAGACAGGCTCCAGGAGATGGAAGAAGTTGGAGCTTCTATTCGAGAGGAGGCCAATACTCTACGGGCAAGGCTCCTTGATGCTACCGAGATTAACCAAGTCGGGGAAATTCTTCAGCAGGAGAATGAAGCTTTGAGGAGTGAAGTCTCGCGATTCAGGGAGCATGCGCCGAGCATTGCTCCTGTAGTATTACGAGGTTCCTCCTCATCACGAGCTGGAGCTGGACCAAGCGATGTTCCTCCGGTGCTGTGAGGGTCTGCCACATCGACTGTTCTACGAGCTAGTACAAATGCAAGAAGTCCAGTTAGGGAAATGGAAGATCTTCGTGATGATGTTCGACGAGAATAAGTGATTGTTGTTGGGCTTCAAAGGGACGTCACTCGGCTGAGGCATCTATTTAAGAGAGGACCTCGGCGAGTATGGACCGATGGTTACGACCAAGGTTGTTTAGATGCTCCGAAGAGGCTGACAGAGTTTGAAGAGATCGCCTTTATTAGGGGATGGTTGAGTGCCCTGAGGGAGCTGCAAGTCCCAAGGAGCTCAATGATCTGGTATCATCATGAGATATCTCCTTCCGCTCTAATGCCTAACCCCTTCCGGAGAGATGATCAGTGGATCCCTATCAATGCCATCCCTTGGCAGCTATTGGAGTTAGATGTGAATGAAGTCGAGGAGGAGCTAGTTCCCCATCCCGACGATGGTCGAAGATCTCAAGTGGCTGATTATCTCGTTCAGAGGCCTCAACCTCATTGAGATTTTTCCAGTAGTAACTCTGTATACATATGTAATGAAGTAATGTAATGTTGATGTTTTGGGCGAGCTCGCCAACTAAACATGGGTTGTATTTGTTATAAATGTGATGAAGTAATATAAAATTTATGTTCTAGGAAAATTTTTCGACTAAACAAGTGTTTTATATTTTCCACATCTTTTAGACTTTGCTCAATAACCTTGGGCCTCTCTTGGCCGACTAGACTTATAAGTTTTTATTGTCGAGTAAGTGTCCCTCCAGTCCAGTATGCTTATGAGATACCGTTCTGCCCCACTTTACCTTTTAGGTCGTCTCGTCACACTTCCTTGGGCCTAAGTGTGGCAATTGGCGAGGACACACCTGGTGTTGGATGCTCTATCCGATCAGGATTTTGTTAACCAAACATTGCTTGGCGACTAATTTTGATCTGGCCATATTGCCTAAGGATCTCCTGTAGGGCTTCATGTATTTCCAGGGCCAATGCTAATAGGTTTTTCATGTTTCATAACGAAAACCTGAGGAGGGTGATTTCCTTGCTATAGTGTAATGATTATTGTGCCTGTCACTTGGAAAGGGTATGTGAGTTATAAAGTTCATATACTGAAACTTCGTAGAATGAAACTGCTAAACAACTTTTATTAATGATAAGCAAATGAGCTTCTGTTTCCACAAGTCTGATAAAGGACAAAAGAAAAAGAAAAAGCTAGAAATAGAATTTCTTAAGATTGGCTGCATTCCATGCTCGGGGTATCTCTCTGCCTTCCAGCGTTTCTAAGTGATAGGCTCCTCGCAGATCATCTCTTGTTATCTTGAATGGTCCCTCCCAGTTTGGCCCTAACTTGCCATCTGATGGTTTTACTGCGCTGCCTAGGACTTTCCTTAGGACATAGTCCCCAACTCGGAATGCCCATGGATTAACCTTCTTGGTATAGTTCTTTGCGAGTTGTTGTTGATAGCTCGCTAGTTTCACTAAGGCAAGCTCTCGGCATTCATCGGCTAGGTCAAGTTCAGCGAGAAATGATGCATCATGCTGGCCCTGGTCGACAAGGGTGGACCTCATAGTTGGTAAGCTTGCTTCTAATGGGATGATTGCTTCCACTCCATATATCAGTGAGAATGGGGTTTCCCCCGTTGCTCGATGTGGGGTAGTACGGTAGGCCTACATAATATGTGGTAGTTTAGTCGCTCATGTGCCTTTGGCTCGCTCTAATCATTTCTTTAGCCCATCGATCACCGTTTTTTTGGATGCCTCGTCTTGGCCATTACTCTGAGAATAGACCACCGAGCTGAAATGGTGCCTGATTCCGTGGTCATTATAGAAATTCTGAAAGTAGTCGCTCTCAAACTGCGTTCCATTATCAATGATAATGGTCATGGGGATCCCAAAACCGGTGATTATATTTTTCCATATGAATCTTATCATATCTGCATCTCGGATGTTCACCAGTGGTTCTGCCTCGATCTATTTAGTGAAGTAGTCAGTTGCGACCAACAGATACTTACGATTGCCGACAACGGTAGGAAGAGGTCCTATGATGTCCATTCCCCATTGGGCGAATGACCATGGGTTGAAAAGTGATTTTAGGTCGCTGGCGGGTTGATGGACCATGGGAGCATGAAGTTGGCATTTCTTGCATTTGCGAACATACACTACAGAGTCTCTTTTCATATATGGCCACCAATAACCTTCCTTCATTGGTCAGAAGGCCAATGACCTTCCTACAATATGGCCTCCATAAATTCCCTCGTGGAGTTCGTGTAGAATTCGTTCGACATCCCTCGAGTGAAAACACTGAAGGTAAGGATCAAAGAAGGATCTCTTATATAGCTTGCCCTCAGGAGATAAGTGAAGGCTATCAGCTTTAACTCTTATTTGGTGAGCGGTATTCTTGTCACTTAGGAGTGTGCCATCCTTCAAATAGTCCCTTAAAGGATACATCCAACTGGGTGATGACTCAATGTGGAGCATATGCTCCTTGCTTAGCAGCTTACTTCTACGGTTTATGCTCGGATGAGCGAGAAAATCGATGGGGATTGTTCTTTTTAAGTCAGAATTAATTTTTGAACTCAGGGCGGCTAGGGCGTCAACTTGGCTGTTCTGTCCTCTGGGAAATTATTGGACGTGGACTTCCTCAAAGCTGTCCATTAGCCTCTTTGCCAAGGCGAGGTAGGCTGCCATTATTTCATCTTTTGCATTGTAGTCTCCACTTATCTGATTGAAGACTAATTATGATTCATCGAACACCTATAACTGCTTTACCCCCAAAGTATGTGCCTTTTGGAGGCTGGCTATTAAAGCCTCATATTCTGCGTCGTTGTTGGAGGCTTCAAATCTAAGACGGATTCCTTGTTCAAGGATTGTATCCTCTAGAGTGATAAACATAATGCCTACTCCTGCCCCTTTGAATTGGAGGCTCCATCAACAAACAATTTCCAGACTCCCTATGTTATGTGATTCCCTCTTTTCTTCACGAGTTGAAGTTAGTTGAGAGGCTGCTCGCTTATGAATTCAGCTTGTACATGCCTCTTGGCACTTTTCGAACCATGTTAGTCGGTCTTCTTATTGTTGGTCAGCATTATGCATGTTGGTCGACCTCCCATGTGTTGGTCGGTGAGTCTATATCTTACTAACTAAGATTCTGGCCATGTTGAATGGAACATGTTTGTCTCTGGTTGGTTCACGTAAGTGGGTAATTTTTTGTATCAACAGAAGCCCCCAGTGTTCCATGATTGATGCTTTCTTGAAAGTATGGGGCATTTAGTCCTAGTAGTATCTCGGGATATATTACTGATGCTTGGTCAGTTGTTGACTTCCCACACTTGTGAAATTTTATTGGTATTGCTGGTAGCGTGTTTTGCTGATGGCATTTTCATAAATATTCTGAACTTCAGCAAACCGTCTTAGGGAAAATATGTCTTTTTCTGCCTCACTGCCAAATTTCAATCGTCGTTTCACTTTAATCATTACACTCATTAGTGTTCAGTGCAATCTGTAAAAGGCGATAAATTTTCGACTGTCTTTTACCTCAAACCTTCTAAGTTTTGGCAAAAAATTCTTGAGCTTTCGTGGGATCATTCTTCCTTTCTTTTAGTTCTTGGTGAATCCTTAATCTTCTATAAGAATCATTTCCTTTTCTTCTTTTGGTCATATTGAATCATGGTTTACATTATTGTCTCTCTAGATCAGTTTAGAAAAGAATGGAATATACCAGACTGGGTAGACTTATAATTCCCTAATCCCCCTATATATGTTTTCTCTTTGTTTGAATGTTATTGGATTCCTTCCTTATTCATAGCTGAATAAGGCTTCACTTTTCCCCCAAATCATTTTTTCTTAGAATTTTTTCATACTTTGATATTGTATCTGCTAGAGTAGCCCCCAACACCTGTAGAACATGGGACCCATATAGGTATTCCTGAGATCATTTTTTGTTACAAATGGGTCACCAGTACATATTATAAAAAGACTAGGTCTATTAATAGAGCCCTAGTTGTCAATTTTCCTGACCCCAATAGGGATTACTTAGATCATGGTGTTATTGCTAAAAATTATCAATATGTTCCTCTTAAATGGGATGAAGTATACAATGGACCAAGATGCCCTCAAGAGGTTCATAACATAGGTTATACTGTATTTTATATATCCATGCAGATGAATTACATGTTAATGTGTTAATTAACATTTATTGCTTATTTCATTGCAGTTGAGAAGAAGAGAAAGTGTCCCAGGGAGGGTGACATTAAACTTAACGAGCCTAAGTTTCTTTGGGGCATCCAACGCAGAATTATTGAGCAGCATACTAGGTCGACCTCCTACTTGCTAAAATACAAGAGCTCACTCACTTCCATTGTATCTCCTCCAATGACTGTTGTGCCCTCCATTGTGATTGATTTGAACAAAGACCATGTGTCCACTTCATCTGCTACTACATCTAGTGGTGGTGAACCTTCTATCTCTTCTTTTGAATCAAACCTTCCTCTTTTAGTGAGCGAGGGAAAAAGGAAATTTCCAAATGTTCTTGGGGATGTTGCTCCTATTGGCACTCACAATCCTGTGGATGGTGGGGCAAAAAAGAAGTATGATGCGAGAAAGAAGCCTTCAGCCAACAAGGGAGAGGAGTCTCTTTTAAAAGGTTTAAAAAGAGGTTTGGTTGCCAAGCATGTTAAAAAAGTTGTTGATTCCGTTCACGGGAGCTTGGTCGGTGTTAGTCCATATGGGGTTGGCTCCTCTATATCCATAGGTCCTGGCTTGGCTAGGAAATTAATTAAGTCGGGTACTCTTCCAGACCACCGGGGTGCTTCTTCTTCTATGCCCCATCTTAAAATCTTTGAAAGGGTTGCTCAAAGCCTTTCTATGGTGAGGATTCTTCCTTTGTATTTTTTCTTCTTCATACTTTGTACTTTGTCTATAACTTATTATACTGATTTTGCCTTTCTTCTTTGAGATTCCTAGTTGATTTCAACTAGATGTTGGAGAAGGACAACGCTCTTTTTTCTTCTTCAAATGATGTTGAGGAGTCCTTTTCTGGTCTCAATAAGTCCTTGCTTGAATCCTAACAAGAATTGGATACCAAAAAGAAAACTTGGGAGAATAAAATAAAAGCTACTGAGGAAGCTCGGTAGAAGGCTAAAGATGAGGCTGCTGAAGCTCAGAAGAAAGTGGATGAGCTGACAAAGGGCTTAATTGCTGAGAAGGCTAAAATGAAGAAGGAAAGGGAAAATTCCTTCAATAAAGGCTGGGATAAATCTATCACTGCTACCTCTTCTCATATTGAGTACTCAAAGAAAAAAAAATTAAGGATGGTTGGTTGGCTGCACTGAAGGAGGTGTGTAAGAACATAATTCTTATCATGTCCATTTGTTTTAATCGGCTTAATTCCGAAAAAAATAAATTAAGTCAAGGATAATTTTATTATGGAGTTTAATTGAGCCTACGACAAAGTTCAAGTCCAAGAATGTGCAATTTAAAGCTTTGAAAAAGATTTCGAGTCAAAACGTGTTGCATATGTTTAAGATCACTCAGGTATGAATACTTGTGAGCATTTGAATAATTTAGTATGTTGATTAAATGCTGGGTGATTTAAATTTTTGGGAATTTAAATCTTTTTACGAAAACATATTTTAAATATTTCCGAGCTAAAACAGTTTGAGAAAATTCGAGGAATCATTTAAAAGAAAAAATAATAATTTTAAATCACTATCGCTCGAACGAGGCAGTGAGTCGTTCAAATGACAATCACATATCGCGCGAACGAGATCACTTCTCGCTCGAATGAACTTTCTGCCTCGATTTTCATGTTTTATGTTTCTTAGACTCTGTGTTGCTCAGTTAAATAATAAAACGTATCTGCGAAAGTTTTAGCAGCAGAACAGTTTCGAAAAACTCATTCCCATACAGTTTTTCATCATCCGGAGTTTATTCAAGGTCGAATTATTCAATTCCAAAGTTAGTGATCTTGAATGCATTTACCGGAAGACAATTCATTCACTACACCATTTTGCTCTTTGTTGGGAGAACTCTACAACCGGAGAGTTGCGTACTATTGTGGAGGGATTCCTTATGAAGTAACTTATGGAGAAGTCGTCTCTTTTCCATTGCTGCCCATCTGGAGTTCTTTCGGGAGATTCCAGCCGACGACATCGAAACCGACACATGCGGGTATTTCGTATGTCACCCTATTTCATTGTAATCCGTGTAAGTTTCGTCTTACAAATTATAGTGAGATAAAAAGGTTTTACCCTTCGGGGATTTTTCCTGAAATTGTTTCTTTTACCGTAAGATTTATTCTTAAAATGGATTTAATCACTTAGATGCATGTTTAGGGTTTAGAAATTTAAAATTGCGTTTAACTAAAAATTGGAACAAAGTTGGTTTTACCTAAAGTACACACTAAAGGGCCTTTTCAAATTGGTATCAGAGCTTGTTGCGCTATCTTATTGTGCTTGTGATCTCGTGTCTTTAGCTATGACTTTCGATGGTTTTGATGATTTTAGAATTCACTTGTTTGAATCATCTAATTGTAAATCACACATGAAAATTGCTCTTAAAAAATTGGTTAATAAGAGTGAGTGTGAAAATTGTCTTTGATGCGAAGGGTTTGGTCACAGAATATATGAGTGTCCCACTAAACTTAGGGAGAATTTTAATAAACCGATAAATCGTGTTTCTACCCTTAGTGATAGTGACCCAGAAGAAAAAAAACTTTTATGCTAGTAAGTGTGAACTTCCCACCTTTGTGGCTAGTCATGTAAGTGATAAAGACTTACCTTTGCTTGATTCTTCCGTAGCCACAGAAGTTGATACACTTGAGAGTGAGGGGGAGGTGAGTGAGGATGAGAGCGACATGAGAGAGATTCTCAAACTGCTTTCAAAGAATTGTATAAAGAAACTTTAAAATCAAAGAAAGCAAACATAAAATTAGGAGCTATGTTGAAAGAACGTGCCACAGAAATAGATAATTCTAATGCTTTAATTGAGGATATTAGGGCACGTGAAAAGAAAATTCGAGAGAAGCTAGAATATGTCAAAGGTGAGAGAGATAGTCTTCGAGGGTTGATGGAGACTACGAAAAAGGAAATTCTTGAGTTTGAAAATTCTACCCGTTTACTTAAGTCAAGGATGGGTGATCTTGAGAAAAAACTGAGAGATTCGAGTAAAGTTAAGTTTGATTTTGAGGCTAGGTCTGAAACACTTGACAATATCTGAGGCACCATCGAAATCAAAGATAATCGGAGACGTATTGGCTTTAATCATCATGTCGCACCATCACCCAAAGCCAAAACCATGCAAACAAGAGAGCCTCCTAGGAACTTTAGGAGAGAGCCATCTTGGAACGTGAGGTATAATCGGCCCATAGGACACGCTCCTCGTCATATCTACACTTGCACTCACTGCGGTAGGAGAGGTCATCTTAGATGGTTTTGCTACAATCTTAAGAATACTCCTAGAAAGTCTAAAGCCATTCTGATTCCCAATGCCCCTTCCCGTCGGTTCACACCTACTTGGGTTAAGAAGTCGGATTTAGAGGCGTTAGGGATTAGGCTTGGTGATTCTCGTGTCATTGTCCGTGGTTCTCATCATGTTTCATCCTTCGATTGAGGTTGTTCGTCAGTTTGTCATACTCTAATATTTACATCATGTATCATATTTTGCTAGTGTTATGTCATGTTTCTAGTTTTTGTTATGTATTTGAGTCTTATCAAAAATACAAAAAGATTTTTCTTTTTATAAAATTTTTGAAAATACAAAAATATTTTTCTTTTTATAAAAACTTTTGAAAATACAAAAAGATTTTTGGTTTTTGAGTCATGAGGTTACATAATTGATGTGGGACATTAGTGTGCTTGACCCCCACCCCTTTCCTTTCATTATTCATGTGGTTATATTTAGAATGTTCTTAACCATTGTATTATAGGGATTCTTCTAAGTTGATATGCTTTTTTATTCAACTTTGCATATATGCCATCCTTGCACAGATGCACGAGTTTATATGAATGTTTGACTTATCTTGCATATTTGATTTTGGTGAGACGTTCTTATCTCAATTTTTTCATCTATGCGTATGTAAACTTAAGGAGGAGGTGTGCTTGTAAGAATCATTTTCCGTGAGAATTGTTATTGAAAAAATGATAAGTGTTCATGGGAAATGGCTGTGAGAGTATAAAATTGACTCGTCGTGAAAGCCACCATTTAAAAGAGCCTGAAAGAAAATCAAGGCAATAAAAATTCATATGCCAATAATTGGGGCCAATAGGACTTTCTCTAAGTTTAGATTGATAGATATTTCCAAAGATCTTAAAAAATTCATATATACGAGGGAGTTTGGTTGGAGATAAATTTAAACGGGTTTGCACCACTAATCCTACGTTTAAACATCGTATCACAACGCTATTTTTCATAGAATCGTCAATAATCCAGACTTGTGTGCATGTTGTTAATGTAGCGCATTAAACTCACATTTATTTTGTCATAAAACTTGAAGAGATCCAAACCTGCCTTTACTTATTGACCAAGATCCAGTCGACCTACAACTAATGAAGCTATAACTCAACATACTCTTACCAAGTAAGTTTCTCAGATAAAAGCTAAAAACATAGCCATAGCTAAAATGTCTCAAAAGATCAAGACTCAAGATGATCAACTTTCAACTTATTCTTCTCAATTACAAACTAAAGATAGAGTGTTGAAGAAGTTGTAACACTAGGTTGAGAGATTAGCTTTCTAGTTTCACAAAAAACCTAGGGAAGTCTACATGGAAGGTTATAACTAAGATCTTGGTGTTTTGACGATCATTTCAGTCAGGCTCAATGTGAAGGGTATAAGTGGGGCTGGACCAACTGTCTAACAGTTATGAAGGTTAACTGGGAAAGCAAACTATGGTAGTGGGTTAATCCTAGACTATTGGATTGTAACAATTTCCCCTTCAAGCTGGATGTAAATTGGATCCTTGTAGAGTCCATTCCTTAGTACTTAATTTCTAATTATTTAGGAGATTATGGTTTGCATGAAGTAATGGAAAGATTTTGGCCTCCTAAGTTACTGGACACTCTGAACAACAGTAATAGGAGAATGCTTCAAGATTTTAACTTCATCAATTCTCCATACACTTTAGATGATCCTCCATCAGGCATAAAGCTTGTGCCGAGCTCCTCAAAAGCTGAAGGAAAGCTCCCCACAAAGTGATTTTGAGAACAACATGTTCTTGTATTTCATTTATACATAATATTTGCATGTAATCATCATTAATATAAATGAAATGCAATTTTATCAACTTATCTTCTTTATTTTTGGCTGGTTGAATGACTTTGTCGTTTCATTAATTCTACTGATACACTTAGATATTTGCCTAAATTTAGTATCAGCTACCAATGAGATTATGATATGTTCTACTGATATACTTAGATTTCTAATTTTAATACCAGTTACCATTGATGTGGCCATAGGTTTCACTAGTGCACCTATATTAAAATCCAGGTCTAGCACTAGTCACCTGTGGTATTTCCATATCTTCTACTAATGCAACTAAATTTTTAGGTTTAGCATGAGTTACGAGTGGCAACCAAGCGTATATGGAATATGTATCTACATTTCTATTTAGGAATCTTCACAACGTTGTTCCTCCATATTGCTCAGTTTGGATAAAACTTAGTGATTTTTGTACAGAGTTTTATACTTGATTTTTCTTTACCAAGTACTAAGGACTTAAAATATTGTTTTGACTTGGGTTTCTGGACTTTATCGATTAAGTATTGAATTTTCTGCCGATCAAATATTCATGGGTATGCACATCACTAGTATTCGAACAAAAATCAAAATAAAAGGAAGGAACTAACTTCTTATTAAGTACTGAATCAAAATGATTACAAGAGTTGTTGCTCGTTACATTACTGGTAATACTTCCTAAGATGTTCGACATTCCAAGGATTCCTAAATTTTCCCCTTCCAAAGTTTCAATTCGATAAGTTCCTAGTCGGACAACTCTTGAGACACGATAAGGCCCATGCCAATTGGCTTCAAGCTTGTTGGTATTCTGGATCACCTTCTTAAGTAAATAATCCCCCTCTTTTAAGTTGGTCGAGTTAACCCTATTGTTATAAAAGCATGATGTTCATTATTGATAAGAAGTGTTCCTTAAAGTTGAATCTTCTCGCACCTCTTCCAATAAATCAAGGTCTAGCCTTCGCATCAAATCAGTGATGCGAGAATCAAACTTTAACACTCTATAAGTTGGCAAACCTATCTCAACTAGTAACACTGCTTCAGTCCAAAATGCTAGCATGTATGGTGTTTCCACTGTTACATCCCTAGGAGTTGTTCGGTAGGCCCATAATATTAAGTGAAATTCATTTATCCAGTTCCCCTTTGTAACATCAAATCTCTTTTTTAACCCATTAAGAAAAGTCTTATTCGTCACCTATGTCTACCCATTGCCTTGAGGATGACCTGGAGCAGAATGTAACTTATAGATCTTAGATTGGGCACAATATGCTACAAACTCCTCGTTATCGAACTGTGTACCATGGTCGGTAATGAAGGCATATGGCAGACCATATCTACAAATGATGTTCTTCCTGATGAATTGGTACACCTTCTCATAGGGCATATCCACTAATGGTTCTGCTTCAACCCATTTCATGAAGTAATCAATAGCTACGACCAAGTAATTGAATCTTCCTCGGGTGGTTGGTAGCGGCCCGACAAAATCTGTTCCCAGAACAACAAATGGCCAGGGTGAAGTAATGGGAGTCAAAGCGATGTGTGGAGTTTTACGAATGTTGGAGAACTTCAATAACTTGTCACACTTCTTTGCAAAAGATTTACAATTTGCCCTCATGGTCGTCCAATAGTATCCCTAAGTGTCCATTCGCTGTAGTAATGATCTTCTTACTGTATGAGCTCCACAAGACCCCAGATGAACTTCTTCTATCAGATCCCTAACCTCTATTGGGTGAATACAGCACTATAAAGTAGCTGTTAAACCCCTCTAGTATAGAATTCCTTTATCTAACACGTACATCGATGCTTATACTTAAGCTTTTTAGCCTCAACTGGATTGCTAGAAGAATTCCTTCTCTAATTTAATCTCTGATGGGATCTATCCAGGAAGGTCCCATATCTACTAGAATGATATTAATTATCAAATCTTCATCAATACTCCGACTAGCTAGAATCTCAATGGGGATTATTCTCCTAAGTTTAATCATGGTTGCTGACGCTAGCGGAGAAAGTGCAAAACCTCGGGCATTCTCCAATCTTGGATTTCTATTCATCCGAACAGCGGGCAATTTGGATATAACCTCTAAATCTTTGGCGAGGTACTTTGTCATCAATTTACCTTTGGCTCCATACAAACTTAAGATCTAATTGACCACCAATTAAGAATCATTATGCGCCACAATTTGCCCGACATTTAGTGATTGAGCCAAACCTAATCCCATAATTAATACTTCATACTTCTCTTCATTATTTGAGGCATGGAACTGGAATCTAATTGCATACTCAATATCAATCTCATTAGGGGTATTAAGTATAATAATTGTTCCACTTCCTATCACACACGAATATCCATCCACATATAAGTTCCATACTAGGATGTTGTTGTCAAAACCTTGGTCTGACCATGTCCCATAACGAAATATCTTCTTTGTTGCCTCATCATATTTCTTATCTATCTCCTGCATCCTGGTTAACTGTTTAGATAGTCGACAATTACTTCATCTGAGCTCTCCCCTGCTGAGGTCTTCTCGGGCTGTTAGTCGATAGGGACTTCGGTAGAGCTCAACCCTATTGGGATCTTCTCTGCCTGACTGCATAGTTGCTTGGGAACCTCCTAATAAGTAAACTCTGCAATAAAGTCTATTACATCTTATCCCTTTAATGAGAACCTCGGCTCATACACAATGTCATACTCCCCCAGTTCTACTGCCCAATACATTAATCTCCTAGACTTCTTAGGTTTATGAAGATCTTGACAAAGAGGCATATATGTGTGAAGAACTATAGTGTGTTATTCAAAATAAGGCTTCATCCATTTAGATGCCTCTATAAGCACTAAAGCGAGTTTCTCCGGTCATGGATATCTGATTTCTACTCCTCGAAAAGCTTTGCGTGTGTAGTAGATCGGCTTCTGTGAAGCCCACTATATATATGACTCACCTGAGTCTAAAATATAGGAGCTTATCTAGTTTGGAAATAAAGGCTAAATTTTGTCATCCTATTCTAGAACCCTGAGACTCATGCCTCTTCATGATATACATTAACAACTTCAAAGAAGAGAAAAGGTAGTAACCAACACAACTCACAACACCTAGGACTGCATTTATTTATCATTTTGTATGTATGAGTTGTGTGTGTGTGTGTGTGTGTGTGTGTGTGTGTGTGTGTGTGTGTGTATGTGTGTGTTCACATTGGCTTAAAATTATTTTCTACTGTTTTTAAGGATTTTTAGGAATTTTTTAAACATTTAAAATTAGGCTTTAAAAACGTTTGGGCTATTTTATAATAATTCAAAGTTCCTAAATTTTTCCTTGGGTAGAATTCAAAAGCGGAAGAGACATTTAGGGTGGAAAATAAGATTTTATAAAGATAAAAAACATGCGTTTTTAACCTTATCTTTTCCTTACATGTGTTGAACTCATAACGACTTAAATTGTGTTTTATCCCACTCATATAACTGAGAGTTAATCTGGAACGTTGGTTTGATTAAATCAATGGTCTACATGTCATACTTGCAATCCTTGTCTGACCTAATTGAGACACTCCGAAGGTGTTTATATGCGGTGCACTATAGACCGTAAGATTTACAACTATTTGCTCAAAGCAATCATGGCCTTTGATTTCAAGCCTCATTTCAGATCATTCTATCATCCACTAGATATAGGGACTTAGGTTCAATCGTTTCCAATTTTTAGAGAATATAAGAGTTGGGATAAAATAAAAGAGAGAGCGAGAAGATAGAGAAAAAATCAGAGAGAAAAAGAAAAATGTAAACCAAACTCTGGCCAAATTTTTCCAGAAATTTCTTTGAGAGTTTTCACTTGTTCGTGATCAAATCCTCCATGATTTACATCTCTTGTCCAACATCTTCACTACATTGAGATCTCGTCTCACTTCATTTTAGACTTGTATATCTAACTAAAGTGATAGAGTCATGTTTAGTTGATTAGGATTGATTTCTTCATTAGAAATCATCTCTCTGTGGGGTTTTTATTCTCAAACATTTTTATCAAATTTATCGCCAACAAATCCGTTTTTCTGTTTTCAAGGTTTTTTAAAAACAAGGCTTCAAGATTTTTCAGATCTAAAGATGTTTTTGTCTCCCAGTTTATATTTCACATTTTATGAAATAAATTTGTAAATAAATAAGAGTTAGACATATAGGATCTTGGCTCTTTTTTATAGCAAGATTGTTTTATGATCTGACCTTAAAAAGAAGTCTAAAAGTTGATTCAGACTCTTGCATTTCATTTTAAACACAAATTTGTATATTTGCAGGAATATCGTCTATATAAGTGTGAGTGAGTTGCATGCATATGTTAAGCACGCCACATCACTACACTGTCACACAACCTGAATAAAGTTATGGTGGTAAGGAGATTTTTACCATCATGATCAACGTAAAGAAGGAGCAAAGGAGTAAAGCTTTGGAGGACGTTAAAGATAACAATCAGAGTCAGAAAAGTTAGACAAAAACTAGGAATTCTGGTATAATTTCTTGACTTAGTTTTATGTATGATTTGTGTGGATAATACGTTGCTTCCTTGTACTCTAAAACTCATTCTAGTGGAATTTTTATTTTACTCCATAGAGGGAGCCGTAGATGTTTCTCTAGTTTGATTGGAGTTTTACCACGTTAAAATTTTTGTCTTGTGTGAATGTTTTTTTCTACTTGCCTTACTCTTGCTATCACTGCTATAGTTTTTTCAATTTCTTTTATAAGATTCCAAGTAACTAAAATTTCTTGTTCAAAAACATTTTTAACAAAACTTATGATTTCGTTGGTGTTATTAATAGAGTTTCCTTAAGAAAATAATTCATACCCTTCTTAACTGTTTTACCTTTTGATTAAATGAATTAGTAGGGGACTTTCATTTGGTATCAGAGAGAGTTCTGGTTTTTCTAAAACAATTCAGAATCCTGTGTTTTTATAAACTGTTCTAAAAATACCTCATGGACAAGAAATTTGAGAGACTGGTAAACTTATCCCGGCCTCCCCTCTTCGATGGAAATAATTTTCCTTACTAGAAAGTAATGATGATTGCCTTCATCCAAGGAATGTTGGGAGATGAATTTTAGGATGCCATAGAAAATGGGTACTTTCATCCTACTAAACCTTTAGCAAAATCCACTGAAATAAGAATAAAAAAACTTCTCACTAAATTTACTAAAGAGGAGAAACAGGCCTCCCTTCACAATAATAAAGGCAAGAATGCAATGTTCATGTCTGTAAATGAGCATGAGTTCAAAATAATATCTATATGTACAACTTCTTACGAAGCCTGGGACACATTGGTCACAGCCCATGAAGGTGACACACGTGTTAACGCTGCCAAGACTCAAATGCTCATTCAACAATATTAGACCCTAGTTATGACAGAGACTGAGACCTTCGATGATTTTTATATCAAACTTACTGATGTCATAACAAAATTACATGATATTGGCATTGTCTATGATAGAAGAGAAATTGTCTCTAAAATCCTATGATCACTTTCATAGAAATTTGCCAGTAAAAGATATGCAATTAAGGAAATGGAAGATCCAAATCTTACCCCTGAAATCCTCAGTAGGAAATTAAGAACTGTGGAAATGGAATTGGATTATAAGAAACAACTTCTTGGAAGTCATAAGAAAAATACTAGTCCCAATGTAATGTTTCAATATAAAGTTATGCCAAATCTTGAAATCCGATCTGATGATGATTGTGACTTGGATGATTTGGATAACCAAATAGCTTAAATGTCTAAACATTTTAAGAAAATACTAAAGTTTAGAAATAATTTTTCTTCTAAACAAGTAAAGGATTCTTACTCAAATCAATCTAATAACAGACCTCATGAGAGAAAACTAGAGAAACACCACAACAACAATAACAGACCTGACAAAGACCATAGAAAGTCTGAATGCTTTAGATGTGGTAAAATAGGTCTCATTGCCATTAACTGTAGGTTCAACCTCAAAAAACATAATAAGGCCAATTTGTGCAAGACATGGTATGATTCAAGCGATTTAGGTGATGATGAGCTTGAATCATCTAACATATTAGACCCTTGTATGTCATTGTTTGCAAATATAATATATTTGGAATATAATACTGATGAGAGACTGCCAAATAATGCTTTGGTTGTTCCTGTTAATGGTTTATTTGTTTTGTGTCCTGAGAATGCTAATAATGGTTATGATGATAATAGTAGCTCTACTCCCGTGTGTGTGATTTAATGGGATCGTATGAATGACGAACTGAATGTGTGTATAAGTTAGAAAAATGAATCTATAGGGGACAAATCACCCACTACACTTAATGAGTCCGATAATGATGGGCTTCCATACATCAACACATTGTACACTAAAACACTTAGGAAGAGCACTAGATTATAAAGAACCATTAAAGAATTAATAGAAAATATAGAATCTCTTAGTCTTGTGGTTAAATAAAATGCTGAAAACTACACTAATCAATGTCTAGCCCATGAAACACAAACTAAGGATTTTTCTGAAAAAATCAAGGATCTTTCTGAATCCAATGATATTCTGGAAAATAAATATAAGGCCACGTTGTTAGAATTGGAACAAGCACAAGAAAAAGCTTCAACAGTCTTCAAAAAGTTTGAAAATTTTGAAAACAATTCTAATTATTTTGAAGACTTTGTTTAGTAAAACAAATTCTGAGGACAGAATTAGAATAGGATTTAACACTGACACACAAATTAAAAATTTACAAACCATAAAGTTTGTGTTAGGAGGAAAACGGCCTATGAAACTTCTCCAGATTTTCAGTCTATAAAAGTTGATTTTGATAAATAAAAAAAAATAGAAAGGGAAAGACATTTTGATAAGTAAGGAGTCTAATGAAAATGTTGAATCTAAAACTAAATTTGTCCCCCCCCCCCCCCCCCCCATACGGCAAGGAGAGTCCACGTTCTGACCTGTCGATATGAGATAAAGGACTAAAACCCCACATTTAGACAAACCCATCTTTAAAGGTCTTCAAGACATCAAGAAACCTTCGAGCCACCTTTACTGCTCCTATTATGATGTCTATGGACATTCACATGAAGCCTATTTTCGAAAGCGTCTATACCAATCCTTTTCGTACAATTCCTTGTATAGAAACTTTAACTATTCGAGGCAAAACAAAAATTACTACGTCCTTCCTAGAAAGCCCCATAAGAACTCTAACTATCAAAATAGGAAGAAACGATTTAATACTAAAAGGAATACTCAGATGAAAGCTCCTAGACTCATGACTAAACCAAATGCTCAACAGTCTTCCAAAAATCAGTTTAAAGCACAAAAATGTTTTAAAGAAAAATCTGATGCTCGCAAATTTTATTATATTTAAGAAAATATATGCAAACATTTTAAAAATCGAGTAATTTGGGTTAGTAAGTATGATCTAATGCCCCAAATGAAGTGAAAAGTGGTCATTAGTGCCTTAAAAGGTGAACACACTTCGTCTGGATGACATTCAGTCACGGGTTGTTCTAAACATATGACCGGGGATGAGACTAAACTAACCAACAAGACTGACTTCTTAAGAGGAAAAGTTTTGTTTGGATATGGAGTGTCGAACCATATCATAGGTAAAAGGACACTCCAAGAAAAAGGTTTACTAACTCCTTAGGACTTTTTTTTAGTATAGGCCCCAAAGCAAATTTACTGAGTATATCGGAGTTTTATGACTCAAACCATACCGTGACATTCTCAAAATCCAGTTGTAAAATTCTATATAATAATAGAGAATGTATTATTACAGACCTCAAAATACCTGATAACTGTTATACATTAAACATATGAACTGAAATCTGGAATATAGCCAGGATGGAAGATAATGAAATCTGGCACAATAGGTTAGGTCACATAAATTACGATAGCCTTAATAAGTTAAGCTCACAAGAAATTGTTAGAGGTCATCCCAACATCAAACATATTTCCAATATAGTATATGGACCCTGTCAAGTAGGAAAGATAGTTAAAGCTCCTTATAAGAAATTTAAATAGACTCTATCCACCAAACCTCTAAAACTCATCCATATGGACCTAATGGGTCCATCTCGCACTGTTAGTCTTTGTGGTAACAATTACATCTTGGTTATGGTTGATGATTTTACTTGATTTGCATGGGTTGCTTTTTTAAAAAAAAAATCATAATCCTTTTGTAAGTTTTCTAAAATTTTATTGTGAATTGAAAATGAAATGGACGCCCAAGTAAATGGAATTCGTAGTGATAGAGGAGATGGGTTTATAGATTTAGGAGTTATCGAATATTGTGACTACAATGGCAACAAAAATGAATCTAGCGCCCCTAAGACACCTCAATAAAACAGGATAGTTAAGCATAAATATCGCACTAGTCAGGAGATAGCTCGTGTTATGATCCACACAAAGGATTTACCTAAATATTTTTGGGTTAAAGTTGTTCACACAGCTTGTCATATAATCAATAGAGTATACCTTAGTAAGAATACCAAGAAGACACCTTATGAACTTTGGTATGGGAACACATCTAACCTAAAATATTTTAGAACCTTTGGTAGTATATATTGCGTATGCAAGGACAAAGAACATTTTTCTAAATTCAAAACAAGAGGTGATAAAGAAATTTTCTTAGGTTATTCTCCAAAGAGTAGAGCCTACCATGTCTATAATCTTCGTACCAAAACCATAATGGAATCCATCAATGTAGTAGTGAGTGACACCAATGCAGAGAATAAGAGAATAGGACCAACTGCAATTGATGAGTCTGAAAACCATCCTAACTATGACTCTTTAAACATAGTTGAGTCCCTACCTAATGATACCCCTGAAGTAAAAAATTAGGTTTCTAAGGATCATCTCCTAGATAATGTGGCCGGTAACCCAGACGATCTTGTTTGAATAAGATCCCAATTACGTAATACTGCACATTTCGCTTGCTTTGTTTCTCTTATGAAACTGAATAATGTGAATGAAGCATTAAATGATTCCTATTGGACAGGTTCTATTTAAGAGGAACTCATTCAATTTAAAATTGATGACGTATGGTATATTGTTCCCATATTAGAAAATAAACGGGTTATTAGTACTAGATGGCTTTTTAAAAATAAAACTGATGAAACAAAGATGCTAGTTAGAAACAAAGCAAGACTTGTGACCCAGGGTTATTCTCAAATTGAAGGAATAGACTTCGAAGAAAAGTTTGTCCCTATAACACGTCTAGAATCTATTTGTCTTCTTCTCGCCATGGTGTGCCTCTTAAAATTCACTTTATATCAAATGGATGTAAAGTTTGAGTTCCTTAATGGTATTTTAATTGAGGAAACTTATGTAGAACAACCTAAAGGGTTCATTGATCCTCATCATCCAAATCATGCCCATCGTCTGAAAATGGCGCTATATGGGTTAAGAAAAAATCCCCTCGTGCTTGGTATGAATGATTGTGTACTTTTCTCTTAAAAAATGTTTTAGGAGAGGTGGCAAGGACAAACTCTGTTTGTCAAACATTTTGAGAAAAATGTTATAATAGCCCAAGTGTACGTAGACGATATTATTTTTGGATCTACCTCCCCGTCTAAGGTTAAAAAAATATCTAAAGATATGGACGAGGAGTTTCAAATGTCACTTATGGGGGGAGCTACAATTCTTTTTAGGACTTCGGGTAAAACAAAATTCATAAGGTTTATTTAGATTTCAATCCAAATACGCTCTAGAGATAGTAAAGAAGTTTGTCTTAGAAAATGCAAAAGATGCTAGGACACCCATGAGTACTTCGGTAAAATTATCTAAAGATCAACATGAGAAATCCATCGATCCTACATTGTATCATGGTAGGATAGGAAGTCTTCTATACCTAACTACCTCACGCCCTTACATTATGTATGATGTTTGTGTGTGTGCTCGATATCAAAATACCCCTAAAGAATGTCATTTACTGTGAGTCAAGACAATTATAAAATATGTAAAAGGAACTCTCAACTTAGGACTTTGGTACACAAATGACATATCCAATATGACAACAAGATAAACCGACGATGATTGGGATGGGTGTTCCGATGATAGTAAAAAGCATATCAAGAGCATTTTATTACATTGGTAATAACCTAGTTCGATGTAATCCTTATCCATAGCTGAATCTGAATATGTAGCTGCAAGAAGCTGATGTGCTCAACTATTGTGGATAAAACAGATGTTAATAGATTATGGCATTAATGAAGAGAAATTACTTCTCTATTGCGACAACCAGAGTGCGATTAACATTTCCAAAAATCCTGTCCAATACTCACGTACCAAACACATTAAAATAAGACATCATTCTATATGTGAGTTAGTTGAATCCAAGGACATGGAAATTAACTACTTACCTACTAACCTTTAATTAGCATATATATTCACAAAACCTTTGGATCACACTCGTTTTGTATCATTAAGGAAATCCATAGGTATGGTTATGGAATATTCAAATATCATCACTTAAATCTATATCTTTCGATTATTGACATGCTTATAATTAACCTCTGAGGATGTAAGGCATTGTTGTTTGATAAATGTCAAAGAACACCTCTTATATCTATTTAATGTAGTAGATTCATGTATTTAACTATTGTATAACTTTGGGATGCTATGCTAATTTTAGATATACTTTTGGGGGTTTTCCCTTTGTCCATTTGAGACAAAATGGGGGAGAAATATTTGAGTCCATCTTGGACATTTATTATACATTTCAAGTAAAAAGTTTGATCTTAGCTGTTTTATTTCAAGAATCGGTACCATAATGTGCATCTGGATATTTTTAAGGCATTGGTGTGTAATTAGTTCAGTTATGTATTTTTTATTTTCTAGGATATTGGGTAGATAGAATTTTTGTATAGGATTAAGGTTTTCTATTTTTTTGTATCCCTACGAGTCCTGGATGACTCAAAGGAGATTTATTTCTCATATGTCCAAAGGGGGAGATTGAAGCACACTATATACATGACTCACTTAAGTCAAAAATATAGGAACTTAGTTATTTTGGAAATAGTGACAAAATTGTGTCATCATATTCTAGAACCCTAAGCCTCATGCCACTTCATGATGTACATCAACAACTTCAAAGAAGAGAAAAGGTAGTAATTAACACAACTCACAACACCTAGGACTACATTTTTTTGTCATTTTATGTGTATGAGGTGTGTGTGTGTGTGTGTGTGTGTGTGTGTGTGTGTTTACATTGGCTTAAAATTATTTTCTACTATTTTTAGGGATTTTTAAGAATTTTTTAAACATTTAAAATCTATTTTTTAAACATTTAAAATTAGGTTTTAAAAATGTTTGGGCCATTTAATAATAATTCAAAGTTCCTGAATTTTGCCTTGGGTAGAATTCGAAAGCGGCAAAGACATTTGGAGTGGAAAATGAGATTTTATAAAGATAAAAAAACAAATGTTTTTAACTTGATCTTCGCCTTACACGTGTTGAACGCTTAACGGCTTAGATTGTGTTTTCTCCCACTCACATAATTGAGAGTTAATCTGGAACGTTGGTTTTATTTAATCAATGGTCTGCATGTCATCCTTGCCAATCCTTGTATAACCTAATTGAGCCAATCAAAAGGTGTTTATATGCGGTTCATTGTAGACCATAAGATTTACAACCGTTTTCTCGAAGCAATCCTAGCGTTTGATTTTAAGCCTCATTCCAGATCCTTTCATCGTCCACTAGATATAGGTTCTTAGGGTCAATTGTTTTAATTTTCAGATAGACGAAGAGTTGGGAGAAAACAAAAAAAAAAAAGAGACGAGAGAGAAAAATTAACGAGAAAAAGAAAAATGAAAACCAAACTCTTGCCAACTTTTTCCAGAAATTTCTTTGAGAGTTTGAGAGTTTTTACTTGTTCGTGATCAAATGTTTAGATATTATCTTACTTCATTTGAGACTTGTAGAACTAACTAAAGTGATAGAGTCACATTTAGTTGATTAGGACTAATTACTTCATTACAAATCATCTCTCTATTGGGTTTTTGTTCTCAAATGTTTTTATCAAATTTATACCCAACGACGTTTTCAAGTTTTTTTGAAAAATAAGACGTCTTTGTCTCTCAGTTTATATATCACATTATTTATAAATAAGAGTGAGACATATAGGATCATGGATCTTTTTATAGCAAGATCATTTTGCTCATATGACCTTAAAAAGAAGTCTATTTTTCAATAAAACGTTATTCAGACTCTTGAATGTCATTTTAGAACAAATCTGTATATTTGTAGAAATATCGTCAGTATAAGTGTGAGTGAGTTGCATGCATGTGTTAGGCACATCACATAACTACACTTTCACACAACATCACTAAAGTTGTTTTGGTAAAAATATTTTTACTATCATTGTCAACGTAAAGAAGGAGCAAAGGAGTAAAGCTTTGGAGGACGTTAAAGACAACCATGAGTGCCTGAAAAGTCAGAGGAACACTAGGAATGCTGGTATAATTTCTTGTCTTAGTTTTAGGTATGACTTGCGTGGATAATACGTTACTTTCTTATACTCTAAAACTCATTCTGGTGAATATTTTGTTTTACTCCGTGGAGGGAGTCGTGGATATTTCCTCCGTTTGATTAGGGTTTTACCATGTTAAAAAGTTTGTCTTGTGGGAATGTTTTTGATACTTGATTTACTCTTGCTATCACTACTATAGGTGTTTAAATTTTTTTAAACCCTTAAGATTCCAAGTAACTGAAATTTCTTGTTCAAAAACATTTTTAACAAAACTTGTGTTTTCATTGGTGTTATTAAAAGCGTTTCCTCAAGAAACTAATCCAGACCCTTCTTAACAATTTTAAGTTTTAATTAAACGAATTAGTTAGGGGTTTTCATTCTTCACTCCATCATCTTCTTGTATCAAAGCTGAACTTACGGCCGACTCAGAAACGGCTAAGTATAAATACAATTTTCCCCCCAAAACTGGTCAGGAGAGTAATGGTGGTGATCCTGGATATTTCTTTAGCTCCTGAAAGTCTTTCTTGCATTCGTCGTTTAAAATCCCTTACTAAGTCGTTTAATCAAAAGTTAGAACAGTTAAGAAGGGTCTGAATGTCTTCTTGAGGAAACTCTTTTAATAACACCAAGGAAAGCTCAAGTTACGTTAGAAAATGTTTTTGAACAAGAAATTTCAGTTACTTAGAAACTTAAAGGTTGGAAATAATTTTAAACACTTATAGCAAGGATAACAGAAATAAAACATGTATAAAAAACATTCACACGAGGAAAAGATTTTAACGTGGTAAAACCCTATCAAACAGGGAAAACATCCACGACTCCCTCTACGGAGTAAAACAAAAACTCCACTAGAATGAGTCAAAATCAGACCTAAACCTAAGTCAAGAAGTTATACCAGCACTCCTAGCTTTCTTTGACTTTTCTAGCTTTTGAATGTTGTCTTTAATGTCCTCCAAGCTTTACTCCTTATCTCATTTCTTTACGTCGACTCTGATGGTAAAAATCTATTTACCAACACAACTTTAGTGTTGTTGTGTGATAGTGTAGTGGTGTGATGTGCTTAACACATGCATGCAAATCTCTCACATTTATACATACATTTTAGTGCGAATTACAAATTAATTCTAAAATGACATGCAAGAGTCTGAATCAATTTTTCTTGAAATTAGAATTTTTTTTGTATGCAAATCATAAAAAAATCTTGCTATAATAAAAAAGCCAAGATACTATATGCCACTCTTATTTCACAAAATGTCAAATATGAACTTGGAGACATAAAAGTTTTTAGATCTGAAATATTTGAAGTTTTGTTTTTCAAGAAATCTTGAAAAGAGAAAGAAGGATATGTTGGGAACAATGTTGATAAAAATGTTTTAAAACTAAAACCCAACAGATAGATGATTTCTAAAAAGGAAATCAGTCCTAAAAGAATCGTGACTATATCACTTAGTCAGATCTCAAATATCAAATATGTGATATGAGATCAAACATGGTGACAGTGTTTGGACAAGAGATTTGAACCAAAAGAGGAACTTAAATCACGATAACACTCTCAAAGTTTCAAAGTTTGCTGGAAAAATTTAGCCAAAGTTTGGTGTATGTTTTTCTTTTTTTCTCTCTTATTTTCCTCTCTTCTCTCTCTCTCTCTTATTTTCTCCTCTCTCTCAAACTTGCCAAAGGTTGGAAACGATTAACCCTCAATCCCTATTTATAAGGATGAAGAAAGGATCTAGAAGGTTAAGGGTAAATGAACGATCAAGAATAATTCAACTGTTTAGTGATCAATCTAAGGGCTCACAATGCACCGCTTCTAAACGTTCAATGATTAGCTAAAACGAGTAACACTTGGATTGAGTAATAACACATGCAAACCATTGATTACAACGAATGAACATTCCAGATTAAGTCTTAAGAATGTGAATATAAGGAAACACAAATCAGGTCGTTAATAAGCCAACACGTGTACGGTCCAGATTACTTAAAAATGCGTGTTTTTTATCTTTAAAAAAAATTATTTTCTACCCCAAATGTTTCTAGAACTTTTGAATTCTACCCAATGCATATTTTACGCAGTTTAAGAAATTATGAATTAGCCCCAAAGAATTTTAAAACCTAATTTAGAATGTTTAAAAAATAGATTTCAAATTTTTAAAATTCCGAAAAATTCTTTAAAAATATTAAAAAATATTTTTAAGCCAATGGGAACACACACACCCCTCATACACACAAAATGCCAAGTAACCGCAGTCCTAGGTGTTATGAGTTGAGTTGGATACTAACTATTTCCAACCTTGATTATTCTTGATGCAAATAATGAAAAGGCATGCGGCTTAGGGTTAGACAAGGGATGACACAATTTTTTCTCTATTTCCAAACTAAACAAGATCCTAAATTTCAGATTCAAGTGAGTCATATATATAGTGTGCTTCAATATCCCCCTTCGAAAATATGAGAAAAAAATCTCCTTTGAGTCATCTAGGACTCGTAGGGATACAAAAAATAGAAAACCTTAATCCTATACAAAAATTCTATCTACCCCATATCCTAGAAATTAAAAATATATAACTCAACTAATTACATACCTATACCCTAAAAATATCTAGATGCGCAAAAAGGTAATGATTCCTTTACATAAAACAGTTCAGATCAAGCTTTTTAGAAGAATTGTACAATAAATGTCCAAGATGGACTTAAATATTTCTCCCCCATTTTGTCTCAAATGGACAAAGGCAAAAAAAATCATAAAAATAGGTATCTAAAATAAACATATAATTGCAAATTTAAGTGATGATATTCGATTCTTCCATAACCATACCTATTGATTTCCTTAAGGATTCAAAACGAATGTTATCCAAAGGTTTTGTGAATATGTATGCTAATGTAAAATCAGTAGGTAAATAATTAATTTCCAATTCCTTAGATTCAACTAACTCACGTATAAAATGATGTTTGATTTTAATGTGTTTGGTACGTGAGTGTTGGACAGGATTTTTGGAAATATTAACCACACTCTGATTATCGCAATAGAGATGTAATTTTTCTTCGTTAATCCCATCATCGCTTAACATATGTTTTATCCACAATAGTTAAGGAGAGTAGCTACATGCGGCTATATATTCGGATTCAAGTGTGGATAAGGAAGGGAAATTTTGTTTTTTACTATTCCAGCCTACTAAGTAATTACCAATGTAATAACATGCTTCAGACGTTCTTTTACTATTATGGAACACCTAACCCAATCAGCGTTGGTGTATCCAATTATCGTACTGGATGTGTCATTTGTGTACTAAAGTCCTAAGTTGAGAGTTCCTTTTTACATATTTTATAATTCTTTTAACACATAGTGAATGACTCTCTTTAGGTGCATTTTGATATTGGGCACACACACAAGCAACATACATAATGTTAGGGCGTGATACAATTAGATATAGAAGACTTCGTATCATGCTACGATATAGGGTAGGATCGATGGTTTTCCCATGTTCATCTTTAGATAATTTTACAAAAGTACTCATAGGTGTCCTAATATCTTTGGCATTTTTTAAGCTAGATTTCTTTACTATCTCCAGGGGTATTTGGATTGCGATATAAATAAACCTTCTGAGTTTGGTTTTACCTAAAGACCTAAAAATAATTTTAACTACCCCATAAGAGAAATTTGAAATTCCCCGTGCATATCTTTAGAAAATATTTTAACCTCAAACGGAGAGGTAGATCCAAAAATAATGTCGTCTACATACACTTGGAATATTATAATAGTTTTGTCAAAATGTTCGACAAAAAGAGTTTGATCATTCCCACCTCTCCTAAAACCTTTATTTAAGAGAAAAGTAGACAATCGTTCTTACCAAGTGCGAGGGGATTGTTTTAACCCATATAGCGCCTTTTTTTTACGATATACTTGATTTGGATGGTGAGGATCAATGAACCCTTTAGGTTGTTTTACATAAGTTTCCTCGGTTAAAATACCATTAAGGAATGCAAAACATTACATCCATTTGATATAATGTGAATTTTAAGAGACACGCAATAGCGAGAAGAAGACGAACAAATTCGAGATCTGTTACAAGGGTAAAAGTTTTTTTGAAATCTATTCCTTCAATTTGAGACCATCCCTGTTTCATCGGTTTATTTTCAAAATCCATCTTGTGCCAATAAGCCGTTTATTTTCTGGTTTGGAAATAAGATACCATACGTCATGAGTTTTTAATTGAATTAGTTCCTCTTGCATAGCACCTATCCAATAGGAATCATTTACGGCTTCATTCACATTCTTTGGTTCTATAAGAGAAACAAAGCATGCGAAATGTGCAGTATTACATAATTGGGATCTTGTTCGAACAGGATCTTTTGGGTTACCGACCACATTATCTAAGGGATGATCTTTAGAAACCCAATTTGTCACCTCATGGGTCTCATTAGGTAAAGACTCAACTAAATCTGAAGAGTCACGGGTAGGAATATTTTCTGACTCATCAATAACGATTGGTCATATGTTCTTATTCTCTATATTAGTGTCACTTACTACTACATTGATGGATTCTATAAAGATTATGGTACGAAGGTAATAGACACGGTATGCTCTGCTATTTGAGGAATAACGTAAGAAAATTTCTTTATCACCTCTAGTTTCAAATTTGGACAAATTTCCTCTATCCTTGAAAACATAACATATAATACCAAAGGCTCTAAAATATTTTAGATTAGGCTTTTTCCTGTACCAAAGTTCATATGGTATTTGTTTGGTATCTTTCCTAAGGTAGACTCTACTGATAATATGACAAGTTGTACAAATGGCTTTAACCAAAAAGTATTTAGGTAAATCCTTTGTGTGGATCATAACATGAGCCATCTCCTGAACGGTACAATTTTTGCGCTCAGCTATCCTATTTTGTTGGAGCGTCTTAAGGTCACTAAATTCATGTTGGTAACCATTATAGTCACAATACTCGATAATTCCTGTATTTGTAAACTCACCTCCTCTGTCACTATGAATTCTATTTACTTAGGAGTCCTTTTCATTTTCAATTCGTAATGAAATTTTCAAAAACTTACAAAATGTTTCTGATTTTTGTTTCAAAAAGGCTACCCTGGTAAATCGAGTAAAATCGCATATCATAACCAGGATGTAACTGTTGCCACAAGGACTAGCAGTACGAGAGGGACCCATTAGGTCCATATGGATGAGTTTTAAAGGTTTTGAGGACAGGACTTGTTTAACTTCCTTATGAGGAGCTTGAACTATTTTTCCTTCTTGAGAGGGCCCACATACTATATTAGAAATAGGATTGATCTTGGGAAGACCTCTAATAATTTCTTGTGCGCTTAACTTACCAAGACTATCATAATTTATGTCACCTAACCTATTGTGCAAGATTTCATTATCTTCCATCCTGACTATATTTCAGATTTCGGTTCCGATATTTACTATATAATATTTATCACATGTCCTGAGGCCTGTAATAATACAGTCTCCATTCTCATTCATGATTTTACAACTGAATTTTGAGAATGTGACAGTATGGTTTGAGTCACAAAATTGCGATATACTCATAAAGTTAGCTTTAAGACACTTTACTAATATAACGTCCTCAAGAGTAGGTAGACCTTTGTCTTGGATTGTCCCTTTACCAATGGTTTGGGTAAAGACTCCATCTCCAAACAAAGTGTTTCCTCCTAAGAAGTCGATTTTTTTTGTTAGCTTAGTCTCATACCGGGTCATATGTTTAGAACAACCAGAGTCCAAATACCATCCAGATGAAGTTTGTTCAACTTTTAAAGCACTAATAACCACATTACACTTCATTTGGGGTATTTTATCATCTTTCCTAACCCAAATTTCCCTAGTTTTAAAACGTTTGTGCATATTTTCTCGGATATGATAAATTTTCAAGCACCAGATTTTTCTTTAAAAGATTTTTAAACATTAAACTGATTTTTGGTAAATTATGGAGCATTTGGTTTAGTCATGAATATAGGTTCCTTTCTCTTGGACTTTCTTTTAGTGTTAGGTCATTTCTTTCGATTTTGATAGTTAGAGTTCTTATTAGGTTGTCTAGGAAGGACGTAGTAATTTCTGTTTTGTGCAGTATACTTGAAGTTTCTATACACGGGAGGGTAAGAGATGGATTGGCCTAGATGCTTTTGAAAATAGGTTTCAAGTGAATGTCTATAGACATCTCAATAGGTGCATTAAAGGTGGATCGAAGGTTTCTTAATGTCTTGAAGACCTTTGAAGATGGGTTTATCTAAATGTGGGTTTTTAGTCCTATGTCTCATATCGACAGATTGGAACGAGGACTTTCCTTTCCGTATGGGGGGCAAACTTATTTAGTCTTAAATTCAAAATTAACTTTAGACTCACTACTTATCAAAATGTATTTCCCTTTCTGTTTTTTCTATCAAAATCAGCTTTAATAGACTAAAAATCTGGACAAGTTTCCATAAGCCTTTTTCCTCCTGACATAAACTTTATGGTTTGTAAATTTTTAGTTTGTGTGTTAGTGTTGAATCCAATACCTGCTTTGTCCTCAAAATTGGTTTTACTGGATGCTACAAAGTCTTTAAAACAATTAGAGTTATTTTCAAAATTTGTAAACTTTTTGAAGACTGTTGAAGATTTTTCTTTTGATTATTCCAAGTCTAATAATGTGGCCTTGTATTTCTTTTCCATAATTTCATTAGCTTCAGAAAGATTTTTTATTTTATTAGAAAAATCCTTAGTTTGAGTTTCATGGTCAATACATTGAGTAGTGTAGTCTTAAACATTTTGTTTAACCACAATACTAAGAGATTCTACTTCTTCAGTCAGGTCTTTAATGGTTCTTTCTAATCTAGTGCTTTTCTAAAGCGTCTTTGCGTACAGTGTGTGGATGTTTAGAAGATCTTCATCATCAGACTCACTAAGTGTGGTGGATGATTTGTCCCCTATCGATTCATTTCTCAAAGTTACACAGACATTCAGTTCGTCATTCATATAATCCCATTGGCTCCCACACACGGCAGTAAAGCTATTATTATAAGCATAACCATTATCAACAATCTCAGGACACAAAGTAGATAAACCATTAATAGTCACAGTCAAAGCATTATTAGGCAGAGTCTCATGAGCATTATCAGAATATACAATCTTCGCAAAGAATAACATATAAGGGTAAAAAAATGTTAGATGATTCAGGCTCATCATCATCTGAATCGCTTGAATCATCCCATGTTTTACACAAATTGGCCTTATTATGTTTTTTCAGGTTGACCCTATAGTTAATGGCAATGTGACATATTTTACCATATCTAAAGCATTCAGACTTGTTATGGTCTTTATCAGGTCTAGTGTTGTTCCGGTGTTCCTCTAATCTCCTCTCACGAGGTCCATTATTGGATTGATTTGAATAAGGAGCCATTCCTTATTTAGCAGAAACATAATTTCTAAACTTCAGTATTTTCTTGAAACGTTTAGACATTAAGGCTATTTGGTTATCTAAATCATCCAACTCAAAGTCATCATCGGAATGGATTTTAAGGCATAACTTTAGATTGAAACATCACATTGAGACTACTATTTTTCTTATGACTTCCAAGAAATTATTTCTTATAATCTATTTCCATTTTCGTAGTTCTTAATTTTCTACTAAGGAGTTCAGGGGTAAGATTTGGATCTTCCATTTCCTCAATTGCATATCTTTTACTGTCAAATTTCTGTGGATGTGATCTTAAGATTTTAGAGATAATTTATCTTCTGTCATAGACAATGGCATTTACATGTAGCTTAGTTACGACACCAATTAGTTTGATATAAAAATCATCGAAGGTCTCAGTCTCAGTCATAAATAGGTTGTTATATTATTGAATGAGCATTTGAGTCTTAGCAGCCTTAACATGTGTAACACCTTCATATGTTGTGACCAACATGTCCCAGGATTCCTTGGTAGTAGTACATATAGAGATTCTTTTGAACTCTTGCTCATTTGCAGACATGAATATTGCATTCTTGCCTTTATTATTGCAAAGGGAGGCTTGTTTCTCCTCGTTAGTAAATTCATTGAGAATTTTTTTTATTCTTATTTCACTGCCTTCTGCTAAAGGTTTAGTAAGATGAAAGTATCCATTTTCTATGACATCGTAGACTTCATCTCCTAATGTACCTTGGATGAAGGCAATCATCCTTACTTTCCTGTAAGAAAAATTGTTTCCATCGACGTGGGGAGGTAGGGATAAGTTTCCTAGTCTCTCAAATTTCTCCTCCATGAGGTGTTTTTAAAACTGTTTATAAAAACACAAGATCCTGATCAGTTGTTTTGAAAAACAAGAAATCGCACTGATACCAATTGAAAATTCCTCACTAAGTCGTTAATCAAAAGTTTAAACAGTTAAGAAGGGTCCGAATGTTTTCTTGAGGAAACTCTTTTAATAACACCAAGGAAAGCTCAAGTTATGTTAGAAAATGTTTTTGAACAATATATTTCAGTTACTTAGAAAATTTAAAGCTTTAAAATAATTTTAAACACTTATAGAAGTGATAGCTGAAATAAAATAAGTATAAAAAACATTCACATGAGACAAAGATTTTAACGTGGTAGAACCCTTATCAAACAGGGGAAACATCCACAACTCCCTCTACAAAGTAAAATAAAAAAATCCACTAGAATGAGTTATAGAGTACAAGAAAGCAACGTATTATCCAACCAAATTAGACCTAAACCTAAGTCAAGAAGTTATACCAGAGCTCCTAGCTTTCTTCGTCTTTTCTGGCTTCTGACTGGTGTCTTTAACGTCCTCCAAGCTTTATTCCTTAACTCATTTCTTTACGTCGACTCTGATGGTAAAAATCTCTTTACCAACATAACTTTAGTGTTGTTGTGTGATAGTGTGGTGATGTGATGTGCCCAATACATGCATGCAATACATTTCCACTTATACAGACAGTTTCCTACGAATTATAAATTATTTCTGAAATGACATGCAAGAGTCTGAAATAATTTTTCTTGATATTAGACTTCCTTTTTGTATGCAGATCATAAAACAATCTTTCTATAATAAAAATAATCCAAGGTCCTATATGTCTCTCTTATTTATATACAAACTTATTTCACAAAATGTGAAATATGAACTTGGAGACATAAACGTTTTTAGATCTGAAATATTTGAAGTCTTGTTTTTCAAGAAATCTTGAAAACAGAAAGAAGGATGTGTTGGGAACGATGTTGATAAAAACGTTTTAAAACTAAAACCCAACGGAGAGATGATTTCTAAAAAGCAAATCAGTCCTAAAAGAATTGTTACAATATCCCTTAGTCATATCTCAAATATCAAATATGTGATACGAGATCAAACTTGGTGACATTGTTTGGACAAGAGATTTGAATTGAAAAGGGAACTTGAATCATGTGTACGTTCCAGATTTCTTAAAAAATGCATGTTTTTTATCTTTAAAAAATCTTATTTTCTACCCCTAATGTTTATAGCGCTTTCGCATTCTACCCAAGGCATATTTTAGGCAGTTTAAGAAATTATGAATTAGCCCCAAGAAATTTTAAAACCTAATTTTTAATGTTTAAAAAATAGATTTTAATTGTTTAAAATTCCAAAATATTCTTTAAAAATATTCAAAAAATATTTTTAAGTCAATAGGAACACACACACCTCATACACACAAAATGCCAAGTAACTGCAGTACTAAGTATTGTGAGTTGTGTTTGATACTACATTTTTCCATCCTTAATTATTCTTAGTGCAAATCATGAAGAGGCATGAGGCTTATAGTTTGTAAGAGAGTAGTCTAATTTGGGGAAATATCGAATTTTAGCACGTGTTTGACTTGCGCAGCGCCTACGTATCCATTATGCTCGGAATCAAAGTCAGCATAGTTCGTGGGTTCGTACTATTCGCCGAAAAGCTCATTGTGGTGGTTTTTCGGAAAGGTGGGAGGTGTTGAAACTCATCTCAAAATAACTCTTAAAACTCTTTTCTAAAAAACTCTTCCTAAAAAAACTCGTAAGATAAGAAATCACTCTTCTCTCCCAAAAAGATCTCTCTTCAAATGTATGGGGTGAGGCATATTTATAGCTAAAACCAACACAAGTGGATCGCCACATGTCAAATAACCCGTGGTGACACATGTCCTATTTTAAGTGTCATGTGTCCCATAACATATCTCAGAACACTCAATACTAGAATATTGTCTAGTTAATACGTAAATAATACACAAATACGCGTGATATGTCCGACGCGCATAATAATACTCCAGTCGCATAAACACATGGACTTTTATCAATATTAATAATCTCTAACCTCATTTAATAATTAAATTAGAGGCTTATCATTAAGCCACTCCTACATTTTCCCCGTCGTACATATAGTTGACATATTGATGCATGTCTGAAATATATCGAATGTATGTACGAAACACCTTTAATCGGTTTTGATATTTTCGATCAACCTGTGAATCGTGGGTAATAATCTCGTACCTCATTTAATCTTGATGATGTACTTTACCTCATATCTCACATTTTATGATACACTGCAATCTCATATTTCATATCTCAGTTACATAATATACATCAATCTCATATCTCATATCTTAAATCTCAATTCTTTTTAGGATTTCATCTCATAGGTTATTCCGAAGGACCTCGTTTATCACTCTTTTCATATAAATGATATACTATGAGTGTTGCCCCCATTCCTTTTAAATGAACATGCATCCACGATTTTACTGTAGTTGTTCGTAACTCTACTTTTGGTAAAAAGTATTATCATGGACACATAATAACTACTTCATCGTTCTCTTTCATCATATAGTGTATGCATGTGTTTTTGGCTCGTCTTAATCACAACGAGGCTTCTTGTGCATGTACGTGTTATTGCTTTGGCCAAATTATGATGAGGTTTCTTGTGCATGCACGTATTATTGACTCTCCCAAATTACCACTTTTTAATGTTTTTCGCAAACTCACACCTACGAGGTGACATAATGATGAAAACACACTTGTTAAGGTTTTTTGTAAACTCCACCATTAGAGGTGACTTAATAATGAAAACACACTTATTAAGTTTTTTCTTCCACTATTAGAGGTGACTTAACAATAAAAACGCACTTATTAAGTTTTTTTCTACCGTTAGAGGTGACTTAACAATGAAAACACACTTGTTAAGTTTTTTCATAAACTCCACCTATAACGGTGACTTAACAATGAAAACCACTTGTTAATATTTTTCGTAAACTCCACCTATAACGGTGACTTAACAATGAAAACACTTGTTAAGATTTTTCGTAAACTCCACCGGTAATGGTGACGTAACAATGAAAACACTTGTTAAGATTTTTCGTAAACTTCACCTATAACGATGACTTAACAATGAAAACACTTGCTAAGATTTTTCGTAAAACTCCACCTATAACGGTGACTCCCATAACAGTGACTTAACAATGAAAACACTTGTTAAAAATTTGTAAAACTCTACCAACAACGGTGACTTAACAATAAAAACACTTGTTAAGATTTTTGTAAAACTCCACCAATAACGGTGACACCCATAATGGTGACTTAACAATGATAATCACTTGTTAAGATTTTTCGTAAACTCCACCTATAATGGTGACTTAACAATGAAAATACTTGTTAAGATTTTTCGTAAACTCTACCTATAACAGTGACTTAACAATGGAAACACTTGTTAAGATTTTTCGTAAACTCCACCTATAACGGTGACTTAACAATGAAAACACTTGTTAAGATTTTTTGTAGACTCCACCTATAACATTGATTTAACAATGAAAACACTTGTTAAGATTTTTGTAAAATTCCACCAATAACGGTGACACCCATAACGGTGACTTAACAATGATAATCACTTGTTTAAGATTTTTTGTCAAACTCCACCAGTAACGATGACTTAATATGAAAACACTTGTTAAGATTTTTTGTAAACTCCACCTATAACGGTGACTTAACAATGGAAACACTTGTTAAGATTTTTGTAAAACTCTACCAATAATGGTGACACCCATAACGGTGACTTAACAATAATAATCACTAGTTAAATTTTTTTGTTAAACTTCGCTAGTAACGGTGACTTAACAATGAAAACACTTGTTAAGATTTTTGTAAAACTCCAAGAGTAACAGTGACTTAACAATGAAAACACTTGTTAAGATTTTTGTAAAACTCCACCAATAACGGTGACACCCATAACGGTTACTTAACAATAATAACCACTTGTTAAGATTTTTCGTAAACTCATTCTTCGGCATTGTTTTTCAGGACAGGAGCCCATACCTGTCGAATGACAAACGGAGTGTGGTCCTTCGTTTGTTTGCTTCAATGACCAACTTCTTCAGACGAGTCAAGTCACAATGACCGTGGTTCAACCACTCACCAATTTCATTTTTTTTTAGAATATAATACACTTCTGAAAAAGACTTACCACAATACTCGCAAAGTTCTTGTAATATGATGTCATATCTGAAGGATGACTACGACTTTGTCAATCTCTGAGTGACAACTATTTATTCCGTCTAAACTCTTTGCGAAAGAAGTTGAAGAAGATTTTTGTAATGGTCTACTTAGACGTTACTATACTCTGAAGGTTCATCAATCTAACCTTGGCATGGATGATGTCGAAGAAGATTTAGACTACAAGCTACATTACATCATAATATTCATTTGTCCCCTTTACTAGATAAAATAAAATAAAATAAATTACTTATATCATTTACAATTCCCACCTAAAAAAAATGAAAGCAACCTAATTATTACATTTCATGGGGTGTATCTCAAACTGTCATGTCTTTGAACAATGACTTGATATTTGTGTCGCTTAATATATGCTCATTCCGAAGCCTCTGCAAAATAATATATTTCTGACACAATAATACAATATTGCAAATGGTTAGTAAAACTCAGGAAATGTCCAAGTACAATTCTCATTACGTCCCCTTTATTTTATTTTATTTTATTTGCTGTCATAAAATAAAAGTTAATAAAAGTCCGAAGGTATTTGTGTAATAAATCATAACCACCCATTCTCGTAGGTGTATCGTTCACAATTTAATGTAGTTTAAGCACACGTCCTATCGAACTCAAGAATGTGTAAAATGTCAAGGTGAATTCTGAATTGTGAAACATTCTCAACCTGTTTCGTTATATTTTTTTTCACGTTTCAACATGATCTCCAGCTATAAATAACATTTACAAAATGTTTTATGAAAAATCGGTATTTAAATAAAGATTCATTACGCTCCCTCTAACTCATTTTTAACTTTATGTTATAACATAACATATAGATATATATCATGCGAAAGATCATACTATCAAAACCCCAATAATGGTATGTCCTAGAAAACCACAATAGTTGTATCCCAAGTGGTGTGATTCATCGCATACACAAGCTCCAGATGGGTCGTAAATAAATTCAAGAACGATGAGCCATGTTCAATATATTCTAAACTCATAGAATAATTTTAGTAAATATTTATAAGATGTCGTAAAATATTCGGATATACCCCTCGATTGTATTTTATTTCATGTTATAAAATAAACACAAAATAATAAAATATATTCTTGCCTCCACATTAATGAATATTGACTATTTAATTTAATGGTCGAGTTCTAAAGCTCAAAACTCACGGGATATCTCGAACTAAAAAAAAATCATGTAAGTCACGTATACTCTTTTATGTCTAGTCAAATCACATATCAAAGTACCAAAGTCAGCATTTGAACTGCAACTAGCTACTATCTGTTTTTCGGCATTTGATAGTAAAAAATATACAAAGATAGTTTGAATGTATCATTTTGTATTTTTAACCTTGCAAGCAACTAACATCTCCATTCCAAGAGCCACACACACGACTATATCTATAGGTTAGGTGTAGTTTTGATTTTGTTTTGCCCCCAGTTGTCAACAACTTTACCTTTGTGAATGACTAGGTTTATTGTATGTTACATTTACAAACAAAGGCCACATGGGTACTGGGGAGCTCTAATTAATTGATCAGAAAATAGTTCCCCCTTTATATCTTCACTTACGGCTAAAATGTATGGTTTTAATATACACACTAAACTGACACAACTCAGTTAAATATTGAGAATCCAAAGTTGTGTGGACTATGCTTAAATCGACATAGATACTACTCCATGTGAGATTTACCAGCATGCTGAGCAAGATTAGAAATACAGGAAAAAAAAAACCAAAAAACCTCAACCGGATTCGACATTGATTTGGGACAAAATATACAAACCCAAACTAATATGTATCTCTGTCGACGAACCTCGCCGTCCTCAGTCCATCTATCAGCGTCAGATAGATAATACGAGCCAACTTCTACTTTTCTATTAGGGCAGTAGCAAATTTGGGCCTTTCATTCAACTTCTACAGAAGAATTTCATCACTCACACTGAAGATATAGATTTTCCAAAATGCCCAAAAATATAGGGTTTCCAAAACGCCACAAATGGGGGAGGGTACGCCGGAGCCAAACCCCCCTTTTCTTTAAAGCATTACGTCCGCTTCACCACCAACCCTCTCCAAAACCACCACACCAACCCCAAGTCTTATCACAATAAACTGTCAAAACCCTGCCAATAATACCCACCACCAGCCTATAAACACCATTCCCTACTTCTGAGATGGAAACCCATTAGAACGAAATTCGTAGAGTGATATGGGTCGGACCGTCGGAGGGTGTTTAAAACCGCCATCCTTTCAGCCGTCGTCACCACCATCTCCGGCACGAGGTTTGTGGGCACCTTGTTTTCAAAATCAGTGTTTGGTTGCTCAAAAGGTCAATCCATTTTTCGCGATTTATGGTATTCCGGAGTGATTTGGGGTGCCGGGGAATTGATTTTGAAGGCATCTTGTTGACGAAATGAGAGGGGCGGTGGGTTTCTTATATTGTGTGCCACCGGAAAGCGAAAAAAAAATTACTATCAACTCAGAAAAGCTTATAAAGATCTCTCATGTGTTGCCCCATCAATAGGCAAGCCATTATACTATTTTCCAACCAATATAAAAGTTGTTATCAGAAAACTCTCAGTACTAGAATATTGCCTAGTTAATACCTAAATAATACACAAATATACGTGATATGTTCGACGCATATAATAATACTCCAGTCACATAAACACGTGGACTTTTATCAATATTAATAATCTCTAACCTCATTTAATAATTAAATGAGAGGCTTATCATCCTCTTAAAGGGTTAGACAAGGGATGACATAATTTTGTCTCTATTTTCAAACTGGACAAGCTCCTAATTTTAAACTCAAGTGAGTCATATATATAGTGTTCTTCAGTCATTCGATTCAAAAGTCTTTCTCAAAACCTTAAATAATGGAAAACACATGTTTGTTGCTCAGGATATGACCTGGTTGAAAGCAGCCACTCGCCTAATGATCCTCTGAACATCCTTCTTGCAAGTTGGGAATTACATTTCAATCGACGCCTTTATTTTGTCAGGACCAGCTTCAATTCCCCTCTGATTTACTATGTACCCGAGGAACATTCCTTCGTGCACACCGAACACGCATTTGGTCAGATTCAGCTTCATCTGGTGCTTTTCCAACTAATCAAAGGTTTGGTTAAGGTCGATAATGTGATCAGAAACTTTTTACTCTTCGTCATCATATCATCCTCATACACCTCCATGTTCTTGCATATTTGATCTTCAAAGACTTTATTCACCAACCTTTGGTAGGTAGCACCTGCATTTTTCAAATCAAATGGAATAACATTATTAAAGTAAGTTCCTCGGGGAGTAATGAAAGAGGTATTTTCCCTATCTTTAGGTTTCATTTTAATCTGGTTGTAACCGAAATAAGCATCCATAAAATTCAATAACTCATGTCTCGATGTAGCATCCAAAAGCTGGTTAATCCTGGATAAAGGAAAATGATCCTTTGGATATGCTCTATTCAAATTAGTGAAGTCCACACACATTCTCCACTTAGTATTTTACTTCATGACCATTATAACATTGGCCAACTAATCTGGATATTTCATATCTTCAATGAATGAGGCTTTTGAAGATTCTCTACCTCCTCTTGAATAACTTGATTCTTTTGGGGGCTGAACACCCTGGGCCTTTGTTTCACTGACTTAGCATCCTTGTTGACATTGAGTTCATGGCAGAGGAAATTAGGATCAATCACAGGCATATACTTATAACTCCAAGTGAACACGTGCTTTCTCTGCCTCACAAACTTCATTAGCTCCTATTTAAGAACAGGGTCTAGCGTTAAACCCACCTATGTGGTTCGATCTGACTTGTCATCTTCTAAGATGATATTCTCCGTTACTTCCACAATTTGACCTTTCACCAATTTTGTCTCCTCTCTTAAATCTAAGGCTTCAACCTCAAATTCTCTATTAGGCTCAGTAGTTTCCACTTGGTAAGTGGTGGTCTTCTTCTTTATTTCCTCAAGATCCTCTTGCTCAGTAGAGGAGTAATAACATTCCTGGGCTACTTTTTGATCATCCTTCACCACACCTACTCCGAAGTTGGTCGGGAACTTTAAATACTGATGGACTATTGAAGGAACTGCTTCAAACTTCTTCAACCCTACTTTGTCCATGATGACATTGTACGCTAACTGCACATTCTTATCCATCACAAATAAATGAAATTTCTTGATCTGATTTATTGGTCAGGCTTCGAGCAACACCTCCAACTTGATTATGCCAAAAGGATAAACATTTCACTATAAAAATCAATTAGCGTCCTATGGTACGAATCTAGCTGACTGAGCTTCAAATCCAGCTTTTAAACATAGGAATAAAACATGATATTTATTAAGCTACCATTATCAATTAGCACCCTGGAAATGATTGTATCCTGGTATCTGAATTTGACCACTAGAGAGTCATCATGGGGGTACAAAATTCCTAATAGGTCATTTTTGGAAAATGCAAACACTAACTTTTATTTATTAACTTTTCTCAACCCATATTCCTCGTCTAGATTGATTCTCTGCATGTAAGAACAAACTAAAGCCTCATTAAGGTAAGCTTTTCTCTCAGCAGTGTGATCTCGACCTCTAACATCTCCACCTCTAATCATCTGACAATCAAAGGAACCAAAACTAAGTGTAAATACCTCACGTTCTAGTTGCTTGGGTTTTTTGGGGGAAATCGGGATCATCTTCATGATTTATTTTCTTCTCTTCTCTTCCCTGGACTTGTATGGAGACTTTGACCTTCATCGAGCTATTCTATTATCTTGTCGATTAATAAACTTTTCCAGTTTTCCTCGACAGATGAGGGTTTCTATCTCATTTTGCAGTAATAAAGCAATTTACCGTATGCCCATAGTCCTTATGAAATTTATAGTATTTGAATTTAACCCTCTTCCTAACAGGTGCTCTTAATTTTTTGGCCAATGTACCTCCATACTATGCTTAATTTCCTCCAAAACATGGTGAATGTCCATCATTAATGGAGTGTAGTCGTTGTACTTCCTGAGACCGTCATCAATCTTCTTTTGATTTGAATCTTTCTGATCCTTATGCTCCTTCTGCTCCTTCTTCTTGGTTTTTCCCTCTAACTTTGTAACCGAGCTTTACTTCGCTACCATTAGTTCCTCGGCATTTATGATCTTGGCCACCTTATTCATTAGCTCCATCGTCATCTTAGGAGGATCTTTAGTGAGAGCATAGTAAAGGTTCTCGAGAAGAAGTCCACTCATGAGAGATGTAATAGTTGTTTTCTCCTCGTAATCAATGACTTCCAACTTTTCATTATTGAAGCGAGTAATATAGTCTCTTTTATTTTCTCATATACGCTACCTCACGCTTAAAAAGTGAGCTAATCTCTTTACTAGCTTGGGCCCAAAGCAAAAATTACCAATAAATAACTCAACAAGCTGGTTGAAATTAGAAATTTCCCCCGAGGAAGGCTGTTGTACCATATCTGGTCAGGACCTGTTATGGTACCTAAGAATCCCCTACATCTCATCTCATTGGAGATAGTGTAAATGTCTTCTTCTGCTCGATACCATTCTATGTGAAGAACAGAGTCAGTTTTTCCCTCACACTTTGGAGAAACAACAGGAGCTTTAAACTTCAAAGGAGTAGGAAAATCCATAATATCTTGAACAAAAGGATAACCTTTCATAAAGCTTCATTGTGAAGGGTTCTTCGCATTCACCATTTCTCCCAACCTGTCCTCCAACCTCTAGATTGAGCCTTTCCATCCATGATTACCCGCATCAGATTTACGTGATGCAACTCGGTTGTTTCAACCAACTATTCGTGATGAGCTTTCCTCCTGACAGGCCTTCTCGTCATGGACAGATTGTGGGGTGCATGATCTGGATTGGGTTAAGGCCTCATGTTGGTCGGCTGGTCATCCAGTATGCCGCGACATTGCCCTAAGAACATTTTTATTCCTTTTGGATCTTAGCCGATGCTCGGCTTAGCCTTTCTAAGGCACTTAACCTTTCAGGAGAAAAAGATTACTCATCCTATTACTCTGAAGTCTTGAGGGAAGAACTTACTCCTGGATGATAAGAAGTATCTATGGAAGTCCTGGAGTGTTTACGCTTACTCGTTCTTGGCAATGGCGATGGCATAGTTCTGTGAATAGAAAAGGCAGTAGATCTAGCTTATAGTATTTAGTCTAATTGTCTGATCGTATCTTCCATGGCATCCTATCCTCTAGAGAGACTAGACAAGATTCCGATCAGATCATTATTTGTGGAGGAGTAGATGAAATAGGCGGATTACCATCGTTTCTAGTACTGGAGTTAGGAATGTCAGCCATCTTTGGGTTATTGTAAGTGAATGAGAGTGAAAATGTTTAGACATACGTTCCCACAGACGGCTCCAATCTATTGATGTGAAAAACTAGACTAGGTCTAATTCCTTAATCACAGATAAATATATGTAAATAAAAAAGAAGGGCAAAAGGTTTTTAAAGTGGTTCGACTATAAGGGAAAGCCTATATCCACTGTGTTTCTTATATTTTATTTTGCCTCTCCTCTGAATGACTTGAAGTCCCCTTTGATAAAGGGGTCATAATGTATTTATAGTTGTAGACACCAAATTCCAGGACCCCCTAAGTCTCTCCTTAGTTCCCTAGCACCTCCCCATTTCACTACAAACCCTAGGTCGCACTCCGAGTACTAATCTAGGGGCCAGTGGGTGCTCTCGAGACTCGATTTGACCCCAATAAACATCCCTATCCAAGATAAATCTTTTTGAATATTTAAGGGCACCGAAACCCCTTTCCAACGGTTCACCCCGTGCATAAAATGGCATAACCGTTCGGACGAACGATCGATTTTCCCTCAAAAATTGATCTGGAGGCCACCGGGCACTCCTTGGATCTGTTTGACCATGGTCAACTCTTCATCTTAAATGAGACTGAATGAATCTCCAAAGGGTACTTAATACCCTTTTTAACGGTCCTCCCCATGTGCGATTCTGACCTACGGTGCGAATGAACGATCCATTTTACTTCAAGAGGTCACCGGGCGCTTCCAATCCCCAGTTGACCTAGATCAACTATCCAAACCAAGTGAAACTCTTTGTAATGTTGAAGTACATATACTAACCTTTCCAACATTCCGCCTTGTGAACGATTCTGACTTACCATACGAACGAACGATCCATTTGCATCCGATGATCTCACGTCCAAAGGACCGACGTGCGCTTCTGAGCCATATTTGACCCAAAGTCAAATCCTGGACTTAGGAGTGGTCCAAAGGATTATTAAAGGTATCTGAAGTACCTTTCTAATGGTATTCCCCATGTACGATTCGGATCAATGGATTACGTTCTATGACCATTTTTTCAGGAAAAGCTGCACGAGACTACCAATTGGCAAGTCTAGATCCTGTCTATCGGCAGTGTGTCTAGGATCACCTGTCGATAGGCAGGACAAGGGAAATGTCGATCATCAACCCCCTAACCCTATAAAAGGAGGTCATGACCTGACTCCAATGAGAATACCAAATATCCATTAGCATGAGTGATCTCAGCAACATTCTCTGAAAATCAGCGAAGTTCCCCATGCGAAGTTCCATTCAATCTTAGATTCCCCTCCTTTTCATACCCACTTTGGGAAAATAATATTCTCTCTCATCCCACACTCATCTCACCTTCAAGGGAGTTCATCCATGATCAAAGATAAAGCTTCAAATAAGGTCCAATTTCCTCCCTCTCTCTTTAAATTCCTTATTTTTGCATAAATTTCATTAGATTCATAATCTAATTCCTACTTTAGTTCATACACATTAATATATACATTTTTATTAGTAAATTTCACATATTTTATTTTCTTTAAAAAACAAAACAAAAAAAGAGGGTTACGCCCATAAATTTCGAACGGAATTATCTATCACACTTTTTCAAAACCAAAAACATATTTTACACACGCACACATCTATAATAAAATTCCATTCGGATATATGGGATAAACCCCAACCCCATGCCGCATTCGAACTACATGGACTTTGATGCCCTTATAAGCTACGGAGGCATTTTAGATTAACACCAGTGACTTAAGTCCCATTTACTAATTTTCTAATTCTCTCAATTTCACAAATTCCCAAATTTTCCTAAAATCTCCCCATTTCCATGTTTATCATGTGCTTGCATTACATAGTATGCTTGTTTGCATTTCATCCAACATGTATTATCGTTTCATAATAACGATTAATATCACGATAAATGTGTAAATCGTATTTTTTAAATATATTATTTTGGAAACATTCCTATGGATGACCTCACTCTACCTTTCCCATGGTATAAGTAGAACAATTCCAATCTCCATTGCATATACACACGCATACACTTCACGGAGAAATAAAGGAAAACAATAACACTATCCCATGAGAGATCGAAAAGGCAGGATGGGTGCCTATAAGCTTCACATTTCGTAACTTAGCCCCCGAACCTTTGATCTATTAGTTTCGTATGCATCAGTTTGTCCTTGATGTCGCTCTCTCGAGGTGGCAACATATTATTTTGCCTATTTTGTGCAAAATAAGCTGGCGAATCCATCTCTTTACATTTACCCCACATCGACGACTGCCAAAGCGCCCTGAAAAAGGGTGCGAGACCGTAATCTTTTGAGGGATCCTCCACCCCCTTCCCCTCGATGATTTTCCTGGGATGGCCACAGTGGCGACTCTGCTAGGGACTATTTGACATAAGAGGGCTAGACTCTGTTCACATGGGTGTTTTTGTTTTCTTGTGTGCATATACCCCCATCTGTATGTTCCCCTTTCCTCTCCTTATTTCCTGTTCATACACACCTCATCCTTATGCCACTACTCACATACTCGTAGAAATTCTCCATGTACACTTCACACCATGTGAACGTAGGGTCACATACACCACTTAGAACTCCATGCTTAGGTGTCACTAACACACACCTTCACTTGTATATATCCATTATCACTTACACTTATCACACATCACTTGTAATTGATCCATTCATAGGCTCACTACCACACATTCACTTGTAGATAATCACACACCACTCACTCTCACATATCCAAGCTTAGTATTGATTTATTTTTTGTACATCATTCCCCTACTTGGCGCGATGCTCATCAATAAAGATACTCTCTACATAAGATACTAATCAATAATCATGCATGATACACACAACATCACCAAAGAGCATTGCTATTGACCCAATTTTGTCCCGTAACTAGGGGTCACTTCGTGATGGGCGCTGGTCCGGCAGGTCGCAGTTAGCCTAAGCGATATGACTCTCACCTTCCATTAGCCAAGTACCTTCAACGTATACCGAATGGTTCCCCCACATCATACCTCTAGACCCAAGTCATGATAGGAGGTATATCGTAGGGAACTCTTTCAAGTACATCGAGTATATCGAATTTTCTCTCATACATACTGTCCCCATGAGGTATATAGTGAGGCAATTCATGTACACTCAGGTATATCAAATATCTTGTCCACACGTACCGATGGCCCTCAAAAGTAAAGACATACATCGTGGAAGTCATGCTAAAGGGGGTTACCCTTCCAATTAACCCAACAACTGCATACCCGCATATAGGTGTCAAACCTAGGATGCTCATAGTTAGTTTGCCAATTTCAACCCGAAACTCTGCCGAAATTCCGGGTCGGCATACTCCCTAAATTTTTGCGCATTTTTTAAAACATGACCCTACCCACGAGCTTGGTAACAAGTCCAACCATAGTTTTTACATGTTCTTCAAACCCAATTTTTTCCAGGCTCGAGTCCCATCCGACATCTCTCTTTTTGCATTTAGGTAAACCTAATAAGTGAGAACCTAATAAACATAATAATAATCATGCTATGACTCGTCTCTCGCTTTTCATTCTTTCTTTTTTCAAAAAGTGTCCAAATTTTTTTTTCCTCTTTTACTAAAAATATGTCCTTCCCTTGTACAAAAAAAACATTTCGTCATATTTTCCAAAAAAAATGTGTCAAAAATGTGTCTTTCCTCTTTTCCAAAAATAAAATCCCGATTCTTTCTCCTTCTCAGGTCGATCCCATACTTTTGGCCTAGCTCCCTATTGCTTCGGTCTTCAGTCAAACTGCCCCGAAGCTTCGTTAGTCCCCTTACTTCCTCTGAGTATGAGATTCATCCACATTTTATAAAGAACATAGATCAAGTATTAAATGTGCAGCCGAATTCGTTAACAGTTATAACTCAACTTACTGCCAAGATTGACAACCTTCAAATAGAGGTTCATGAAATACAAAAAAATAGAGTCCCTATTCTCGAAGAGCCCGAGGTCCTCTTCCCTCGTGCTATGGGTCCTTTTGCACCAGAACATATTTGGGTTATTGAGGAATAACATCATGCTCCACGTGTTCCTCCTACTAATGAGTCACCGCCATCCCATCTCCCTATGCTGAACCTTGCCCAGCTAGGGGCTAACTTACCTGTAACCATTGATTCGAAGGAGGAATAATTAAACAAAGTCAAAGAAGACCACAAGATATTGACCAAGAAATTAGACCAAGTCATACTCTCTGGGAATTACATGGACTAAACCCCAATGTCTCAATATCCTAAAGTCAGGTTACCAAAAAAGTTCAAGATTCCCAAAATCGAGAAATTCATGGGTAGTGAACCTCCAATTGTTCATCTCCGTAGTTATAACCGATCTATGACTCTCATAGGGCCTTCTGAGGAAATAATGAGCCAAATGTTCCAACCAACCTTGAAGGATAGTGCTCTCTGTTGGTTCTTATCTCTCAAAGAGTCCAGAATCTGCAGTTGGGAAGATGTTTCCCGCGAGTTCATGTCACAATATAAGTACAATGAGGAGTTAGAGGTCACCCGCCATGATTTAGAGTTGCTCAAGCATATCCTAAGGATTCAGCCAGTAACTTCATAGCAAGGTGGATAGAGATATTAACCACCGTGACCAATCGACCTTCTGAAGAGGAACAAATCAGTATCATGAAAAAGAACTTCTTACCCCATGTCCGAGCAACAATGGGAGGACAATATTACCCTCATTTCTGAGCCCTCCAAGAAGAAGGAGTGGAGATCAAAGAAGGTCTAGCCAAGACAGAGGTCGAACTAAAGAAAACATCTGGACAATTCACTCCTAAAAAGTTTGAAAAACCTACCAATACCACAGTTTCCACCATCAACAACATCTCTTAGCCTACCATTTCATAGGCACCAGAAAGTCGCTCTAACCCAGTATAGAAGGAATACATCAAGCTTCATGCTCTCCTCTTTAAAGTTTACCAGGCCCTCTTGAGCTTAAATCTTATCAAGCCCTTGGACCCTCATCCATTACCAAACCCACTTCCCAGAAATTTCAGGCCAGATGCCCATTATGACTTCCATCAAACCATCGGCCATACCACTGCCCAATGTTTTCACCTTCAAAATGTTATCCAAGGCCTGATTAACCGGGGTATCATCACCCCACCAGCCAATCTTAAACCAAACACTACCTATAATCCTCTCCCGAATCATGCGAATGCCATCTTCCTAGAAGAAAACACATAATTTGACCCATATACCTAAATCATACCAGGTAAATCACCAATCATACCCACAAGCTTTCCCAAATCTCTCCAAACATGCCCATATTTTCTCTTACACCCTACTAGTTTTGTCTATTAAGCCTCATCACTCCTCACCAGAGCACGCATTGCTGTCCGCACCCGTTCTTAAGGTAAAGACTTGGAATTGTTAGAAGTGTTGAACCAACTCCTAGAGTTTAGGCTGAAATTGCACACCAGATGACCGTCGATTGTCAGAGATTCAGTATATTGTTCTTAGAAGCTCATAAATGGGCCCTAGAGTCAGAGAATTAGGTGGTACCGACCGATGAAGTCAGTTTAGATGATATGGTCTAGATCGTGGTTGAATTATAATGACAAACTGGTGATATTTGTAGTGTATCCGAGCTACTCGATGCTTTGAAACTACAAGGGTGTCTAGTCCCTTCAGTTTTGCATTTCCCCGCCGAATGGGAGGACTTATGTGAAGAGGCCATTGAAGTCGTGGAATGTATCAACTTTTTATGGAAAAATAATATCGTTGTCACCGGGTGGGGGGATGAATTCGATGGTTCAAATAAAGAGCAGAGTTCAGAAAAAAACTAGTCCGATAGTCAACATATGCGAGATGATATCATTTGAGGAGTTTTTAGGAGAGATCAACAGGGTGGAAAAACAACCCAATATCGATGAAGAAATAGGATTTTTATTTTTCCCTCCTGATGTGAACGACATGACTAGGTTCGGAAGACATTACCAAATCCCAAGCCTACAACCATCAGCGAGCAATAAAAGGAAGGGTGACGATAATCTTCCTATGCCAGAAATAGCCCTCGAGGAAAGAAATATCCTCGATTAGTTAAATAAAATCCAAGCCAATATCACTCTATGGGGACTTTTTATGTCTTACCAACTGCACCAAAATTCCCTGATCAAGCTACTCACAGGACCCACAATTCATCCCTTAACCACGCCAGAAGAAGCAATGAATCTATTTGTATCCTTCACTTCTACTAGAATGCTCTCCTTTTCCGAAGAAGAAATCCCCGAGATTGGTCCAGGACACAATTATGTCCTCAACATCTCTATCAAAGTCATGGAAAAAACTATCCCACTCTCTCTTATCGATAATGGATCGGCTCTTAATATTTTCCCATTGAAGACCCTCAATTATTTGGTATTTAAAGTGAGCGACCTTGCTCCGACCTCTGTCGTTGTACGTGCCTATGATAATAACCACGGAGAGGTAACGAGATCTATAAAGCTTGCAATTGGAGCTGATAAAATAAATCTTGTTATTGAATTCGAGGTCATCAATATCCCAACTTGTTATAATCTGCTGCTCGGATGATCGTGGCTCCATAACATCAAGGGGTGTCTTCTTCCCTTCATCGGAAATTAAAATTCTTCACCAATGGGCAGGTCATCACCATTTTGGGAGATGGAGACAACACCGAGAATGCAAGCACCAGTAATGCAGTACTTGAAATACAACACGGGATAAATGATCTACTTTTTTCAGGTTTTTGGGTTTAACCACTTCTACTCCCAGTAGGGGATGATTTCAAAGATAAGGTTTGTCCCAAATAGGACCCTCATGGAAATGTCAATGTAATCCAGATGTTCAAGAACATGCATTTTATACCCGGACTGGGGCTAGGTAAAAGACAGCGAGGGATATTTGAACCTATTGTGTTGAAGAGGGCCTTTCCTCCCTATGTCTTAGGCTATCAACCATCTGAAGAAGAACTCAAAATGATTTGTCAGCCTCGATTGAAGAGGAGATAGGAATGCACCAAAATTGTCTCGAGAGATTCCCTAAACGGAAGATTTTATTAGAAAGGGTGAAGATTTCCCCTTTTGTGATATCCCCGAACTATGGTATGACAATGCAGATAAAAAAATGAAACCACAAATGGAGATCTTCTTTCAAGACAACTACCCATGGGCCGAGAGTTCCCAACACCGTGTACAACCACTCACTGAGGATACTAAAGATTTTAAGGAAAGTGACTCTGAGGATTCTTTCGATTTATAGACACTAGGGATAACACTCTTCATGGTCCACTCAGGGGCTACCTTGTCGGATCCATCCCGTTTGATGAAAGTTGCTGATGTACCTCTCCTTAACTAGCATGTTGTACCAGTGCCACCTGGTGACATCCAACGTAACCCTTATGTTTATCCCATTTAGTCTTCCCTAATTTTTCCTCTTACTCTGATGTAATCAAGACCTCCTTTGATGAGGTCCTCAATATTGTTTATCCTATCAATGAAGTAAATGAAAATTTTGTGTATCTTATTATGCCTTACATTAATTGTCTTGATTCTAATCGAACTCTTGATGATGATGATTTTGCAAATGAATAATTCTTAACTGATCTAAATAAGGTTGACAACACACAACATAACCATGTTCAAGTTAAAGAAGATGAAACTATTGTTATTAATCTCAGTTCTAGTAGCTAACTGTGCGAGATTAGGATAGGGGCCACCCTTAATGATCATGAGCGCACGCAACTCGAGGAATTATTAAAGGAATTTGTAAATGTCTTCGCATGGTCCTATGAAGACATGTCCGGTATCGACCCTGATATAGCTTGGCATGAGATTCCAACTCTCTTCGAATGCAAATCGATCAAATCAAAACTGCAAAATCTCTGCACAGAATGGCCATTCAAAGTTAAAGAAGAAGTATTCACACAACTGAATGTGAGCTTCATATGTGTGATTGAATATCCCACATGGATAGCTAATATGGTACTCGTGCTAAAGTCAGGAGGGAAGGTTCGCATGCATGTCTCGACTACCGAGACTTGAACTAGTCCTCTCTAAATGATGATTACCCGCTACCCAATATCGACATTATAGTGGACAATATGACCAGTCACGCTCTCAAGTCATTCATTAGTGGGTTTTTCGAATATAACCAGATCAAGATGCACCCCGATCACCAAGAGAAAACCTCATTCATCACTCCTTGGGGAACCTTTTGCTATGTTGTCATGTCATTTGGTCTCAAAAATGTCGGGGCCACCTATCAGAGGGTTGTCACAACCATTTTGCATGATCAGATACATAAGGAAATCGAGGTCTACGTAAACAGCATGATTATCAAGTCCAAGACTAGGGAGGGTCATGCTCTCGGTCTCTAAAAGTTATTCGAGCGATTGGGACAATACCAGATGCCACTTAACCTACAGAAATGTGTCTTTAGCATTACTAAAGAAAAAATCTTAGGATTCATGGTTAGTGAGAAATGAATAAAAGCAGATTCTGCCAAGCTAAAATCCATACTCGAGATGCCACCACCCCGAACAGAGAAGGAAGTTTGTGGAATCCTTAGGAAATTATAATACATCAGTTGGTTCATCAGCCAGTTGACTTCCATTTGTGAACCCATCTTCAAACTCCGCTAAAAGGATTCAACCAAGGTTTGGAATGAAGCTTGCCAAGAAGCATGTGACCGAATCAAGCAATACCTAACCAAACCTCTAGTACTCATGTCATCGCATCCTGGTCTTCCCTTACTCCTATATCTAACCATAATTGATACTACAGCTAGGGATTTACTAGCCCAATACCTTAAAGACACCCGTAAAGAGAGGGCCATATACTATGTCAGTCGTAAGTTGCACGATTATGAAGTTAACTACACCACCTTAGAGAAAGCATGTGTCACTCTTGTTTTGGTTACCTAAAAGTTATGGCACTACATGCTCGCTTTTCCCAACAAATATGTATCCCGAATGGATCCTATCTAGTGCTTGCTCGAGAAACCAGCCTTATCCAGCCAGATGGCATGTTGGTTGATGCTCCTAGTTGAATTTGATATTACATATGTCACACAAAAGGCCATAAAAGGAAGAGCCATCTCTGACTACCTTGTTGACTAACCCATGGAAGAGGCTGATGTCTAGATCTCTGGGTTCCCATATGAGAATGTCCTCTATATCTCCCAAGAAGACTTTGATGGAAAATATTCTTCGATAGCACTGCCAAAAAGAAAGGGTATGGCATTGGGATACTCCTCATTTCCCCTGATGACTCTCACACTCCCATTGCCATCAAGTTGGATTTTCCTTGCACTAACAATATGAATGAATATAAGGCATACACGGTAGGCCTCAAAATTTCCCTCGAGAAAGGAATTCGATACCTCAATGTCTAGGAGGACTTAGTCCTCATCATCAGACAAGTACTCAGAAAATGGAAAGTTAGGGACGAAAAACTCTTACCCTTCTATGACCACCTCGAAGAGCTAGCTTCCTAATTCCAAGAAACCACCTTCCACTACCTACCCTTAGTGAAGAATAACCTAGTTGATGCCATTGATACCTTAGACTTCATGATTGACATGCCCGAAGGAATAACTATGGTCCATTTCCTTATTCAAAAGCAAGATAAGCCAACCCAATGCTACTGCATTGAGCTCATCACAAAGGAAGATCTTGAGATAACCAATTGCTGGTACTATGATATTTGGTGCCTCCTCAAATATGGTAGGTATCACTAAGGTTCTGACAAGAAAGACCGAGCAACCCTCCGCAAACTGGTTGCCTAGTACATTGTCTACAATAAAGCACTGTTCAAGAGAAACTCCGACATAACCCATTTGCACTGCATCGCAGGGCTGACTTTGAAGAAATGATGCAGAAAATCCATAGCAGGGAGTGTGGATCCAACATGAATATCCATATGCTTGCTAAGAAGATCATCCGACAAGGATACAAATGCTAACAATTTTCCAACCTGCAGCACTTCCCCCGTGGGAATTATACAACATGACCTCTCCCTGGACGTTCTTCACATGGGGCATCGACATCATAGGGAAAGTTATACCCAAAGCATACAATGGGCATGATTTCATCCTAATCGCTATTTACTACTTCACTAAATGGGTGAAATTCAAGTCATACGCAATCCTGAATGCCAAGAAAGTGGCCAAATTCATCAAGAAAAGCATCATTTATCGATATGGGGTCCGACACGAGCTAGTATCAGACAACAGGTTACAATTTGAGGCAGAAGTTACAGAAGTGGTCGACGAGTATGTAATTAAGAGACACAAACCTTCTCCATACCGACCTCAAACAAACGAATCAGTCGAAGTAGCCAATAAGAACCTTAAATCCATTATCAGTAAGATGATCGAGAGTTATCGAGGTTGGGTAGATAAGATTCCTTACGCCCTCTGGGGCTACCCCACTTCAGTTTGAAACTCTACTGGGGATACCCCTTACTCTCTCTAGTCTATGGCATAGAAGCATTCCTACCCGTGGAGCTAGAAATCCCTTCGCTATGCGTCATACTTGAAAGCAAAGTCAGTGAGGAAGACTGACACCAAAGTTGTCTCAACGAGTTGTCCCTATTAGACGAAAGGAGGCTGAAACCTCCATATCACATACAAGGGTACCATCACCGTATAATGTGGTCATTCAATAAGAGAGTCAAGGACTGAGGTGTCTGAGAAGGATATTTATCCCTCAAAGAAATAGTAGAGCCTATTTGGGACCCCAGAGGGAAATTCAATCCCAATTGGAGCAGCCCCTACATTGCGAAGAACATCCTGTCAGGCACCAGCTCTATGCTCACCGAACTTGATGGATAAGAAATGGCGCATCCAGTTAACTTGGACCGTCTCAAGAAATTCTACCCCTAGTCTGAAATCTCGATGCACTATGACTCTTCTCACCTACCTTCTATTCTAAAAATAAAAAAAATAAAAGTCTTCATTGCCCTTTACTCAGAACTACATGGGGTCGATCCTCTAAAAACCTTTTTGCTTTCAAAAAATGAATTTAAGGAAATTTTCAAAGCCCTGAGACGTACATAGCAGCTCATTCACCATATATAATCATGACCCCCTTCTTTTTTCATAAAATTCTATTCTTTTCTTATCCCCGAGAACGATAGTTCATTTTAATATATACATGAACAAAAGGATTATGTATGCCTTAGAGATCGGGATTAATAATTCAAAATTCAAAACTCATTAAGAGGAACAACTAGATGATCACAAACTCCTTTATTTCATTATTCAAAATTTCGGTACGATTACATCGGCATAGGGAGTCAAATGACTTTCCTTATCAGCCTACTCCTACCTTCCTAAAAACAAAAAAATAAAAACAAGAACCACTACTCTAAAAAATCACCCTCAAATTATTCCCACATTATAACCCTCAAATTATTTCCAAACACAAAATCACACCCATTTTAAAAGCTTCACAAAATTCTACCTGCAGCTGCCAGAGGAACCTGCCCTATCATTACCCGCATCCTGGGGTCCCTAAACTTCCCCTGCCATGAATAGAGTGTCGCAGACGCTCCATAGAGTGATAAACTCGGACTAGCTTGGGGAAAACCACAACGTCTCCATCTATGGACTCAGATATTGCAAACCACCTTTACCCAATCTCCACATCAGGCGTCTTGGACACTACCTTCTTCCACAACCACTTTATGTTATCCCCAAAGACGTACCAGACTCTACCCATAGATTCTGAGGATGGGTCAACGGAAGACGATTCTCCCATAGATAACCAAATCACATGTGCATACACTCTGTCAATTCCTCCACATAAAAGAAGTTTAGTGCCCGCGGTGTCATAATTTGTTTGCAACCAAATTAGAGCAACAACTGCTAGGGAAAGTTGAAAAAGGTCTGCCTGAGGCCTACTAACCGAACATATTGGTACTCCCTTAAGTTATAAAATGGGAAGCAGCTCCCCCCATCAAGGCACTGACCATCGCAAGCTTCAAGCCCCATGCTCTACGAACCAGTTCTCCCAGCTCTCAATGTCCAGGACTACGCTAATAAAATAGCGTGAGAAGAAGTTTGGTACTTCCGAAAAAGGATACTCGGGTGGGATCTCCATACAAAACCTCTCTGGTAACCACATCAACAACATTATGGGGCTACCCCTCAGAAAGTCGTAATGACCTTACTGCCAGACATTCAGATCATTCAAAGTCTCTGCTAGTATCACCGCTGTAAGTTTACGACGGTACGACATCCACGAAACAATAGCTGCAAATTAAGGGTCCACCAGTACTTCTCCTGCTACCAATCACAGTTTTAAAACCAAGACCAGAATAATGGCCCCAACGTGACCAGCATTACTGACATCCCATAAACGCACAGAATGCATCACTGCAGGAAGAGAAATCATTCCTCCTATGACCAATGACCTGGCTACCGAAGGTGAAATATGGAGAAGTCCCGACAACAGCTCCCTAGGGGACCGGGAAAACTCAGGCATAACCGTTGCAATGCTGGGATTTATTCCTAACATAGCAAAAAACTCTCCATAGGTCGGACAGATTTCTTCCAACCTGAAGCGAAAGACATGGTCTTCGAGGGTACCAGAACTCCACATATGTTATCAGCATATTCCACTCTATGGACCGGTTTCACCATAAAAAGACTCCCCGCATTTTGAAAGCATTGAAATCGACATTGTAGGAACAGATTGCTTCTAAGGTTTCGAGGTAGTTAGAAAACTCACCACTACCAGGGAGAGCCATATCACAAAAGAAGAAGAAAGTGAGCAAATAAGGATATAAAGGAAAGTGAAAAAAATCTCCATCCACACTCCTATTTATACTTGAAAACTCTCAAGAAAAGATAAGAAACCCTGCAGAAATCGGACGAAAACTTACCCCACCAAGTACCAAGAAATTGAAGAAAGTTCAATCAAAGTCTCGGGTTAATTTGACTGGACTGATATGTCGATTGGCATGACAGAGGTCATGACGATCGGCAACCCCCCATTTTTGGGAAACCCCCTTTTTCCTCTTTTGTCAAAGTAAAAAAACCTAATAAAAATAATTTTTATCTTAAAGGAATTCCGAATTTTCTTATCCTTGTGTTTTTACTTATCCTATTTTAAAATAAAATCCTTCTCAAATCATTTTTAATTATTTTTATTGTCTCACTAGTAAAGTAAAAATAGCATTCATATTAATCACTAAAAATAAAAATTCACAAAAAAGTTCATTTCACTTGCATAGACATTTGTTGTGTTACATTAGTGTTGTAGGAAAAGAAAATAAGAAATACAATAGGACACAGCCCGATCCCAATTTTATTCCTCTCTCTCTCTCTATCTATCTTCACCTACAAACTCTCTCCCTATCTATTATTTCTCTCTCTTCTCTCTCTAAGAGCCTCCCTCTCTGTGTCGCGCCCTCTTCCCTCTATGGCGAGAAGATGTGCCACCACTGTCAGAGCCTGACCCTTCCTCAGACGAGGCAGACAACACTAAAAAAGTAGGAACCGAAATCGCTTCCTTAATGTGGGCAGTCGTTAAATATATCCAATCCCTAATATCCCTCAGCCAAGTGGTGGAGACCCAAATACGCTGCAAAAGAAAATAGAAAGAGAAAATCAGTCAGTCTGGGGAAAAAAAAGAAATCAAAAAATTGAAAGACAAAGAGGCCAAAAAATATACCTCTGGTCGAAGGACCTCCTCTATTAAGCACAACTCTTATGTGTCCATCGCAGTAGGACAGTTCAGCATACGTACCGACCCTCCGTCTATCGGTCAAATGTTGTAACCAGGCGAGAACAGTCGTATAAAGGGATCCTCCACAGTCGTCGTCGCCTCTGATGTCGTCGCACTGCCTACACTATATGAGGACCCCACCTACCGATTCAAGCCCGTGCGAGGAAGAGGCATCACATCATATATGTTTGATGGAAGCAACTAGCTTGACACAAAGTCCATATAATCATACATCATTATCATGTAGGTATATGACGAGTAAGGCTCACCCATCATTGCCGCCACCCAGGAGTCATCCGACATCTCCCGCACGTGACTCATGAACAATTGGGACTTCTCTAGTGGCATCGTGACCTCATCATCCACAATCTATCTAACTACTCTCTCCCTGATATACCAAGAATAGCCAAACTCATGTACCAACAAACGCCGCATATGCGCAAGTCCCCCAGTCACCCCCATATATTGGATGGCCGTCCCCCTTGGATAAGGTCACCTAGAAATTACCCAGCATGACAAAACAAACATCAATACCAATAAAATATCATCAAAGTAAAAATAGTCTCAAGAAAAAAAAGGGGGATTTACTCACTCACTCGTCAGGACATTTAAGACCTGACACACCATCGAGAGAGAGAGGGATTTCTTTGATTGTCGATTGGACTTCCACCGTCGATACATCGGACAGAAGTCCCCAACAAACTCATCATTCAAAGCTATCAGTTGGGTGTTAAAACCAATTACCTTATATAGCCACGTCTGCAGAAGTTCATCAATTAAGAAATCAAGAATAAAACGGATAAAGGAAAATGCGAATGCATAAAGGAAATTTGAAAAAATTAAGATTACCTCAAGAAGATACATGGCTCTAGTAAAAATATACAGGTAGCACCAGCTGCATGCATCAAGATAATAATAAGGGGTTGCCAAGGTCAGTCTCCCCCAGTCATAAAGACGGATGTCCAAAACCACCCTCAAGAAGGGAAGAAACCATAAATTGACAAAGTCACCATTTGTCACCACCAAGAAATCTCCCAACACTAGCAAAATAAACAAATGAACCATCTGATGCACCTACCATGCATTGCTCTCATAAATCCTCCTCCCTATCAACAACTCTCTCAAAAGAGGCAAACGAAGAGAGTCCCCAGAAACCACCATCTCCACATCACCTAACGTCGTCGTCATCGCCTCCAGCATCACCTTCAGTGTCCTATCCACCTCAATCTGTGTACCCTCGCAATCTAGCCCCATCAGCTGTTGCACATCCATGGGAGTCACCATCATATCCCCAAAGCCAAAATGAAAGGTGTGGGTGGTGTCCCACCACCTCTATCCCAATGCACAAAGAACAATCGTAGAACGGGGAATCTCATCCAGAGCCGACGTCAGTCTCCCAAAATCGACTGATTACACCATCCAATGCACCACAGATAGGAGTTTCCCCCAAATATCCTTAAGCCCCGTCATCCCTTGGGCACACATACTCGACATAGAAACATTAGACTGTCAAAAGTGAGATGCAAAAGAAAAGCCTTTGTCAAGTTCAAGAAATAAGGAAATCTCGCCAAGAAAAAAGGGAAGAGAATACCAAAAGTCATCAATACTTACATAGCTGCCAGGGTTCACCACCCTATAAGAGTGATGATACAAAGGCTCATACAAGAGAGTTCGATCATCCTCCACTAGCTCAAATGAGTCAAAAGAGTTTTCGTTGCCCAAAGCAAGGGGCACCCTAGCCCTCCATTCAAGGTCGGCCTAGTCGTCAGCATTAAGCCACTCCATGTGTGTTGCTCTACTTAATAACTGAGCCATCTCTTTACTTTGGAATGTTGGAACAATTCATAAAAAGCAATTGCAGACGAAGGCAAGTCAAAAAGTTATGAAAAATTAGTAGAACCTTCTCCCTTTTTATATGAGTCTAAGGGGCATGTCGATTGGCATATCCTTGCCACCCACCGATCGGCACTATCACTCCACCTACTCAAGGTACCCCAAAAGATCATGCCACTGCCATTTGTCCTCCCTCTATCTATGTCAGTCGGCAACCCCCTTTGAAATTTAGTACAAAAGGCCTAAAAATGCCAGAAAATTCCAAAAAATACATGTAAAATTCCCAAATGGATTTAAGAACCTTGTCCACCAAGAAAACCATTTTTTACCACACTCATTTCCTCGGCATAACTCTTATCTCCCCCATTAGAAAGCCCAAAATCAATTTCATGTCACCCCAGCAACATCTCCAAAGGACACCACAAAATTCAAGAATCCCCCGGATGAGAAATGTCCAACCCTCGGATCATTTCCTCTTCCCCAGCGGAACCTAAAATCAAATGCTTCTCCAAATCCCGAAAAAGACTACAAGATACGTATCCCCAGTGGAGTATCCAAATTTCCCCAAGAAATTTAAGCTCGCAGAATTACCTTCGACCCGAAGAATTGGTCGCTTCTACTTAAGCCCTCAGAATTGGCTTTGACCTGCAGAATTGTTCGCCCCTACTTAAGCCCTCGGAATTGGGTTCGACCCACAGGATTGGTAACCACAACTTAAGCACTCGAAATTGGCTTCGACCCACATAATTGGTCGCCCCTACTTAAGCCCGCAAAGTTGGCTTTGACCCCCAGAATTGGTCGCTTCTACTTAAACCGTCAGAATTGGCTTTGACCCGTAGAATTGGTCACCCCTACTTAAGACCTTAGAATTATCTTCGACCCGCAGAATTGGTCTCCCCTACTTAAACCCTTAGAATTGGCTTCGACACCCAGAAATGGTCACTCCTATTTAAGCCCTCATAATTAACTTTGACTCGCAGAATTCGCTTTGACCCGTAGAATTGGTCACTTCTACTTAAGCCCGCAAAATTGTCTTTGACATACAGAATTGGTCACCCCCCACTTAAGACCTTAGAATTGACTTTGATCCTTTGAATTGGTCACTCCTATTTAAGCCTATGGAATTGTCTTTGAGTCACAGAATTGGTCATCCCCACTTAAACCCTCAGAATTAGCTTCGACCCGCAGAATTGGTTTAAGCCTGCAGAATTGGATTTGACCCGCAGAATTATTCACCCCTACTTAAGCCCTCATAATTGTCTTTAAACCACATAATTGGTCACCCCTACTTAAGCCCTCAAAATTAGATTTGACCCAAAGAATTGGTCACTCCTACTTAAGCCCTCAGAATTGGCTTCGACCCGTAGAATTGGTCACCCCTACTTAATCCCTCAGAATTTTCCTCTACCCATAAAATTGGCCACTTTTAGTTAAGCCCGCAGAATCAACTTTGACCCGCAGAATTGATCACCCCTACTTAAGCCCTCAGAATTGTCTTCGACCCGCAGAATTGGTCTCCCCTACTTTAGACCTCATAATTGGCTTTGACCCGCATAATTGGTCACTCATATTTAGACCAGCAGAATTGGCTTCGACACGCAAAATTGGTCGCATCTACTTAAGCTCGCAAAATTGGCTTTGACCTGTAGAATTAGCCACTCATATTTAAGCATGTGGAATTAGCTTTGACAAGCAGAATTGCTCACCCCAACTTAATCCCTTAGAATTGGCTTCGACCCGCAGAATTGGTCGCTACTACTTAAGCTCGCAAAATTGGCTTTGACTCGCAGAAGTGGTCACTCATACTTAAGCTCGCAGAATTGGCCACCCCTATCTTAAGCCCGTAGTGAAGCACCTTATACTCTTGACTCACTTGAGTCTATATTTTATAAGTGTTCATCTAGTTTGGAAATTATGACAAAATTATGTCTAACCTAGAATCCAAAGAACCTCAGAGCTTGCACTACTATTTCATCATTGATTGAAGTGACCTAGACCTCATTACCCACACTCACACACAGTAGAATGGATCATATACATGTCATATTACATATTAATGTGTGTACATATGTTGAGTGTGTTTAAATCCCTAATATTGCTTTTTAAATATTTTTTGGGATTTTATAAACATTTTAAAATAAGGTTTTAATTAATTAAAACTTGGTTTTAAAAGTTTGTGGGGTCAATCTTCTATTTTATATTGTTGGTTTTATTGGCCTAAAGTTACCTTGGGTAGAATCCGAAAGCGGCAGAGACTTCAGGGTGTACATTGTAATTACTTTCAGACGCGCATTTTATCTCTATTCATTGTCCAACATTTGTTGCTTTCTGATTGGTGGAAAGTGTGTTTCTTTATAGAGTGTAAACCAGCGCACGTTTTCAACCCTTAGATCATTTTTATCGACAATCTGCATGCGGCCCTTCATAATACCTGTAATCCCCTTTTGGACCAATCAGGAGAGTCTTTATCACCGCTTATCGTGTACCATTGGATCCAAGTCAATTGATCTTGACTAAATCTGATCCCTTGATTTCAATACTCATTCTCGAACCTTCTCAGCCTCCTATAAAAAGGCTCCTACTCTCAGCCTTCAGAGACTTTGGGCCATTTCATCCTTTGAGAGAAAAAAAGTGAGTAGAGAGAGAAGAGAGAGAAAGAGATAAACCAGAAGAGAGAGAAAGAGTTAGTATACCTAACCCTAACCCTAAATCGTCCAAACAGTTCAAACCAAATATAAACCTTCAAACCCCTGTATTTTCCCAAACACTACCTTGAGTGTTTGAGTGTTTTGAGAGGTGATTTGAGAGTTGGTTTGTTATTGTAACCTCTTCGTTCTTTAGATCTTGTTTCCAACTTAATCATTTTCTTAGATCTATTTTTCTGGTATATAGAAATTTCAGATTTGAGTCCTTCATGATATATTACACTTAGGTTGCATTTTTTATTTCTCATCTTGAGAAATATATTGTTGATTCTTTTCTAAAAAGATTTTTAACTTTGAAATCAACAATAATGTTTTATGTTTCTAGTTCTCTTGAAACAAGACCTTTGACCTAGTTTGGAATCGCACTTGGTGGTTCTCAATCTCAAAAATCTTTTCAAAAATAGAGACTGATTAAGATCTTGATACGTCTTCTGAGCAAGATAGCCGTGGATTCTTGGATTGCTTTAAAGGTAAAAAAGGTTAAGTTTTGTGAGAAGAGAGAAAAAGAAAAGTCACTGCATATAGGCTTATATGTAATTTTTTAGGACTGATTGTACATAATAAGTGTGTGTGTGTGTGTGCATGTATGTGTTAGAAAGCACCTCCACAAACACTTTCACCCTACCACACGAAAAGTGTTGGTAATAAGATCTTGTGAACAAGAGTCGACGTAAAGAGCTTGAACAAATTGGAAGTTAACAAACTGGGAGAACAACATCAACAATCAGAACTGCAGAGAAGTTATAAGGACACCAGAGGGTACATTCCTAAACTTATATAGGTCTGAGTTGTATGCATGTTTGTTATATAGTTTGTAACTGTTAAAATTTGTTTATAGTGAAATTTTTGTTTTTACTCCATAGAGGGAGTCGTGGATGTTTCCTCAGTTGGGTGAGGTTTTACCACGTAAAAAATCTTGTTCTTAATCTTCCTACATCTTCTCATCTCATTCTTGGTTGTGCTGAGTTTAAAGTTTGTTTAAACTGTTTTATACACCTGTTAATCAAATCTTGAATAGATCTCGTACATACTTTTATAAAACACATATAATGTTCAAAATATTTTTGGTTTTTAAGAAAAGAGTTTCTTCAAAAAACTGTTTGGAGTTACTTAAATAGTTTAATTTTATTAAACGGCTTTAGTAACAGATTTTCAATTGGTATCAGAGCTTGGTAAACTTCTTTTAAAGAGATCCTGTGTTTCTGAAATTGTTTTCTGAAAATCAAATATGGACGAGAAAAATGAAAGATTTGGTAACTTGACCAAACCTCCTATCTTTGATGGAACCAATTTTGCTTACTGGAAAGTAAGAATGGTTGCTTTCATTCAAGGAACTCTGGGAGATGATGTCTGGGACATTGTTGAAAATGGTTACATTTTTCCTACAAACAGCCACTAAAGGAAGTAATGAGAGGGTTAAGAAAGTATTAAGTGAGTTCACACAAGAAGAGAAACAAGTTTCTCGAAATAATAACAAAGGAAAGAATGTCATATTTATGTCCATAAATGAACATGAGTTCAAAAGAATCTCATCTTGTACCACTTCTAAGGAAGCTTGGGACACCTTGGTTACTGCTCATGGAGGTGACACTAGAGTTAAAGCTGCTAAAACTCAAATGCTCATTCAACAGTATAACTCTTTAATTATGTCTGAGACTGTGTCATTTGATGACTTCTATATGAACCTGACTGATATTGTGACAAAACTGCGTGCTAATGGGATAACATATGAAAGACAAGAAATTATATCTAAAATTCTAAGATCATTACCACAGAAATTTGAGAACAAAAGATATGCTATTGAGGAAATGTGTGATATAAATCTCACTCCTGAATTACTCAGTAGTAAATTAAGAACTGTGGAAATGGAACTAGAATTTAAGAAGCAATTGACCCAGTCCCATAGGAAACAGACTAGTTCCAATCTAAGCTTCTCTTCTAAATTGATTAAGCCTGAGTTTAATACTTCCAATGATGACTCTGATGAGGAATGCGATATAGAGAGTTTGGACAATCAGATTGCCCTGATGTCAAAACAGTTTAAGAAAGTCATTAAATTTAGAAACAACATGGCAAATAAATAAGGCAAGTCCAATTATCCAACTCCCTTTAATCACATACCTCATGATAAAATCCATGACAAAAATCACAAGGACTGTCACACTAGACCTAACAGAGACCTTAAGAAGACTGAATGCTTTAGATGTGGAAAACTAGGACACATTGCACAAGACTGCAGAGTTAACTTGAACACTCAAAACAAACACACTAGAGCCAACATTTGCAAGACATGGAATGATTCAAGTGACTCTGAAAATGAGGAACCTGAGTTATCTGATGTTTTTGACCCTTGCATGTCCTTCTTTGCCAAGATTATCTATAATGATGATATGCTTGTGTTTGTTAGTGAGGATGAATCTAGTAATTTTACTACTAATGTTTCGAATAATGCTGTTACTGGTTTAGATGCTTTGATTACTGAGAATATTGCTATCTCTTCTTAGGGGTGTGTGAGTCAAAGGGAAAGCGATAATAACGATGTCAATGGGTGTGTGAGTTCAAAGAATGAAGCCTTAGGGGTCACTTCACACACTACACTTAGTGACTCGGATAATCTAGACCTCCCAGATATTCACACACTCTATGCTAAAACTCTCAAGAAAAGCATTAGACTAGAAAAAATTGTGAAAGATCTCACCAAAAAGCTGGAAGATCTAAGCTTGATGGTCAAACTGAATGCTGAAGAGTATACTACCCAATGTTTAACTCATGAAAGTGAAATTAAAATGTTTGATCAAAAACTCAAAGATTTGACTGAAAAAAATGAAACTCTGGAGAAAAAATACAAAGGGACATTGTTAGAATTGGAACAAACTAAATAAAAGACAGCAACTGTTTTCAAAAAATTTACAAAATTTGAAAATAATTCAAACTGTTTTGATGAATTTGTTGCTGAATCTAAAACAAATTCTGATGATCGAACTGGAATAGGGTTTGGCTCCAATTTGAAGACACAAACAAAATCTTTTGAAAGTATCAAGTTTGTGTCAGGAGGTAAAAGACCTATTGAAACCTGCCCAGATTTTCATTCCCTAAAAACTGAGTTTGATTCAAAACATCAAAATTTTAACATTAGGGAATCAAGTTACTCTAAACATGAAAGTTCACCTAAGGCTAAATACGTCTGCCCCTCTATTAGGAAGAGTGAGTCCGCATTCAAGACTATCCTACCAAGGAATAGAATCCAAGATCAAAATTCCTCAAAACCGTTGTTTAGATACTTTCCTAAGGAGACCCCAACCTTGAGCAATCTTTATTTCTCTTACTGTGATATATACGGTAACTCTTTTGATAGTTGCTATGCTAGGAGACTAGTTAAACCTGTCTATTATCCTCCTACCTATCATAAATTTAACTATTCTAGGAGGAGCCGCAACAAATATATACTTCCTAGACAACCAGACAAAAACTCTAATTATAGAAAGAGAAAGACCAAACCTAAAAGAACATTTCCTAGAAGGACTCCTAAATACTTTCCTAAAACAAATTCTCATGTCTTTCATAAAATTCAAAATCATGCGCCAAACATTTTTCAACAAAAATCCAATGCTCGCAAATTTTATCAATTGAGAGCTAATAAGTGCAAAATGAAAACTAGAGCAATTTGGGTTAGAAAAGAAGATATATTACCTCAAATGAAGTGTAATATAGTTATTACTGCCTTAAAAGCTGAGCACACATCATCTGGTTTGTATTTAGACTCTGGATGTTCTAAGCACATGACTGGGGATGATACTAAACTTTTTAACAAAACCAACGTTGCTGGTGGAAAAACCATTTTTGGTGATGGAGTATCATCTCAAATCATAGGCAAAGGAACTCTCCAAGAAGATGGACTTCCTATTCTTGAAAATGTTCTTCTAGTTAAAGGTCTTAAGGCCAATCTACTTAGTATCTCGCAATTTTGTGACTCAGATCATACTGTTACCTTTTCAAAGAACAATTGTAAAATATTAAATGAAAAAGGTGAATGCATAATTACAGGATTCAGAACTCCTGACAATTGTTATACTGTCATGAATAATTCTGAAATCTGTAATGTTGCCAGAATGGATGACAACGAGATATGGCATAACAGAATGGGTCACATAAATTTCGATAATCTTAGTAGACTGGCCTCTCAAGAAATAGTTAGAGGAGTTCCTAAAATCAAACCCATTCCTAACATTGTCTGTGGTTCCTGTCAGGAAGGTAAAATTGTTAAGGCACCTCATAAGAAAGTTAATGATGTTCTTACCTCTAATCCCTTGGAGCTCATCCATATGGACCTAATGGGTCCTTCCCAAACTGTTAGTCTATGTGGACACATTTACATTCTAGTTATGGTTCATGACTTCACCAGATTTACTTGGGTAGCCTTTTTAAAACAAAAGTCCGACACTTTTCAAACTTTCTTAAAAATCATTCTTAGGATTGAAAATGAAAAGGACACTCAAGTAAATAAAATTCGTAGTGATAGAGGTGGAGAATTCAAAGACACTAGTATAATAGAGTATTGTGACTATAATGGTTACAAACACGAGTTTAGTGCTCCTAAAACTCCTCAACAAAATGGAATTGCCGAGAGAAAGAATCGTACACTTCAAGAGATGGCACATGTTATGTTACATGCCAAGAATTTGCCTAAATACTTTTGGGTAGAATATATTCGTACGGCATGTCACATTATAAATAGGGTCTATCCTAGAAAGAATTCCAAACAAATCCCTTACGAACTTTGGTATAAGAAAAAGCCTAATCTTAAGTACCTTAGAACCTTTGGTAGTACTTGTTATGTATGAAAAGATAGGGAACACTTGTCCAAATTTGAGAGCCGGGGAGATAAAGCTATATTTTTAGGATACTCGCCTAACAGTAGAGCCTATCGAGTGTATAATCTTCGCACTAAAACCTTGATGGAATCAATAAATGTAATTGTGAGTGACACTATTGTAAAGAACAAGACTGGCGAATCAACTATTGTAGAAGAGCCTACAAACATTTTAGAAAATGACTCTCCTAAAATAGATGATTCATTACCAATTGAGATACCTGAAGTACCTAACTGGGTTTCTAAAGATCGTCCCATAAATAACGAAGTTGGTAACCCTAGTGAGCCAGTGCGTACAAGATCGCAACTAAGAAATTATGCACATTATGCATGTTTTGTTTCCCTAGTGGAACCACAGAATGTAAATGAGGCATTGAATGACTCTCACTGGATTTCTGCTATGCAGGAAGAACTTCTTCAATTTGTCATTCATGATGTTTGGTATCTTGTACCTAGGCCTGATCACAAAAAGGTTATTGGCACACGTTGGATTTTTAAAAATAAGTCTAATGAAAGTGGGATAATCATTATAAACAAAGCTAGATTAGTTGCTCAAGGATATTCTCAAATTAAAGGAATAGATTTTAACGAGACCTTTGCTCCTGTTACTCGTTTAGAATATGTTCGTCTTCTCTTTGCTATAGCTTGCCACTTGCACTTTACACTCTACCAAATGGATGTCAAATCTGCATTCCTTAATGGAATATTGACTGAGGAGACCTATGTAGAACAACCTAAAGGGTTCATTGACCTTCAATATCTAAATCATGTATTTCGTCTTAAAAAGGCTTTGTATGGGCTTAAACAAGCACCTAGAGCTTGGTATGAGCGTCTTTCCAGTTTCCTCTTAGATAAAGGTTTCAAAAGAGGTGGAAATGATCAAACCCTTTTTGTCAAACATTTTGACAAACACATCATTATTGCACAAGTTTATGTTGACGATATTATATTTGGATCAACTTCTCCCTCAGAAGTAAAATCCTTGTCTGAAATAATGCATAAGGAGTTTCAAATGTCTCTTATGGGGGAGTTGCAATTTTTCTTAGGTCTTCAAGTCAAACAAAATTCAGAAGGATTATTTGTCTCGCAATCTAAGTATGCTTTAGAGATAGTAAAGAAATTTGGCCTTGAGAGTGCTAAAAATGCTAAAACACCCATGAGTACTACGATAAAACTGTCTAAAGACGAAATTGGAAAATCCATAGATCCTACACTATATCATAGTATGATAGGAACCTTGATATACCTTACTGCCTCGTGTCCTGATATTATGTATGCTGTGTGTATTTGTTCTCGTTATCAATTAACCCTAAAGAGAGCCATCTTAATTCTGTTAAACGAATCATCAAAATATGTAAAAGGCACTCTGAATCTAGGACTTTGGTACACTAATGACACACCAAGCACTATAATTGGGTACACTGATGCTGACTGGGCTGGGTGTACTGATGATAGTAAAAGCACATCAGGAGCATGTTATTATATAGGTAATAACTTGGTAGGATGGAGTAGTAAGAAACAAAATGGCACATCACTCTCAACAGCTGAATCTGAATACATAGTCGCTGGCAGTTGTTGTGCTCAATTACTATGGCTTAAACAAATGTTGAGTGATTATGGTATTCAAGAAAACCAATGGCATCTCTATTGTGATAATCAAAGTGCGATCAATATTTCTAAAAACCCTGTTCAACACTCGCGAACAAAGCACATAAAAATAAGACATCACTTTATACGCGAATTAGTTGAAACTAAGGAATTAGAAATCAATTATCTTCCTACTGATTTGCAACTCGCAGATATGTTTACCAAACCTTTAGATTACAATCGATTTATTTCTTTGCGTAAATCTATTGGTATGGTGTGTGATGATTAATCTCTTTGATCTCTTTATTTTTTCCCTTTGTCTATTTGAGACAAAATGGGGGAGAAATTTGAGTCTCTAATGATTCTTTACATATGCTAAACAGCTTGATCTTAGTGCTTCATTGCAGGTTTTTATACAGTTATTCTCAACAGTTGTAATAGGGTATTCAATTGTAAATAGTTGAGTTATGTACTTTTGCTTTCTAGGATTTGGGTAGATAGATTTTTATAGGAATATGTTTGCTCATTCTTGTTGCCCTACGAGTTCTAGATGACTCAAAGGAGATTTTGTCTCATATTTCCAAAGGGGGAAATTGAAGCACCTTATACTCTTGACTCACTTGAGTCTATTTTGTATAAGTGTTCATCTAGTTTGGAAATTGTGACAAAATTATGTCTAACCTAGAATCCAAAGAACCTCAGAGCTTGCACTACTATTTCATCATTGATTGAAGTGATCTAGACCTCATTACCAACACTCACACACAGTAGAATGGATCATATACATGTCATATTGCATATTAATTTGTGTACATATGTTGAGTGTGTTTGAATCCCTAAATTTGCTTTTTAAATATTTTTTGGGATTTTATAAACATTTTAAACTAAGGTTTTAATTAATTAAAACTTGGTTTTAAAAGTTTGTGGGGTCAATCTTCTATTTTATATTGTTGGTTTTATTAGCCTAAAGTTACCTTGGGTAGAATCCGAAAGCGGCAGAGACTTCAAGGTGTACATTGTAATTACTTTCAGACGCGCGTTTTATCTCTATTCATTGTCCAACATTTGTTGCTTTCTGATTGGTGGAAAGTGTGTTTCTTTATAGAGTGTAAACCAGTGCACGTTGTTAACCCTTAGATCATTTTTATCGACGATCCGCATGCGCCCCTTCATAATCCCTGTAATCCCCTTTTGGACCAATCAGGAGAGTCTTTATCACCGCTTATCGTGTACCATTGGATCCAAGTCAACTGATCTTGACTAAATCTGATCCCTTAATTTCAATCCTCATTCTCGAACCTTCTCAGCCTCCTATAAAAAGGCTCCTACTCTCAGCCTTCAGAGACTTTTGGCCATTTCGTCCATTGAGAGAAAAAAAGAGAGTAGAGAGAGAAGAGAGAAAACAGAGAGAAAGAGAAAAACTAGAAAACAGAGAAAGAGTTAGTAAACCTAACCCTAACCCTAAATCGTCCAAACAGTTCAAACCAAATATAAACCTTCAAACCCCTGTATTTTCCCAAACACTACCTTGAGTGTTTGGAGAGGTGATTTGAGAGTTGGTTTGTTGCTATAACCTCTTCGTTCTTTTGATCTTGTTTCCAACTTAATCATTTTTTTAGATCTATTTTTCTGGTATATAGAAATTTCAGATCTGAGTCCTTCATGATATATTACACTTAGGTTGCATTTTTTATTTCTCATCTTGAGAAATATATTGTTGATTCTTTTCTAAAAAGATTTTTAACTTTGAAATCAACAATAATGTTTTCTGTTTCTAGTTCTCTTGAAACAAGACCTTTGACCTAGTTTGGAATCGCACTTGGTGGTTTTCAATCTCAAAAATCTTTTCAAAAACAGAGATTGATTAAGATCTTGATACGTCTTCTGAGCAAGATATTCTGGGATTGCTTTAAAGGTAAAAAAGGTTAAGTTTTGTGAGAAGAGAGAAAAAGAAAAGTCACTGCATATAGACTTATATGTAATTTGTTAGGACTGATTGTACATAATAAGTGTGTGTGTGTGTGTGTGTGTGTGTGTGTTAGAGAGCACCTCCACAAACACTTTCACCCTACCACACGAAAAGTGTTGGTAATAAGATCTTGTGAACAAGATTCGACATAAAGAGCTTGAACAAATTGGAAGTTAACAAACTGGGAGAACAACATCAACAATCATAACTGTAGAGAAGTTATAAGGACACCAGAGGGTACATTCCTAAACTTATATAGGTCTGAGTTGTATGCATGTTATTTATATAGTTTGTAACTGTTAAAATTTGTTTATATTGGAATTTTTGTTTTCACTCCGTAGAGGGAGTCGTGGATGTTTCCTCAGTTGGGTGAGGTTTTACCATGTAAAAAATCTTGTTCTTAATCTTCCTACATCTTCTCATCTCATTCTTGGTTGTGCTGAGTTTAAAGTTTGTTTAAACTGTTTTATAAACCTGTTAATCAAATCTTGAATAGATCTCGTACATACTTTTATAAAACACATCTTGTGTTCAAAATAGTTTTGGTTTTTAAGAAAAGAGTTTCTTCAAAAAACTGTTTGGAGTTACTTAAATAGTTTAATTTTATTAAACGGTTTTAGTAACAGATTTTCACGTAGAATTGGCTTCTACCCATTGAATCAATCATCAAATCGGTCACTCCCTACCTTTGACCTCAATCAACAGAATCGTCCATCTCCAGCATCCCCTTAGGTCCTCAGAATTGACCTTAACCCTCTGAACCGATGATCCTCGTTCCTTAGGTCCGCAGAACTAACCTCTATCATGTGGTGTCTATTCAACATCTTTCACTTGTTCTAAGCTCACCTGTCGAGGGGCTCTATAGACACCACCTTCTAGGACTCCCTAAGTCTCTCCTTAGGTCCCTAACACCTCCTCATTTCATTAGAAACCCTATATATCACTTCGAGTACCGATCTAGGGCCCACTAGGTGCTTCCGATCCCCGATTTGACTCCAATCAACCTCACTGTCAGAAAGAAATCTCTTTGATTCTTTTAAGGGCACTAAAACCCCTTTCTAACGGTCCACCCCGTGTGAGAAAAGGCATAACCATTCGGACCAACGATCAGCTTTCCCCCAAAAATTGATCCGGAGGCCACCGGTTGCTCCCAAGCTCAATTTGATCGAGGTTAACTCTTTAGGTTGAATGATACTGAATGAATCTCTGAAGGTCACTGAATAACTTTTTTAATGGTCCACACCATGCTCGATTCTGGCCAACAGTCGGGACGAATGATCCTTTTTACTTCGAGAGGTCACCGGGCGCTTTTAAACCTCGATTGACCTAGGTCAACTCTCCGAATCGAGAGAAACTCTTTGGAATGTCGAATTACATCTACTAACCTTTCCAATGATCCGCCCTATGCATGATTCTAACTTACCATATGGACAAACGATCCATTTTCGCCCAGCGATCTCCCGTCCAAAGGATCGACGTGCACTTTCGAGCCATATTTGACCCAAAGTCAACTCCCGGACCCGGGAGTGGACCAAAGGACTATTAATGGTCTCTTAAGTACCTTTCTAACGATATACCTCATGAATAGTTCCACCTCTTAAAGGGACACTCCTATAAGAAACATTCATCTCAGGCTATATGGATAAAGAAACTCTGCCAAAATCTTGGGTCAAATACACCATATATATTGCAATAAACTGTCCATATATGTTTATCTCATTTAGCCTGGCCCCTGTTTGGGGGACCGGGTATGCACTTTACAATGTTTATATTTTAAAAGCCTGGTTTACAACCTAGAAACAATGTTATTAAATTGAATTGACATACCCACACATTAAATAAATGCTAATTTAATGCCACAACTAAATACAACATGAAAATATACTTTTCAAAATTGTTCTCTGGAAAGTGTTAGTGGGTTCATTCTTTCAAAACTTTGCTAAAACCAAAGTCTAAAGTTTGATTACTCTCATTGCATATTTGAGCGAACAAAGCCCGTGTCTACGAGGATATCCCTGAATATACATGTTCCTGTAAATACTTTTCAGTTATAATCCTTTTGTTAAGGTATTTTTAACATATAAATATATCATTCTAATATAATGGAAGTTCTACACTAAGGATGATGCTCAATAAATACTGTAATGTTGTATATTGTATTCTCGGTATCCCATTGCCTACACCCGTAGATATGTCCCGTTTGTTGGAACTATGTTGGCTTTACTCCTAAGTCCTCTTATGTAAGTAGGCGTTATACCGAACCGAACTCATGATGCCCAAGCCTTATAATATGTCTCTTGATGTATAATCTATTAGGTATACCTCCATATCTAGTACTAATACAGCATAACCAACCCGAGGACTACAACACCTCCGAAATTTTAATCATGTCAATAAGGAATACATTGATCTATGTTGGTGGTTTTTAGTCCACTCTAACCCAAAATATGCCCCCTCCCTATACACCTTCAAATTGTTTTGAGGGTTTAATAACATCTTTGAGTTAGTGATCCTCAACGTTGATGGATGTCCTTATCGATGATATTTGGTTCCACTCCAATTTTAAAGACCCGTGAAAGGCAGCCTTTGGCCCACAAATATCTTCTCCCCAAAAATATTATGATTTTATTAGGTTGCGCCATTTATTATGAATCGCGTATCTCCCCATGGAGCGATTGAGGTATAAAACCCTAAGAGTGGAGATGTGTTTAAAGTCAATGGTCAACGATTGAAACCATTCATGGAGAGATTTATCTCAAAAATGGAGTCCATTCCTATGAAGACCCTGTTTACCAAGAACTTGAGTGGGAATAGCATTGGGTCATCTTTTTATACTAGTGTATCATTATTTATATTCATCATGCATTCATCATCACATGAGTTAGAGTGATATTTGTAATGTTATTTGTTATGGGAATTTTAAGATATTTAAGGGTCATTTTGTTATATTTGGGGGGTTCGAGTGATTTGAAAAGGTTATTGGGAAATTTTTATATAATTGAATTCACTGAAACCATATTTTTTTATCTATTGGGGGTCATTTTATAAACTTTTTCATGTTGTGGTGTTGGAGTGATCATAAACAAGTTAGTTCGATTTTAACTTTTGAAGCTCAATTTCGAAATTGCTGGGGAAATTCAAATTTTGGGCTCATACACATTTTTGGGTAATCAAATTCAATTTTTGAAACTTTTTTGGGCTCAATTGCAATATTGGAATCATATCATAATTGTTGACTTGGTCGAAAAATGTTTTAGTAAAATTTATGTTGCTTCCACATTTTTAAGCCCCCAAAACAGTGTGCACCAAAATATATTTTTCCTGGGAAAATATATTTTGGTTCCAGAGTTGTGGACTTCCATTTCTTTTGCTAACAAAACACATCACCCCTTTTAAACCTAACTGCTAGACCCAGACTCTCCTATCTATTATCTCTAATTACTGCCTAAACCGTAACTTCTAAACCAATTTCCCAAATCCATGCACACATAGCAGATCTCTCCACACTAGTTACTCAACCCGTTAATTTCCCTATGCACATCACTTATTGACTTGATTTGTAATGAATATATTTTATTGATTGATTGTTGTGTAGTCTTGGTTTGTTACTTATTTTCAAAATTTTGGGATTTATTCAAGTCAATTATGCAATGATATCCATTTTTAAACTATGCACCCCATGTGTTTGCAAAAATGACCCAACCAACTTTTCAATCAATGTTTTCTCCTAATTCACTTTGCCACTCAACTCTATTAATTGCCTCACTCCAAACTCTATTACCTTATCACAAATAATTATTTTTCCTCCCTTTCACTCACTACTTTGCAAAAATCTTTTGTCTTGCTTCGGGGTGGTGCCATGGTATGCCTTGCACTTATCATTATTTATACGGTGTAAAATTCATTTGGTGAAATGGTTTTGTGGTCGAAAGTAACGCAAATGCAAATTGGCATGCAACCACCATAACACTCCATGTTTTCACTTATTATGATGCCTCGTTTTGACACTCCCACATGCCTTAGTGTTCACATCTTCATTTGTGGATTGAGTCATATTTATTTTGTAGATAGATGATTTTAATTATTCTTTAGTTTTAGGGATTTCTTTATGCAGGTATGATTGATTGTGTGTTATTTACATCATTCTTTTGTCTAAAGTGAGGTGATATCCCTTCCCATTGCATATTGTGATACATGTTCATGAAAGTTTAAATTTTCTATTATGAAATGTTGTTTAGTATCCTAGTTCACCTGTTATCTACATCATGAGTTTTTTATATTTTTGAAACCCTGGGAAACTATCAGAAAATTACACGGCCTAATTGTCGAATTATGGCTATCTAGCTATACTAAACTAGAAAACTTGAAAATAAAATGTGGAGACTTAAACCCTAGTCAATTTTAGAGACATCCCCATTATGAGGGTTTATTTACATTTTCTCTTCTTATCCTTTAAAGAGCATACATCGTTGCATAATATTATTATCATTATTTTCTTTGGTATTTATATAATTTTATCACTGATGTGTTAACTCAAAGAAAAGCCTCAACATTTTAACACTAAAGAGTCATACGAAACTAGGAGATTAGAATATGCCATCATTCACTTAGCCCTTAGTCTTGGCCTATCCCTAATTATATACATCTTGACATCATGAGCCCTATTGAGCCTTTAATTATCCTTTCTGTCGTACTCTCGATACCCCTACCCCACTCTATATTAGGAGTACAACCTATGTATATTATCCATACCGTTATGCTTGGAATTATGATGCGACATTTTGTATGATGGGTGTGCATGATTGTAAAAGGTCATGACAATAGTGTTAAAAATAAAAAAATAATAAGAAAAGAAATAAAAAAGAAAAATAAATCAAGAAAAGGATTGAAGAGAAGAATTGTAGTTCCCAACTCAATACCAAGCACCTTCGAATCCTTTTACCCTTCATTTCTTATCCATTGATCTATAATCATTTCAACCAAAATGAAAAGTCATATGTGATCCCATATGGAACATGATTTAAAGGTATAAATGATCAAAAGGATAACTTGAGTGAATTTTAACTTAGCTAGTTAATGAATCCCCGTCATGAGATTATTAATTCTTGAATATATAGAATTTTTTTATAATCATATGTGAGAATTCTAATTTCATCACATATAATCTATTATATCTCATATATAATACGACTTACACCATATACGAACATTTCATTTGCTTAGGTAATCCTCGAGAGGATTGAGTCAAAGGGCATATTTGATAGCAATCTAGCTTGTTTAGCTTTGAGATCTTATTTTGATTGTATGCCATTAAATACTCACACTCTTGGATTTCACATTATAAAATGACTTCATGATTAATATAATTTGTGGATTTTGATGATAAAATAAATTTGATTGCTAGATATTTAAATGTGTTTTGGAAATTTTACTGGGCTCTTAAATAATGAGAATTCTTGTAAAATATTGAGGATTTTTTAATTTTATAGGTATATTCAATGCAGGGGTGAACTCGGGCGAAACGGTAAGGTTGCCCCCGCTGTGACCTGGAGGTCACGGGTTCGAGTCACGAAAATAGCCTCTCTGCGTATGCAGGGGTAAGGATGCGTATATCCAACTCCCCCAGTACCCCGCAGTTGCGGGAGCCTCATGCACTGGGTTTGCCCTTTAGGTATATTCAATGCAAACCCTCATGAGACTTCACTTGTCCTAACAGGGTAACCTAGGGGTATAAAACGCTAGTTACATATGTTAAATGCAATCGAGATGCCAGCAAAAGTGGCACGTTTACTTCTTTTTTTCCATTTATTTTAGTTAAGAATTAAGTATTCTCTCCATGTTTTGTGATCGCTTCATATGCTATGACATAACATAAGCTAGTTGGGGGTTTAATTAGTGCCCAATATTGCACATATATGGTGATATATATGGCCAACATATCTTCACCGAAGCCTTCATCCTAATTATAGACACCACATTCTAGGGCCCCCTAAGTCTCTCCTTAGACCCCTAGCACTTCCTCTTTCCACCGCATACCTAGGTCGCACTCCGAGTACTAATCTAGAGGTCATTGGGTGCCCTCGGGCCCCATTTGACTCCGATCATCTATACAGTCAGATTAAAAACTCTTTGAATCTTTGAAGGGCTCCGAATACCCTTCCCTAATGGTCCACCCCGTGCACGAATCGGCATAACGGTTCGGACGAACGGACCATTTCACTATCAAAGATTGATTCAGAGATGATCGGGCGCCCCCAGGCCCCGAATTGACACCAATCAACTTCACCATCAGAGAAAAATCTCTTTGAATCTTCGAAGGGCACTGAAACCCCTTTCCAACGGTCAGTCTCGTGCGCAAAATAGCATAACTGTTCAGACAAATGATCAATTTTCCCTTGAAATTTTCATTCGGAGGCCACCGGGCGCTCCCGAACTCTATTTTACCAAAGTAAACTCTTCATCTTGAACGAGACTGAATAAATCCCTGAAGGTCCTTGAATACCCTTTTTAATGAGTTGCCCCACGTGCGATTCTGACCTATGGTACGGATGAACGATCCGTTTTACTCCAAGAGGTAACCAGACGCTTCCAGGCCCCGGTTGATCAAGGTCAACTTTTCGAACCAAGAAAAAATCCTTGTAATGTCGAAGTAAATCTCCTAAAATTTCCAATGTTTTGCCCCGTTCGTGATTCTTACCTACCATACGAACAAACGATCAGTTTTCGTCCGACGATCCCCCATCCAAAAGACCGATGTGCGCTTCCGAGCCACATTTGACCAAAAGTCAACTTCCAGACCCAAGAGAAGTCCCAAGGACTCTCGAAGGTATATTAAATAACTTTCTAACGGTATGCCCCGTGCATAATTCGAATCAACGGTTTGTGCGCTGCAATCATTTTTCCAGAAAATCCGCACGAGACTGCCAATTGGGAGGTCCTGAACCCTTCCTATCGGCACAGTGTCAAGGGTTACTTGATTATAGGCACACCCTGGGGTATACCGATCGGCACCCCCCCCCTTTTCCTTTATAAATAGAGTCCATGAACTCAGTCCCAAAACAGAGAAGAAATCCATCTGCAACATTCTCTCGAAATCAGCGAAGTTCCATGTGAGAAATTCCATTCAAGCCTAAATACCCATCCTTTTCACACCGAATTTGGCAAATATCCTTCCCAGTCATCAATATTCAAAGGAGTTCATCCAAGATCCAAGCTCAAGCTCCAAGGAAGGTCCAACTCCTTCTCCCTCTCTTTTAATCTCTTATTTTTGCATAAGTTACATTCGATTCATAATGTAGTTTCACTTTAGTTCATACATATTAACATCCACACTTTTATTAGTATATTCCACATACTTTATTTTTCATAAAAAACCCAAAAATAAATAAAAGAGAGTTACACTCTAAATTCCGAACGGAATTATCCATCACACTTATTCCAAAAACACAAAAACACATTTTCTACACGTACACACATAATAAAATTATGTTCGAATCAATGGGATAAACCCCACCCCTATTATACATTCGAACTACGTGGACTTTGATGCTTTTATAGGAGACGTAGGTGTCCCGGATTAAAATGTGAGACCTAATTCCAATTTTCCAATTATTCAACTTCCCTTATTTTCCAAATTTCTCAAAATCCCTCATTTTCATTGTTATCATGCATATATAATATGCTTGTTCGCGTTTCATCCAACACATATTATCGTTTCCCAATAACGATCGATATCGTGATGTATTCTCATATTCTATCTTCTACATTTAATAGTATTTTAGGAATATTCTTGTGGATGACCTCACCCTACCTTTTCCATGGTATGAGTCTAACGATTCCAATCTCCATTATATAAACACATACACACACTTCACATGGATAAAGGAAAATATTAACATTTACCCATGAGAGATCGAAAGGGCGAGATGGGTGCCTAACACCTTCCCATTCCGTAACTTAACCCCCAGACCTCCGATCTATTGCTTTCGTATGCTTCAATTTTTTCCTTGATGTCTCTCTCTCGAAGTGCAAACATGTTCTTTTTCCTATTTTGTGCAAAATAGGCTGGCGACTACATCTCTTTACATTCACTCCACGTCGACGATGGCCGAATCACCTTTCAAAAAGAAGGGTGTGAGACCGCGACGCAGTTCTTTCTTGAGGGATCCTCCACCTCTTCCCCCCTCCCCCCCGAACAAACGTCGAGCCCGGGATGGTCACAGTGGCAACTCCGCTGGGGAGTATTTTTTAAGAGGGCTAGACTCCATTTACATGGGTGTTTTATTTTATTGTATATCCATCTATTTTCATGTTCTCACTTTATTATTCATATGTACCTCATGCTTATGCTACTATTCACACACTTATAGAAGACTCTCCATGTACACTTCACACCATGTGCACCTATGATCACGCATATCCACATATTGACACATCACTCAAAAATCCATGCTTAGGTGTCACTAGCACACACCTCTATTTGTATATATCCATGCTCTCTTATAACACACTCACTTGTAGATACTCACACATCACTTATCCATGCTTAGTATAGCTTTACTATTTGTACTTGTACCTTGCTCCCTGTTTGGCATGATCAAGAAAAAAATACTCTCTCCATAAGATACTAATAAAAGAATCATGCATGATTCACATGACATCACCAAAGAGCATTGCTAATGACCAAATTTTGTCCCCTAACTAGGGATTCACTTCGTGATGGGTGCTGGTCCGGCAGGTCGCAATTAGCCTAAGAGATCTAACTCTTACCTTCCATTGGCTAAATACCTTCAACGTATATCAAACGGTTCCCCCGTATATTACCTCTTGACCTAAGTCATGACGGGAGGTATATCGTAGGGAACTCATTCACTTATGTTGAGTATATTGAATTCTCCCTCACACGTAACGTCCCCATAAGGTATATAGTGAGGCAATTCACGTACACTCAGGTATATCAAATGGCTTGTACACACATATCGATTGCACTCAAAAGAAAGACGTATATCGTGGAAGTCACGCCAAAGGGAGAACTCCTTATAATTAACCCAACTAACTGCATACCCACATATAAGTGTCAAACCTAGAACACACATTTTAGATTGTCGGTTTTGACCCGAAACTCTATCGAAATTTTGGGTCGCCCTACCGCCCAAATTTTTGCACAATTTTTAAAACGGGACCTTGCCCGTGACCCTGGTTACAAGTCCAACCATAGCTTTACATATGTTGCAAACCCAATTTTTCTAGGCTCGGGTCCCGTTTGACATTTCATTTTGCATGTAGGTAAACATGATGCAAGTGAGAACCTATTAAACATAATAATCATGATAAAAACCCGTCTCTCCTCTTTTCCTCTCTTTTTCCAAAAAAAAAAGTGTCCAAAAACATTTCTCCCTCCCTTTATCAAAAAATAAAAAAAATATTTTTCCTTCTTTTCCCTCAAAACAAAAAAAAGAGAACATTTTCGTCTTCATCTTTTCCAAAAATAACAAATTTCCCTTTTTCATTTTCAAAAATAAATTCCAATCTTTCTCCTTCTCAGGTCGATCACATACCCTTGGCTTGGCTCCCTATTGTCTTCGGTCTTCTGTTGAATCGCCTCGAATTTCTATCAAACCCCTTGTTTCCTCCGAGTACGAGACTCACCCGCCTTCCATGGAGAATATGGATCAAGTGCCGAATGAACAGCCAGATTTGTTGACAGTTTTGGCTCAGCTCGTTGCCAAAATTAAAAACCTTCAAACCTAGGTTCAAGAGATGCAAAGAAATCGAGTCCCTGTCCCCGAAGATCCTGAGGTCATTTTCCCTCATGCCAGGGGTCTGCCTGCACCCGAGCCTATCTTGGTTCTTGAATAATACCATCATGATCCTTGTGATCAACCTGCTAATGGGCCGCCACCATCCCAACTTTCTCTGCCAAACCTTGCTCACGCCGGGGCTAATTTACCTGTAATTGTTAATCTGAAAGAGGAATAACTGAACAAGGCTAAGGAAGAACTCAAGATGTTGACCAATAAATTGGATCAGGTCAAAATATATGGGAACTATATTGACTACACACACATCTATCCCTATCCGAAAGCCAGGTTACCAGAAAAATTTAAGATGCCTAATATCGACAAGTTTGAAGGCAGTGGACCCCCGATCATTCATCTTTGTAGCTATCACTGAGCCATGACTCTCCTAGGGTCTTCTGAAGAAATAATGGCTCAGATATTCCAGTAGACTTTGAAAGATAGCGCCCTCCGTTGGTTCCTATCCCTTGAAGAATCTAGAATTGGCAGTTGGGAAGATGTTGCCCGTGAGTTCATGTCACAGTACAAGTACAACGAGGAGCTACAGGTTACCCACCATGACTTAAAGCTAATTAAACAGGACTATGGGGATTCAGTCAGCAACTTTATAACAAGATGGGGAGAAAAAGACACTACCATGACCAATCGATCTTCTGAATAAGAACAAGTCAGCATTGTCAAGATGAATTTCCTACCCCATGTCCGAGCAATAATAGGAGGACAGTACCACCCTCACTTCTGAACCCTCCGAGAAGCAAGAGTAGAAATCTAAGAAGGTATTGCCAAGATGGAAGTTGAATCGAAGAAAACCTCTAGTCAGTTTGCTTCTAAAAAGTTTGAAAAGCCGCTAGTACCATAATTTCTACTATCAAAAACATCTTTCAACCTGTCGCTTCATGGGCACCGAAAAGTCGCCCAAACCCAATCCGAAAGGAATATATCGAGCTTCACACTCCTCTCTCCAAAGCATACCAGGATCTCTTTAAAAAAACTTATTAAACCCTTGGACCCTCGTCCGTTACCAAATCCACTTTTGAAAAACTTCAAACCTGATGCCCGTTGTGACTTATACTAAACTGCTGGCCATACCACCGATCAATGTTTCCATTTTTGAAACACAATCTAAAGTCTGATTGACCGGGGTATCATCTCCCCACCAGAAAATCCTAAACCAAACACTACCCATAATCCACTCCCAAATCAAGAAAACTCCATCTTCCTAGAGGAAGACTCAGAACTCGACCCATCCACCCAAATCATGCTAAGTAAATCACTAGTCATACCCATATACTCTCCTAAACCTCTCCAAACATGCCCATATTTCCTCTTAAATCCTACCATCTTGGTCGATCAAACCTTATCACTCCTCACAAGAGCCTGCATCACTGTCCGTACCTATTCTGTAAGTAAAGATATGAAATTATCAAAAGTGTTGAACTCACTCCTAGAGTTCGAGCTAAAATTGCCCTCCCGAATGACCATCGACTGTCAGAGATTCAGTGGGATGTTCTTAGAAGATAGAAAATGATCTTGAGAGTCATGCAACTGGGTAGTGCCAGTCGATGAAGTCAGTATAGATTACCTAGTCCAGATCATGGATGATTTGTTTCGAGAGACTGGTGATATTTATAGCATATGCAAGCTGCTCGACGCTTTGAAATTATAAGGGCACCTGGTCCCTTCAATTCTGCATTTCCCTACCGAATGGGAAGAGTTATACGTCGAGGCAATAAAATTTATAGAGTGTATTTACTTTAAATGGAAAGACAATATCATTGCTATCGGATAAGGGGTGATTCCAAAAATTCAGATGGATAGCAAGATTCAAGAAAGACTAGTCTGATAGCCAACTTATGTGGAATGATATCATTCGAGGAGTTTCTAGGAGAGATCAACTAGGTATCTGAGCAACCTGATATCAATGAAGAAACAGGGTTTCTATTCTTTCCCTCTTCTATGAACCACATGACCAAGTCGGGGAGACATTACCAGAACCTAAACTTAAAACCATCAGCACGCAATAAAGGGAAAGGTGTTGAGAATCTCCCTATTCTAGAAATGACGCTTAAAGAAAGTAGAGTCCTTGATCAACTGAAGAAAACTCAAGATAACATCACTCTATGGGGACTTTTTATGTCTTCCCAACTTCACCAAAATGCCTTAATCAAGCTACTCATAAGACTCACAGTTCCGCCCTCAACCACTCCAGAAGAAGCAGTGAATCTAGTTGGATCCTTGACCTCTACTCGAATACTCTCCTTTTCTGAAGAGGAAATATATAATACTAGCCCCAACCACAATCACGCTCTTAATATCTCTGTCAAAGTCATGGGAAAAACCATCCCCTCTCTCTCGTCGACAATGGAGAAGCTCTGAATGTGTGCCCACTAAGAACTCTACACTGTTTGGGATTGAAAGTAAGCAACCTTTCTCCAACCTCTGCAACCGTACGTGCCTACGACAAAACCAGCTGAGAAGTAATGGTATCTATCAATCTTAAAATAGGGGCTGACCCTATAAATCCTATTGTTTAATTCCAAGTCATTGACATTCCAACATGTTTTAATCCATTTCTCGGACGACCATGGCTCCACAGCATTAAAAGGGTGTCTTCTTTCCTTCATCAAAAATCGAAATTCTTTGCCAATGGACAAGTTATGACAATCTTGGGAGACAATGAAAACACCGAGAATGCAAGCACCAGTAATCTGGTACTTGAGATACAACACGGGGTGAATGATATGCTACTATCAGGCTTTCAAGTCAAACCACTCCTACTCCCAGTAAAGGATGACTTCAAAGACAGGGTTTATCAAGAATATAATCCCCATGGAAACGTCAATATAATCTAAATGTTTAAAAACATGCACTTCATGCCCGAATTGGGGCTAGGGTAAAGACAATAAGGGATAAGTGAACATATTGTATTGAAGAAGGCCTTTCCTCCCTATATCTAGGGCTATTAACCATCAGAAGAAGAACTCAGTTTGATCCATCATCCTGACTAAAGAGAAAGTTAGAATGTGCCTGAACTATCTCGAGAGATTCCCTAAATGGAAGATTCATCAGAGAGGATGAAGATTTCCCCTTTTGTGGCTTCCCTGAACCTTGGTATGACCCTGTAGACAAGAGGATTAAACCAGGAATGGAGATCTTTTTTTAAGATAGCTGCTCGGGGCTGAAAGTTCCCAGCATTGTGTACAACCACTCACTCAAGAGACCATAGCTCATACCAGGGATTCCAAGGGCAGTGAATCCGAGGATTCTTTCAACTTATAGACACTAGGGATGGCACTATGCATGATCCGCTCAGGGACTACATCATCCGATCCATCATACCTCATAAAGATGATGATGCATCCCTTCTCAACTGGCATGCTTCACCTATGCCACCTTTTGACATTCAACCTAACCCTGATATTTATCCCCTTTCCCCTTTAGTTGTTTCCTCTCTCTATGATGTAATCGAGACCTTCTTTGATGAGGTTCTCAATGCCATTTTTCCTATCAATGAAATAAATAAAAATTTTGAGTATCTTATTGCTCCTTACATTAATTGCCTTGATTCTAATCAAACTCTTGATGATGATGACTTTGCAAATGAATAATTATTAACTGATCTAAATAAGGTTAATAACAAATAACATAACCGCGTTCAAGTTAATGAAAATGAAATTGTTGTTATTAATCTCGATTCTAGTAGCCAAATGCGCGAGATTAGGATAGGGTTTACCCTTGATTAGCACGAGTGCGCGTAACTCGATGAACTACTGAAGGAATTCGTGGATGTCTTCGCATGGTCCTATGATGATATGCCTGGAATTGACCCTGAGATAACACATCATGAGATTCTAACTCTCCCCGAATGTAAATCAGTCAAACAGAAGCTGTGAAACCTCCGCACCTAATGGTCACTCAAAGTAAAAGAAGAACTAGTCAAGAAATTAAACGTGGGCTTCATTCGAGTAATTGAATATCCCACATGGCTAGCCAATATTGTACCCGTGTCGAAATCAAGAGGGAAGGTTCGCATGTGTGTCGACTACTAAGACTTGAACAAGGCCTCTCTGAAGGATAAATACCCTCTACCCAACATCGATATGATTATTGAAAATACAGCCAGTCACGCTCTCAAGTCATTCGTTGATGGGACTTTTGGACATAACTGTTGATGTAAAAAATTAGATTGCTTCTAATTTATTTAATCACAGATAAATATAAATGAAACAAAGAATTTTAAATTGGTTCAGCCTTATAAGAATGGCCTACGTCCACTGTTTCTGTTATTGCCAAGTGTTTTGGATTTCTCGATATGTAATTCTATCCAGAAATTCCCGTCCCCTTGAATGAGGGTGATACAATGTATTTATAGCCCTTAGGCTGTACATGTGAAGGGGTAAACAATTAATTCCCTTTAAAAGTATACGTCTGTATGATAAGCATTCAATGAATAGTTGAACTGTTGATTATCTGGAAATCAATGTTGTGGCCGAGATGCAACTTTGGCAATCAATGCTGTGGTCGAGATGCAGCTCGAATCGCCTTAGTTGCTCGTCGTTCAGGAGTTCCTCGGAGTGTTGGAGTTCCTCGGAATGAGTTTGACTTGGTCAAGAAAATAAACTTCCTCGTTGCTATTATGCCATGTAGATCGACACGTGTCTTCTTATGATTCGTCTATATCAGCATATAAATTTTGGTATCAACAGAAGCCCCCAATGTTTCATATTTCGAACTTTGAGGAGTATGGAACATTCTTTCTGGGTATATGGCTATATTAAATGACCTTCCTGGTTTTTTGGAGCATTTTCTCCGTGTTTGATTGTCTTCCAAATTCACAGAATCCGCCTTTTTTGAATTTTTTATAAGCGCTTTGATCTTCGTGCACTTTTTGTCCTTTTAGCCGCTGGTAGCGTAATAGTTTATTTTTTGTAATCATTTCTTTAGCCATTTCCCAAGGCAAAGTATTTAAGCTTCATTGGCAATCCCATCATCCTCTACCTTTTCCAATTTCTGCTTTCGAGTTTTCCATAGTCTTTCTCTCTCTTGTGCGTTCATCCCTTTCTTCGTTTGTTGTCAACAAATCTCCTTTTTCCTGTAATATTTTCTTCCTTCTTCTTCATTTCTATTATTCACCATGGTTTATGTTATTGAATCTCTTGAGAAATTCCGTTCTGATTTTTCTATTCCATCTTGGGTAACTCTGGAGAATATTTCTGAGCCTTTAGATTATTTTCGTTTGGCTGAGGGACACTAGTTCCCCAGCCTCTTTATTGCTGAATGTGGATTTTCTTTTCCACCAAACCCTTTGTGTTTAGAATTCTGTCAGTATTTCGATATTGTCCCTGCAAAAATAGCCCCCAACACATGGAGAATAGTTAATGGGGTATATAGGTTAAATCAAACTCATGGAAATCGAATAGGAATTCCTGAGATTATGTATTGTTATAGATGGGCTGTTCTAGACAGTATTTTTTATTTAAAAACTAGATTTTTGAATAGGGCCTTAGTAGTCAACCTCCCTGATGCAAATAGGGATTATTTTGAACATGGGGCAATTATCAAAAATTGGCAACATGCCCCTTTGATTGGAGATGAAGTATATCAAGGACCCAGATGCCCTCCATATGGCAATGGGATTGGTTATTTTCATCTTATTTTATTTCTGAAATTGTGATTTCATTATGTTTGAATAAATGTGTGACTGATATTTCACTATGTATTTGTTTGCATTTGATAGCAAAAGAAAAACTCCAAAAGAATCAGATGTAAATATTAAACATTTGAAACATATCTGGAGTCTGCATCGAAAAGTTGCAGATGAGCACATCAGGTCTGCTTCATATTTGAAGCAGTATACGAGTTATACAACCTCTTTTACTGCTCGCCCTGTAATCATCATTGGTGAGCCAGCACCAGCTCCTGAGGATTCTTCATCAGATTCTCATATTCCTTTGAGTCAGAGGATGGGCAAAAGAAGGGTTCCTGCTCTCTTTGAGGAGACTACATCTGCTGGAGATGGGAAAAGAAACAAGACTGATGTCCCAAAGGGGACAAAGAAAGTAGATGCTCCTCCTTCTGTTGCTCCTCAAAAGACTACCGAGAAGCCCCCAGTGGCTCCGAGCAAGAAGGTTACACATGTGGAAGTGGTCACCATATCCCCAACCAAAAGCTCTTCTTTGGTTGAAACTGTTGAAATGCCACCGAGGAGACTGAAGAAATCCTCCTCGGTCAATTTGAGTGAAACCATTCCCCAGCTCCAAGTTAGTGGAGCTGGTGTTGCAACTATTATTCCCCCGAGCTCTACAATGAGCTCGGTAAAGACTTGGACCATTCCTGAGGTTCAAGGAATTGAGGAGAGTATGTCTAGGGATATGCTTACATCCTTGGCTACTCGTCACATTGCTTTTGTAAGTTTATCTCATTTTGAATTTTCTTTCCTTTCATCAATACGTATATCTCTGTATCGACTTATCATTCTCTTCTTTTTTCAGCTGGTGAGTTATTTTAACACCATTGTGAAGAAGGATGAAGCAATTAAGGCTTCTAGCTCCTCGTCTGGATTGGAGGATGCTTTGTTGAGATTAACCAAATCTTTGAAGGATTCTCGTCAAAAGTATGATGAGGATAAGGCTGAATGGGAGAAGAAGTTGGCTGCAGTTGAGGCAGAAAAGGTGAAGCTGGAAAAGAAAGTGAAAGATTTGGAGGGAGAGAAAGATAAGTATGACGAGAAGCTTAAGAGCTTTGGGGAGCTTGAAGACAAGATGAAAATAGAAGAAGAAGAATTGTCCCTTCTGCGAGAAGTGAACCGCCAGAAGGAAGAGGTGGAAGCCAAGTTGAAGGCCACCGAGGATCTTCTATACGAGAAGCTATCCTCGGAGAAAATGAAAAGAAAAATGATGGTGAAGAAATCTTTTCGTACTGGTTGGGACAAAGGATGGGACAGGGGGTAGCAGCAATGATGACTCAGGTTCAGTATGGGAGTTTGAAATACTTCCTAGATGGCTGGGTTACTGCCTTGCAAGAATTGAAAGTTAATGAGGACTCAGAACTGTTTCAACAACATCTCCCTTGTCCTCCCCTAGCCATCGAAGATGAAGAAGAGGACGAAGCTGCCTCCAAAGAATATTCAATCGTAGTGGGTGATCTCATCCTTACCCAGCCTGCTGACGAGGATCTTTCATCTCTGCCTGCTCCTCCTGAACAAGTTCCAGCTCCAGCCGACCAACTCGTTGTTCCCACAGAGCAACCGAGCTCCTCATCCCAGCCTCCCGAGAAAGTCTTGGGAGACAAGGAAAAGGTGTGAAGTTATTCGGTATTCTCTTTCTATTTTTCTTCTTTTTCAAGTGTAACCAAGATCTTTGTAACTCTGCACTATGATCTAATAAAATTTGAGTTTTCCCTTCTATACGATTGTATCTTTTCTATCTGTACTCTGTCTTGATCTTCTTTTTTATGATTACTTTTTCTTTCTCTGCTAGTTTCTGGCCAGGATGGATATGCTATTTGCTAATGATACAAAGCTGATGCAGTAATGTCATGAATATTATAAGGCTGGTCACACAGAATTGAGTGTATCAGAAGTTGCTGACATCCTCGGTCATGATGCTTCAGATCAGGCAGTAGAAGCTTATCGGTACTTGAAAGGCTTACTTGACCGAGCTGTGGCCAATAATCTGGCTTATTACGAAATGATTGAAGACTTGCAAGGTACTCTCGATGAACTTCAGCAGCAGTATAAAGAATCAACTGCCCTGTTGCATGAGGGGTATAAGAAGAGGTATCAGCAGCTTTCTGCCGAGAAGGGCCACGAAAAGCTCATTGTTGGGTACGATGTCAGGGAGAGAACCCTAAAGGGTGAAGTTGAAGCATGTAGACAAATTGCAGAGCTGCTGGAGCAAGAGAATAACAATTTACAGAAAGAATTAGCACAGTATAAGTCTGCAGCTTCATCTTCCACTGCCTTGGCACCGGTCACCGATGAAGGATTTTCATTTTTAGAAGTGGAAAATGCCAAGTTGCGAGAAGAGTTAGAAGCTTTGAGAAGAGTTGGGCCTTCTACTGCTACTCGGGGACGAGGAAGAGGTTCTCGTGGACGAGGAAGAGCTGCTCAGAATGTTATCGAGGAACCAAGTTCTCGACCTTCTCGGGGAGGATCAAGAGTTCTTAGTCGTACTGTTGAAGAAGCTCGTACTCGATCAACGTTGGAAAATCAAGCATTCCAATTAATAGCTAAGAACCAAGATTTGTCTGACATGTCAAAAAAAATTAGAGAACTGGAACAACAACTCTCTTCAAAGACATCAGCGTTGGAGACTAATGAACTTTTCATCCAAAGTCTTTAAGAGAAGCTTGAAAAGTTGACATTTCAATTTAATAAACAGCCCAGGGAGTTCTAGATGGCTGGATACAACGAAGCACTATTTCATTTAGATGATCGTATCCAGAATGCCAATAATGAGGGCTACAAGCAAGGTTGATTGAATGCCTTGGGCGTGCTGAAGCTCGAATAAGGACACTACCTGTGGGACTATTATGATCCTGGGGTACTTGACTTGCCTGTGCCACCGTATAATTTGGACATGGAATGGATCCCAGCTCGTGCCATTCCTCGGAGCTTAATTGCAAAATACCTTGGTGATTACAATCTTCATTCTCAGATCGAGGTATCTCGTCCCGAGCATCTACTGGACACACCTTCAATAATGAACGTCAGAATGCTTCGAGATATTAACTTCATTAATTCTCCCCTTTTCCTGGAAGATCCTCCTGCTGGCGAGGAGCCTATTTCAAAAGCAGAAGGGAAAAGACCAGTAGAATAGGAAATTCTGATGTAATAATTAGTACACAATTTAATATCAATGTAATAAATTTGTGTAATTCATTTTGAATTTAATGAAAGAGTTTCATTTTTGTTTGCAAATTTGTATTGCTATTGTCTTGTATATGTCAAACACTTTATATTTGTGCTTGCATAACAATATTGTGTGGTTCATCGACCAACTTAATAATATAAAATTACAAGTATTAGTAATATTGCTCGATCACTTAATAATAAAGTAATGAGTATAAAAATGTTTAAAATTTTTCAAACCATCCAAGGTTGATAAATTGTGCTTGTCGACCAATTATAGTTAGTGGGTTTTTATCCCCGACCAGCTATACTTGGTACAATTTGGAATATTTTCTCATCTTTGACCAACTACAGTTAGTGGGTTTTGATCCCCGACCAACCATACTTGGTTCAGTTTGGAATATTTTGTTCTTCGAGGAACTTTTTGTATTTTCTGTAATAATCTTACCTCCCGACCAACATAAGTTGGCATTTGAGAGCATATCTTGTTTCCTAACCAAACACACTGGCATTTTTAGGAATGTTGATGTTGTTCTCGCCCTTTTACTAACCGGAGTTGGTCTGAGTTCGAACTATCATGTCCACTTTCCCTTTTACCAAAATTGGTCCGAGCCAGTGTCAGCCTCCTAACCAAAGGAGTATGGTTTGTTCTCACCCTTTTACCAACCGGAGTTGTTCTGAGTTCGAACTATCGTGTTCTTTCCCTTTTACCAATCGAAATTGGTCTGAGTTAGAACTATCATGTCCACTCGCCCTTTTACCAACCAGAGTTGGTCTGAGCCAGTGTACGCCTCCTAACCAAAGGAGTATGGTTTGTTCTCGCCCTTTTACCAACCGGAGTTGGTTTGAGTTCGAACTATCGTGTTCTCGCCCTTTTACCAACCGAAGTTGGTCTGAGCTTGAACTATCGTGTTGTTTTTACTGTCGAGCAGCGTAGTGTTACACACTAGTATTCCCCGAAAAACTTTCAATAAAAAGAGAGAAGATGGCGAAATATTGTCGTTTTATTCATATTGATGGAACTGCTTTACATTTTACATCACTCATAATACTTGTGTAGATGTTCAGCATTCCATGCATTCTTAAATTCCTCTCCTTCTAGAGTTGCTATTCGGTAAGTTCCTGGTCGGACAACTTCTGTAACTCGGTAAGGTCCATGCCAGTTTGTTTCCAACTTATTGTACTTCTGAATGACCTTCTTTAGCACATAATCTCCTTCTTTTAAGTCGCATTTCTTCACCCTCTTGTTGTAGAATAGGGATGTTCGTTGTTGGTAAGCAGCATTCATAATGGATGCCTCCTCTCTAACTTCCTCGAGCATATCCAAATATAATCTCCTCATCAAGTCGCTGACTGGGGAATCTAAATTCAGCACTCTGTGTGTTGGAAGAAACAACTCGGAAGGTATTACGGCCTCACTTCCAAATGCCAGCATATATGGTGATTCTCTAGTTGCTGCTCGGGGCGTTGTTCGGTAGGCCCACAATACTGACTGTAGCTCATTAATCCAATTAGCTTTAGCCTCACTTAGCCTCTTCTTCAAACCATTTTGTAATGTTCTGTTCGTCACTTCAGTCTGTCCATTTCTTTGAGGATGGCCTGGTGCTGAATGAACCTTCAAAATGTTTGACTGATGACAATAGGCGGCAAACTCCTCGTTATCAAATTGTGTTCCATGGTCTGTGATGAAGGCATGAGGGAGACCATATCGGCAGATGATGTTCTTCCAAACGAATTGGTACACCTTCTCGTATGTCATATCAATAAGGGGCTCAGCTTCTACCCACTTAGTAAAATAATCCACTGCGACGACGAGGTACTTGAATCTTCCTCGGGTCGTTGGCAGTGGTCCAACCAAATCAATTCCCCACATGGTAAATGGCCAAGGGGAAGTTATGGGTGTCAACAATGCTTGTGGAGTTCGTCGGATGGAGGAAAAACGTTGGCATTTATCACATCTCTTAGCATAGGCTATACAATCAGCCCTCATCGTTGGCCAGTAGTATCCCTGCATCATCACTCTTTGCAAAAGTGTTCGACCAGCTACATGGGCTCCACAGGACCCTTCATGAATCTCTTCAATCAATTCTTTCACCTCGGAGGGATGTACACATCTTTGTAAACCTGCCATAATTCCTCATCTATACAAAACACCATTAATTAGTACATACCGAGCAACTTTAAACTTCAATTTCTTGCCAGCGAGCTTATCCTCCGGTAGTTCTCCCTCCTCAATATATGCCCTGATGGGATCCATCCAGGATGGTCCTAAATCAATGGTAATAATGTTCGTCGTCAGGTCTTCATCTATGCTTCGACTTTCTAATACTTCAATTGGTATCGTCCTTCGCAGCTCGGTGCAAGTAGCTGATGCTAGTCGGGACAGTGCGTCTGCTCATGGATTCTCCATTCTTGGTATTCTGATCTACTTAATGGCATCAAATTCTTCCAACAACTCCATCGCCTTTGCATGATACTTCACCATTAATTCTCCTTTAACTGCATATGTTCCCATCATCTGATTCACAATTAATTGAGAATCACTGAATACCATAACTTGTTGCGCTTCCATAATCTTTGCTAAATTAAGACCTGCTATCATGGCTTCATACTCAGCCTCATTATTGGAGGCTTTGAATTGGAATCGCAAGGCATATTCCATGTCAATCGCGTCTGGGGTGTTCAAAACAATCCCTTCTCCACAACCTGTTGTGCAAGATGACCCATCTACATATAATATCCATGTAGGTAACTCGTCTTCAAATTTCTTATCTGACAGAGTTCCTCGGTGAAATATTTGTTATTTCCTTTCATCTTCCCCTGATATTTCTCGCTCCTCGTCGATCATCTCTTCTCGCCCTTTTACCAACCGGAGTTGGTCTGAGCTCGAATTTGATGATCCTTCAATATCCACAAGCCCTTTTACCAATCGGAGTTGGTCTGAGCTTGCGTTTGTTGATCCTGTAACATCCACAGGTTGATCAGTGAGCAACTTTTATTCCTCGGGGGTATCAGGATATGTAAACTCTGCTATAAAGTCTGCTACAGCCTGCCCTTTTAATGATGATCTGGGTTCATACACAATATCATATTCACCGAGCTCTATTGCCCAGTACATCAGTCTCCCTGATTTTTCTGGTTTATGAAGGGCTTGTCTCAATGTCATGTCGGTGTACACGACGATGGTATGGGCCTGGAAGTATGGCCTCATTCTTCTACTTGCCTCAATTAAGGCCAATGCCAATTTTTCCATCTTTGGGTACCTGATCTCTGCACCTCAGAAAGCCTTACTTGTGTAATAAGTTGGCTTCTGGACTCCATTCTCCATTCTGATCAATGCCGAGCTGACTGCATTCTCCGATACTGCCAGGTACAAGTACAACTTTTCTTCCATTACTGGTCTGGACAACAGTGGAGGTGCTCCCAAATATTTCTTCAAGTCTTGAAAGGCTTTTTCACATTCATCATTCCACTCAAAAGTTTTTCGAAGTGTTTTGAAGAATGGAAGGCATCGATCATTTGCTCGAGATACAAATCTGTTGAGCGCTGCAACTCGTCCTGTAAGACTCTGCACCTCTTTCTTCGTCGTTGGAGATCGCAACCCTAAAAGAGCTTTGATCTTTTCTGGATTCGTCTCGATGCCTCTCTGGTTGACAATGTACCCGAGGAACATTCCTTCTCGTACTCCAAATGTGCACTTCATCGGGTTAAGCTTCATCTGGTATTTATCCAGTTGATCAAAGGTTTGACCTAAGTCAACTAGATGATCAGCAGCTTTCTTGCTCTTTGTCAGCATATCGTCGACATAGACCTCCATATTGCAACTGATTTGTTCAGAAAAAACCTTATTCATTAGTCGCTGGTATGTCGCTCCTGCATTTTTCAATCCAAAAGGCATAACATTATAACAATAAGTTCCCCTAGGGGTAATAAAAGAAGTACTTTCCCTGTCTTCACGTTTCATTTTGATCTGATTGTAACCAGAGTAAGCATCCATGAAGCTGAGCAGCGCGTGCCCTGAGGTAGCATCCACTAGTTGATCAATTCTGGGTAATGGAAAGTGATCCTTTGGGCATGCCTTGTTGAGATCGGTGAAATCAACACACATTCCCCATTTGTTGTTTTTCTTTTTTACCATTACCACATTTGCTAACCAGTCTGGATGTTTCACATCTTCAATGAATCAAGCTTTCTGGAGCTTCTCGACCTCCTCTTGTATAGCTTGATTCTTCTCGGGACTAAACACTCTTCTTATCTACTTTACGGGCTTGATCTCCTTATTCGCATTGAGTTCATGGCATAAGAAGTTTGGATCTATTCCTGGCATGTCTTCATGACTCCGTGCAAAAGTTTTCTTTCGGTCTCTCAAGAAAGTTATCAACTCCTGTTTTATTGAAGCATCCATCGTCGAACCTATCTGGGTTATTCGTTCAGGGTGCTCGTCGTCCAGAATAACATTCTCTGTAGATTCCACCACCTGTCCTTTTACAAGTTGGGATTCATCTCTGGAATCCAATGTTTTAATTTATGTACCTTCATCCACCTGATAGGTAGTAGTCTTTTTCCTTGACTCTTCAAGTTCCTCTTGCTCGGCAGACGAATAATAGCATTCCCGAGCTACTTTTTGATCACCTTTCACAACTCCTACTCCAAAATTTATTGGGAATTTTAAGCATTGATGTACTGTAGATGGAATTGCTTCGAACTTCTTCAAACCAACTCTTCCCATGATGATGTTGTAAGCTGATTGCACATTCTTATCCATCACAAAGAAGCGTATTCTTTCTGTTCGACAAGCAGGCCAAGTTCTAATGAATATATCCAACTTGATCATCCCAAGTGGAAAAACCTTCTCTCCAGCAAAACCCAGGAGAGGCCTGTGATAGGGCTCAAATTGAGATAATTTTAAATTTAAACTGTCAAAGCATGAGTAGAACATGATGTCTGCCGAACTACCATTATCTACCAGAACCCTTGAAATCACTACTTCTTTCATCCTCATTTTGATCACCAAAGGGTCGTCGTGAGGGTAAAGAACACCTGCAAGGTCGTTTTTTGAAAAACCAATGACCAGCTTCTCTTTGTTTACCTTCCTCGGGCGATCCTCTTCAGCCAAATTTATCCGTTGAATGTATGAGCAAGCCTGAGCCTCACCGAGGTAAGCTTTTCTTTCTGCAGTAAGGTCTCCTCCTCCTGCATCTCCTCCTGTAATGACATTACAATCAATTGACCCAAAGCGTATTAAAAATACCTCTCGTTCTAGCTGCCTTGGTTTCTTGGGAAGATCGGGGTCATCATCTGGATCATCTTCATGGTTTCTCTTCTTTTTCTCCTCTGCTCGACGAGGAGATCTAGACCTTTCTCTAGTTCGGTCATTATTTCTTCTTTCGCCTCCCCGATCAACATACGTTGATAGCTTCCCTCTTCGGATGAGTGTTTCAATCTCGTTCTGAAGAGCTATGCAATTTTTGTTCATATGGTCGTGATCCTTATGGAACTCGCAATATTTCTCCCTATTCCTCGTGTCAGGGTCTGACCTCAGTTTCTTTGGACACTTTACTTCCTTATTATTCTTGATTTCTTCCAAGACATGATTAATACCCATTTTCAAAGGAGTATAATTATCGAATTTCTTCAGGACTTCCCATGACGACTTATTATTCTTGGAATGCTTGTCACCGCCATTGCCCTTATGCTCTTTCTTCTTAGATTTGTCGTCTTCCACCTTGTTTTCTTTATCCATATTCTTCTTCGCAGCCATAGCCTCCTCGGCATTCATGATTTTGGCCGCTTTTCCCATCAACTCTGACATAGTTGTAGGTGGATCTTTGGCCAAAGTGTAATACAACTTGTTAGGCAACAAATCACTCATCAAGGCAGTGATTGCTATTTTTTCTTCATAATCTATGACTTCCAGCTTCACGTTATTGAAACGAGTTATGTAATCTCTAGTACTCTCACCAGATTTTTGTCTAGCAGTTAACAAGTGTGCTACCCGTTTTACTGGCTTTGCTCCAAAACAGAAATTGCCAATGAACAACTCGGCTAACTGAAAGAAAGTTGAAATCTTACCCCGACGAAGATTGTTGTACCATATCTGGGCAGATCCAGTAAGAGTTCCTGAGAATGCTCTGCATCTCATCTTGTCGGGGACGGTATAGATGTCAGCAGCAGCTTGATATTTCTCTATTTGTAGAACAGGATCTGTCTTTCCATTATATTTGGGGGTCACCACAGGTGCTTTAAACTTTGATGGGGTAGGGAAATCCACAATGGCCTGGACAAAAGGTGTCCCTTGAACAAAAGTTCGTTGTAGGGGATTCTTCGCCTTATACATTTCTCCCAATCTATCCTACAAGTGCTGAATGGAACCTTTCCATGCATCATTTCCTTCCTCGGGCTTATTAGTTCGAGCAATTGATTGTTCTGACGTGGCCTCCTGAGATCTATCTTGACGAGCAACGGTCGTGATTGTGTTGATCCTTCTCTTAGATCTGATGGTTATCGAAAACTCCTCGACATGGTTTCAGGTGGACTCCTATTCCTCATAGGGCCTAGTCGACTGAAAGGAGACACCCTACTCAGTCTTTCCAAAGCACTGGGTCTCTCTGGAGAGAGAGTGATACGTTGCTCAGTATCTGTAGCCCGTATTGATAAAGTTCGCCCAGGTTGATAAGAGAAATCATCAGATTCTTCATTACGATATGACTCAGTACGCCTGGATCGTGAAGAAAGTAAATAGGTTTGCCTCTGACCACTTTGATGTCCCGAATGTGCAGGTGCACCGCCGTGAAGGGTTTGTATGAGTTGCCGCATTATTTCTTGCATGGCGGTTTGTCCTTGAGCCATATTCGTCATAATTCCCGCCAGATCTGGAGGTGCAATGGGATTTGAAGGATTTCCAGCATTTCCAGCGTTTCGATTGCTGGATTCCGGATTATCTGCCATTGATGATGAATGATTTTTTGTGAAAAACGATAACAACAGTCATTTCCCACAGACTGCGCCAATCTGTTGATGTAAAAAATTAGATTGCTTCTAATTTATTTAATCACAGATAAATACAAATGAAACAAAGAATTTTAAAGTGGTTCAGCCTTATAAGAATGGCCCACGTCCACTGTTTCTGTTATTGCCAAGTGTTTTGGATTTCTCGATATGTAATTCTATCCAAAAATTCCCGTCCCCTTGAATGAGGGTGATACAATGTATTTATAGCCCTTAGGATCTACATGTGAAGGGGTAAACAATTAATGCCCTTTAAGAGTATACGTCTGTATGATAAGCATTCAATGAATAGTTGAACTGTTGATTATCTGGCAATCAATGATGTGGCCGAGATGCAACTTTGGCAATCAATGCTGTGGTCGAGATGCAGCTCGGACCGCCTTAGTTGCTCGTCGTTTAGGAGTTCCTCGGAGTGTTGGAGTTCCTAGGAATGATTTTGACTTGGTCGGGGAAATAAACTTCCACGTTGCTATTATGCCATGTAGATCGACACGTGTCTTCTTATGATTCGTCTATATCAGCATATTAATTTTGGTATCAATAATAACCAAATCAAGATGCACCCTGATCATCAAGAGAAAATCGCATTCATCACCCCTTGGGGAACATTTTGCTACACTGTCATGCCATTTGGTCTCAAAAATACAGGGGCAACCTATCAAAGGGCTGCCACAACCATTCTGTATTCTCTGATACACAAGGAAGTCGAGGTCTTTGTAGATGACATAATTATCAAGTCCAAGACTAGAGATGGTCCCTCTCTATGGAAATTCTTTGAATGACTGTGATAGTACCAAATGCATCTTAACCCATAAAAATGTGTCTTCGGTATTACCAATGGAAAACTCTTGGGATTCATGGTTAGTGAGAAAGGGATAGAAGCAGATCTTGCGAAGCTAAAATCCATACTTGAGATGCCACCTCCTCGAATGGAGAAATAAGTCTGAGGATTCTTTGGGAAATTACAGTACATCAGTAGATTAATCGGCCAATTGACTTCCATATGTGAACCCATCTTCAAACTCCTCCGAAAGGATTCAACCAAAGTCTGGAACAAAGCTTTCCAAGAAGCCTTCGATCGAATTAAGTAATACCTAACCCGATCTACGATTCTCATGCCACTGCATCCTGGTCTTCCCTTACTCCTATACCTAACCGTGATCGATACTACAATTGTGGCTTTACTAGCCTAATCCCTGGAAAAAACCGTAAGGAGAAAGCAATCTACTATGCTAGTCAAAAATTGGTCGGTTATAAAGTTAACTACACTGCCTTGGAAAAATCGTGTGTCGCTCTTGTCTAGATTACCCAAAAGTTACGGCACTATAAGCTCGCCTTCACCATCAGACTCGTATCCCTAATGGATCCTATCAAGTACCTACTCAAGAAGCCCACCCTATCCATCCAAATGGCTTATTAGTTGATGCTTCTAGCCGAGTTTGATATCACATATGTCACACAAAAAGCCATAAAAGCAAGAGCCATCTCTAACTACCTTGCAGACTACCCTATGGAAGAAGTCGATTTCTGGATATTCGAATTCCCATACTAGAATATCCTTTGCGCCTCCCAAGAAGATCTTTGATGGAAAATGTTTTTTAACGGTGCTACCAATAAAAAAGGATATGCCATTGGGATCCTCCTAATTTCCCCTGATGACTCTCACACTCCCATTGCCGTAAAATTCAATTTCCCATGCACTAACAACATGACTGAAGACGAGGAGTGCTCTCAGGCCTCAAAGTTTCCCTCAAGAAAGGATTTTGATACCTCGATGTCTATGGAGATTCAGCCCTCATCATCGATCAAATACTCAGGTAATGGAAAGTCAAGGATGAGAAACTCTTACCCTTCCATTCCCACCTTGAAGAACTATCTTCCCAATTCTAAGAAATCACCTTCCACTATCTTCCCCAAGAAAAAAAAACTGGCTGACGCCCTTGCCACCTTAGCCTCCATGATCGAAATGCCCGAAGGAATAACCATGGCCCCTTTCCTTGTCCAGAAACAAGACAAACTAACCCACTTCTACCACATCAAGCTCAGCACTGAGGAAGAACCCTAAATAGCTAATTATTGGTACTATGATATTTGGTGCCTCCTCAATCATGGTAGGTATCCCCAAGGATCAGATAAGAAAGACCAAGAAAATCTCTGCAAATTTGTCACCCAGTATGTTGTCTGTGATAAATCATTATTTAATAAAAACTTCGATGGAACCCATTTACACTACATCACAGGGGCTAGCATTGAAGAAATGTTGCAAAAAATCCACAGCGGGGAATGAGGACCCCACATGAATGGCCATATGCTCGCCAAAAATATCATCCGATAAGGTTACTTCTGGACTACCATAGTTCAGGACTGCACAGCCGATGTTCGCAGATGTCTCGAGTGCTAATAGTTCTTCAACCTACAACACTTGCCTCCGTGAGAATTGTATAACATGACCTCTCCCTGGCCATTTTCCATACGGGGCATTGACATCATAGGGAAAGTTACACCAAAAGCATCCAATGGGAATGAGTTCATCCTAGTCTCTATTGACTACTTCACCAAATGGGTCAAAGCTGAGTCATATGCAGTTCTGAATGCCAAGAAAGTGGCCAAATTCATTAAGAAGAACATCCTCTGCCGATATGGGGTCCCACACGAGTTGGTATCAGACAACGGGATACACTTTGAAGAAGAATTTACGAAAGTGGTCGACGAGTATGGAATTTGATGACATAAATCCTCTCCATACTGACCTCAAACCAACGGGGTGATCAAGGCGGCCAGTAGGAATCTCAAAGCCATCATCAACAAAATGATCAAGAGTTATCGAGATTGGGCCGACAGGATCCCTTATGCCCTATGGGGCTATCGTACTTCAGTACGAACCTCTACTGGGGCTACCTCTTACTCTCTAGTCTACGACATGGAAGCAGTCCTACCCATGGAGCTTGAAATCCCTTCGTTGTGCGTCATTCTTGAAAGAAAAAAAATGAGGAAGACTTGCACCAAAGTTGACTTGGCGAGCGATACCTATTAGACAAAAGGAGATTGAAAGCTCTATATCACATACAAGGGTACCATCACCGTATAGAGCGATCCTTCAATAAGAGAGTCAAGGACTGCGGTCTTCGAGAAGGGGACTTAGCCCTCAAATAAATAGTAGAGCCCATCTGAGACCCAGAGGGATATTCAAGCCCAATTGGAGTGGCCCCTACAATGTGAAGAAGATCATGTCGGGTGATGCTGATGTGATCACCGACCTCGACAGAGAAGAAATGGCGCATCTGGTTAACCTAGACCGCATTAAGAAATTTTACCCTTAGTTCAAAATCTCAGCGCGCTACGACTCTTCCCATCTCCCTTATATTCTATTCTAAAAAAATATCTTTATTTTCCCTATCCAAAACTACGTGGGTCTGATCCTCTTAAAACGTTTTCAAAAATGAATTTTAAAATTCTTCAAAACCATAGGTATGTAGGCAGCTCATCACTTTACATAAGAGCAGCCCCCTTCTTTTCATAAAATACTATCATTTTCTTATCCCTGAGAAGAACAGTCTATTTTAATATGTACATGAAAAAAAGGATAATGTATGCCTTAGCGATGAGTATAGATAGTTCAAAATGCAAAAAGTCATAAAGAGGCAGAACTAGATGATCAAAACTTGTTTATTTCATTATTTCAAATTTTGGTACAATTACAGCGGTGTAAGGAGTCAAATGACTTCCCTTGACATCTAACACTTACTTTCCTAAAAAAAAACCACTAGTCCTAAACAACCAGAATAGCCACAAACAAAACCAAACACCATACAAAAAGCTTCACAAAGTCTACCCAGCTTCCAAAAGAACTGCCTCCATCTCGCACATCCTGGGGTCCCCAAACCTCCCCTAAGTGGAGGGAATGCCACTGATGCTCAATTGAGAGATAAGCCCATACAAGCCTCGAAAAAACACAATACCTCCCTCCAAATTATCAAAGAAGGAAAACCAACTTTGACTGGTCTCCACAACCAGAATCTTGGCGATCACTCTCCTCCATATCCATTTCATATAGTCCCTTGAGATATGACAAACTTTCCCAATAGATTGAGAGGGATGTGTCGATGGACGTCGGTTCTCCCACAAAAAGCCTAGCTGCATGCGCATACGCTCTATCAGGTCCTCCACTGGAAAGAAATCCAGTGTCCGTGGTGGCACAATTTGCTCCTAACCACATCGACGCAGAAGGCACCAGGGAAAATAAAAAGAGGTCTACCTGAGGCCAACCAGTTGGACATAATGATACTCTCTAAGCTCCAGAATGAGCAAAAGTTCTCCCCACCATGGCACAGACTAGTGCAAGCCTAAAGCTCCATGCTCTACAAACCAGTTCTCCCAGCTCTCAATGTCCAGGCTACACTAATGAAATAGCACAAGAAGAAGTTTAGAACTGCAGGCAAGGGATAATGACATGGCACCACCATGCAGAATATCTCAGATAACCAGATAAACAACATCACAGGGTTCCCTCTCAAAAAATCAGAATGACCCTCCCGCCAAGCATCCAGGTCATTCAAAGTATTCGCCAGTATCATCGCCGCATGATTATGATGGTATGACATCCAGGAAATAATAGCATCCAGCTGGGGGTCCACCAGCATCTCCCCAGTCACCAACAGAACCTTTGAAATAAGACCTAGGATGAGGGTCCCGATATATCTAGCATCACCCACGTCCTGTGAATGCACATACTGCCACACCGCTGGAAGGGAAATCATTCCCCCCGTAACCAATGTCCTGGTTGTCGAGGGTGAAATATGAAGAAGTATAGGTAGTAATTCCCTGGGAGAATAGAAAAACTCAGGCAGAGCCACAATAAGACTGGGATTTATCCACAGTATGGCAGAAAATTCCTCGTAGGTAGTTCAAATCTCATCCAACTCGAAGCGAAATACATGATACTTGGGATACCAAAACTGGACAGCCGCCATCAGCATGCTCCACTTAATGGTCCTGTTGTGCCACAAAGAGACTCGCTTTATATGAAAGGCGTCACAATAGACATTGTAAGAACATATTGCTTCCAAGGCTTCGAGGTAGTTGGTGAACTCAATGCTATCAGGTAGAGCCATCGTGCAAAACCAGAAGATAATAAACAAGTAAGAATGTGAAAAAGGAAAGAAAATGAAAGTGTGAGGAAGAAATTCCCATTCACACCCTTTTTATAATTGGAAACTCTCAAGCAAGGACAAGAAGCCCTGTAGAAATCGGATTAAAACTTACCCCACCAAGGACCAATCAATTGAAGAAAGTGCAATCAAAGCCTTGGATTGATTGGACTGGACTAATATAACGATAGGAGGGACATGGGTAATGCCGATCGGTAACCCCCTATTTTGGGAAAATTTCCCTTTTCCTCTTTTTTCAAAATCAAAAACCCCAATAAAAATAATTTTTATCTTAAGGAAATTTCGAATTTCCTTTATACTTATATTGTTACTAATCTCATTTTAAATAAAATCTTTCTCAAATCAATTTCCAAAATTCTTTGTACGGTCTCAGCAACAAGGTAAAAAGAGCATGTGCATTAATCACTAAACAAAGAAAATTAACAAAAAACTTCATTCTTCATTTGCATATAGTCATTGATATTTTGAAGGAAAAGCATAAAATAACGAATTTTCATTTTTTTCTCTTTCTTCTCTCTATTTTCTTTCTCTCTAAGATTCCCCATCCCTACAGCGCCCCCTCTTCCCCCTGCAGCAAGACGATGTGCCACCACTTTCAGGCTCGACCCTTCCCCAGGCGAAGAAGAAGGCACCAAACAAGAAGGGACCAAAACTGCCTCAAGAATATGAGCAGTTGCTGAAGATATCCAGTCCCTGATGTCCTTCAGCCAAGTGGTCAAAGCACTGATATGCTGCGAGGAAGAATAGAAAAGATCAAATCAGTCAAGCATGAGAAGAAAGAAAGAAATCAAGGAAATTAAAAAAGACATATTACAGGCCAAAGGACCTCCTTCGTCAAGCCCAACTCCTCCAGGTCCATTGCATGAGGACGATGTTGTAAATGCACCGACCCCCCATCAACTCGCCGAAGTTTGTAATTAGGGGAATCCAACTGCAGAAGGCCATATGTCGTAACTGTCGCCGTTGATATAGCCGCACCACCTGTGCTATGAGAGGACTCCACATGCTGACTCAAGCCTCCCCTAGGGAGAGGCATCACATCAAATATACTAGGAGGTATCATCGAACTCGAGACGGAGCCCAGATAGTTGTACATCACCGCTATGTCAATGTATAGAGAGTACGGCTTTCCCATCATCGCATCCACCCAGGCATCATCAAACATCTCCCATATGTGCCTCGTGAACATAGGGGCTTTGCTGGTGGTACAGCAACCTCATCCTCCATGATAAGTTAGACTACACTTTCCCCAAGATACCAGGAGTAACCGAACTTATGCGCCAGTAGGTACCGCATTTGTGCATGTCCCCCAATCACCCCGGTGGGCTGAATGGTCGTCCCCCAAGGATAAAAGGTCACCTGCAAATCCCTATTAAAAGCGAAGATTCAATATCAATAAAATATCATCAAATGAAAATAACACTCTCAAAGATAAAGGAATGCTTACCCGCTCGCTCGTCTAGCCATTCAAGACTTGACGCACGGTCTCTAGAGAAGGTTCTTCTTCGATTATCGATTATACCTATGCCACCGAAACATCTGGCAAACGTCCCCCATAAAGTCACCCTTCAAAGAAATCAGTTGGGTGTTCAACCCAATCACCTCATAGAACCACGTCTGTAAAGGACAAGGATTAGCATTCAAGAAATCGAAAAGAAGTGCATGAATGGAAAATGCACAAACTAATGAATACCTCCAGAAGATACGTATCCCCAGTAAAATTCGGTCGACAGCACAGGCTAAATGCATATAAAGAATAATTAAGGGTCGCCAAAGTCAGGCTCCCCCAGTCATAGAAGCGGATGTTTGAAAACACCCTCAGAAATGGCAAGAACTATAAGTGGACAACGTCGCCACTCGTCGCCACCAAAAAACCTCTCAACACCAACAAGATAAACAAGTGGGCCATATGACGTACCTTCTGTACATCATTCTCATCGACCCTCCTCGTCGGCAAAATCTCCCTCAAATAACACAAGCAGAGAGAGTCTCTAGAAACCACCCTCTCTACATCACCCAGAGTCGCCGTCACCACCTCTAGCATTACCCTCAGTGTCCTATCCACCTCAATCTAGTCACCCTTGAAATCCATCCCCAGGAACTGTTGCACATCAATGGGAGTCACCGTAATCTCCCCAAAGCCAAAATGAAAGGTATGGGTAGTGTCCCACCACCTTTCCCCCAAAGCACATAGAAACACAGTGGAGTGGGGCGTATCATCTAAAGTCAATGCTAGCATACTAAAACCCGCAGAGGACACCATCCAGTGCACCACAGCATGAAGGTTCTACCAAACATCCTTAAGCCCTATCGTACCACGGGCACGAATATTCGATATGGAGACGTCACACTTTCAAGAAGTAAAGAAAACCCTTGTCAGATTCAAGAAATAAAACAATCTCGTCAAGAAAATAAGAAAGGAATACCAGGAGTCATGCAGTACTTATATAGCCACTAAGATTTCCCACCCTTAAAGAGCGATGATGATAAGGCTCATGAAGAAGATTCTAATAATCCACCTCTGGCTCAAACGAGTCAAAAGAGTTCTCGCTACCCAGTGCGAGGGGAACCCTATCCCTCCACTTTAACCCTGTCCAGTCGTCAGCATTAAGCCATGCCATATGGGTTGGACTACTTGAGAAGTCATCCATGTCAGAAGTTAGGACGATTTGTAGAGGTTTATAAAAGAAGAAAATACGTCGAAAAGCTGTGCAAAATGAGGAGAACCTACCCCCTTTATATAGGAGGTTAAGGGTCATGTCGATAGGCAGTCCCCTCCACCCACCGATCGGCACTGATCCTTTCACCTGCTCGAGGAACCCCAAAAGATCGTGCCAATGCCGATTGGAACACCTCCATCCATGACAATTGTCATGACCTTTAAAATTTTGTACAAAAAGTCCAAAAAAATACCACAAAATCCCGAATAATTCCTGAAAAATTCCTAAAATTTCCAAATCCATTCTAGCACCTTGTTCACCAAGCAAATCATTTTTTTCACCCCCAATGGAATTCTAGAGAATCATTATCCTCAGCAACGTCTCCAAAAGACACTCTAAATTTTCCCCAGATACAAATCCTCGAATCATTCACTATTTCTCAACATCCAATAAGAACAGATCATCCCTGGTGGAGTCCATAAATTTTGCAAAGGAAGGGTACACCCCTTTTAGGTTAGAATTGACCTCGGTCTTAGATCCTCACCTCGGTTAGGTCATAATTGACCTCGTTCCTTGGTCGTCACCTCTTTTAGGTCATAATTGGCCTCGATCCTTAGATCATCACCTTAGTTAGGTCAAAATTGACCTCGATCCTCGGTCGTCACCTCTTTTTATGTCAAAATTGACCTCGGTCTTGGATCGTCACCTCAGTTAGGTTAGAATTGATCTCGGTCCTCAGTCATCACCTCTTTTTGGTTATAATTGACCTTGATCTTGGATCTTCACCTCAGTTAGGTCAGAATTGACCTCGGTCCTCGATCGTCACCTCTTTTAGCTTAAAATTGATCTCGATCTTGGATCGTCACCTTAGCTAGGACAAAATTGACCTCGGTCCTTGATCGTCACCTTTTTTAGGTCAAAATTGACATCGGTCTTGGATGTCACCTCAGTGAGGTCAGAATTAACCTCGATCCGCAATCGTCACCTTTTTAGGTCAGAATTGACCCTGACCCTCTGAATCGGTCATCCACATCCCTTAGGTCCACAAAATTTACCTCCCTTCATCATGTGGTGTCTATTCGATGGCCATCACCTGTTCTAAACTCACCCATCGAGGGTCTTTATAGACACTACATTCTAGGACCCCTAAGTCTTTCCTTAGACCCCTAGAACTTCCTCTTTCCACCGCAAACCTAGGTCGCACTATGAGTACCGATCTAGAGGCCATTGGCGCCCTGGGGCCCCATTTGACTCCGGTCAACTCTATAGTTAGAGAAAAAACTCTTTGAATCTTTGAAGGACTTCGAATACCGTACCCATCGATCTGCCCGACGTGTGAATCGGCATAACGGTTCAAACGAACGGACCATTTTACTATCAAAAATTGATTCAAAGGCCATCGGGCGCCCCCGGATCCCGAGTTGACCCCAATCAACTTCACCATAAAAGCGAAAGCTCTTTGAATCTTTTAATGTCACTGAATCCCCTTTACAAAGGCCCATTCCGTGCGTGAAATAGCATAACCGTGCGCAAAACACCACAACAATCCTTAGGAGATTTCATCCCCGAAATCGAAATAACCAAGCTAGGTAAAGAGTTCCAGATTCTTTTCACGCATCCACGACTCGCATTCCTAAGTCTCCCCTCAGCACCTTGGAACTCCACAATAACCTTCACCAATGCGATGACCTTGTTATGCAAGACTCTGTCCTCACGGTCCAAAATGGACACAGGTAGGTCACGTTGGAAATGTGATGTCTTCCTACAACTTAATGTGATTCTAGTCGATGGCGTGTCAGAGTCATAAAGATAATTATTCAACACGAAAACATTGTAACAACCCGCGTAATTTTTGTGCTATTTTAAATTAATTTCTAGAAAATAGAGGAAAATAAAGATTTTGTTAAAATTATTTTGCGTGATTAAAAATGTTGAGAATTATTTTTGAAGACGAGATTTTCAATCAGTTTCGAAATCGGAGTTAAAATGATTTTTAAAGTTTATCCCTTGAAATTATTTTAAGTCGGCATAATCGAAATTCCTGAGTGATCGATCGATCGACTCCAGGGGGTCGATCGATTGACTCCTTCAGATTTCGTGCACCGTGGTTTTCAAAGAGTTTTGTTTATTTTAAATTCTTATCTTTTTTCCGTATAAAATGAGGTCGTGGGTGACCATTTGAGAACCAACTTTTGGCACAAAAATACGTTGTAAACATATTTTTATTTTCTCTTCTTTTTACATATACAAAGCCCCTTTATATTATCGCATTCAACCTTAGTTTATGGTGAGGGCCGGTGACCCGGGTAATGTGTTGTTGAGAAATTATATTGATAAAAATGCTTATGAGATTTGCATTTGACTTGAATATTCGTACTCGTATTGTTACGCTTTATTTACCGCTAATATTTGTTGAACATCTTTCCTATCGTATTGTGTACTTCCCCATATTTTCTATTAGTGACAGGTTAGCACGGATTTAGGGCACTATGGACTTAATAGAGATTTATTTTAGCTCGGATATTTTGGGAAGAACATTCGAGAGTACAAAATGAGAAGATTTGAATTTATTTTGATGTATAGAGCATTACAGATTTATTTTAATTCGAGTTAGATAGTTGTATTTAATTTGAAGATTGAGATTAATGGATTCTCTTTTTATTATTGTGGGTTTTATTTAGATGCTCTATAACTTGTTGATTGTGGATTTGGTTAGTTTTATCACAGTAGCACGACACGTGTCTCTTTCCTGGGGCGGGGTGTTACAAACGTGGAACACATTATGAACTTGGAACAACTGTGGAGGTAGCACCAAGGAATATGATATATCCCCAATCTGTTCCAGGATCTCAAAAAGATCAATATACCGATGGGAAATCTTCTCCTTCTGAATGAACCACTGATTGTCGATCCTAGCTTTAACCTTCAATATCACATGGTCACCTACCTTAAACTCTAGAGGTATCCACTGATTATTAGCGAAATTATTCTGTCGACTTTGAGTAGTCATAAGCCTTTGTCGAACTACCTAAACTTTATTGTTCATCTCTCTAATCAAATTCGAATTGGTAAGATACTTCTCACCCACCTCAACCTTGAAAACTAGTGATCGGCAGGGCCAACCACAAAGAGCTTTATAGGTAGCCATTTTAATGCTTGCCTAATAAATGTTGTTATAGTAAAACTCTACCAGACGCAGATTCTCTGCCCAACTACCTTGCAAATTAAGGGCGCGTAAGATCTCAACACATCATACAAGATCTGGATGGTTCATTCTGATTGCCCATCTGTCTCATGGTGATACTATGTACTCATTCTCAATTCGGTTCCTAACTCCTACTGGAACTTTTTTCAGAATCAAGACACGAATCGAGGATCCCTGTTTGACACAATTGATAGTGAAACACCATGAAGTATGACTATATCCCGAACATACAACCTCTCCAACTTAGCCACGCTGTCTGTGGCCTTAATTGGTAAGAAGTGTGTGGATTTCATGAGATGATCCACTATAAACCATATTGCATCATAACAACGCTTAGACTATGGTAAAGTTGTGACAAAGTTAATTGTGATATTATTCCACTTCCACTCAGCTACGGGTAGTGTTTATAATAGCCATGTCGTCTCCCTATGCTCATCTTTCACCAGCTAGCAAGTGTATCACTCAATTACATACGTCGCCACATGACTCTTTATATTGGACCACTAGAAATTTCTACATAGGTTCTTATACATCATCGTAGAACTGGGATATATATTGAAGCGCGAGTGATGGGCCTCTGCAATCACCTCATCCTAAAGCTTATCAATTATAGGAACAATTGACCTGCCCTTGTGTCGCACACCACCATCCTTGTCCATGGTAAGAGTGTTAAACACCTCACCGCTTTGAATATTGCCATGGTAATGTGCGAACTCAAGATCACGTGACTGGGCAGTTAAAACTTTCTACTGAATGAGTGGCCTAGCCAACACACCCCCAAAGTTATGCCCTATCATAACCCCGTTGAACATCCAGGTTGAACATTTGTAGTTCACCAAAAATCTTTTCCCAATAACAATCATTACTACCAGAGTAAGGCTAGATTTTTTACTACGAGTGTCATCCACCACATTGGCCTTATCGGGATGATACTCTAAGGAATATTCATAGTTTTCCATCGATTCCATCCATCTTTTCTAATGAATATTGAGGTCACGCTGCATGAAAATATACTAGAGTCTCTTATGATCGAAAAACACGTCAAACCATTCCCCATATAGGCAGTACCTCTATCTCTTAAGTGAGAACACCACAATAGCTAACTCCAAGTCATGGGTGTGGTATTTCCTCTCATGCACCTTTAGTTTAAGGGATATATAAGCGACTACTTAATCGTTCTCTACTAATATCGCGTCGAGTCCTAACTCGAAAGAATCATAATACATGGTGTAACCCTTGACACTCTCTGAAAGGATAAGAACAGGGGATAAAGTCAACCTAGCCTTCAACTACTAGAAGATCGACTCACAATCCTCGAACCCCTCAAAGTTCACATCTTTTCAAGTCAATATGGTTGTAGGCAATGTAACCCTCGAGAAGTATTACACAAACCTACGGTAATAATCGACCAAACCCAAAAAATTATGCACCTCCACGACTGTCTTTTTACTATCCCAACTCAAAATAACCTCGACCTTAGTAGGGTCAATGTATATGCCGCTGAAAACCATGTGGCCAAGGACTTAACCTCGTCCATTCGCAATTCACACTTGTTGAATTTAGCATACAACTTGTTCTCTCTAAGCACTTAGAACGTCATGCGAAGGTGATCCCCGTGGTCCATATCTGATGCCGAGTAAACCAATGTATCATCCATAAAAACCATTAAAACTGGTCTAAGCAGGGACGATAAATGCAGTTCATCAAATCTATGAATGTCTTTGGGGAATTAGTCAAACTGAAGGGCATTACTAGAAACTCATAGTTCCCAAATCGAGTCTGAAACACTGTCTTAGGAATGCCCATACCGAGTTTGAAAAATTGTCTTAGGACTGTCCTCCTCTCTAACACGTAATTGGTGGTACCCGGACCGAAGGTCAATCTTCAAAAACCTACCCACCTTATGCAATAGGTAAAACAAATCATTGATACAGTCATAGGGTACTTATTCTTCACTGTTACCATGTTCAACTGCTTGTAATGAATGCAACACTAGGGAGAATAAATCCCTTACTGGTTAACTCCTCCAACTGAACCCTTAATTCTTATAATTTCCTTAGAGCCATCATGTGTGGTGGTATAGAGATAGGCGAGATGCCTTGATGAACCATTATAGCAAATTCCACCTCTCAGTGTGGAGTTAAAATAGGAAGATCACCTACGAACACATTAGGAAACTCCCGCATAATCGGGTAATCTAACAACATACCATCTAGCTCATCGTGAGTCACTATATTGCTTAACTAATTGAAGTACCATTTTTGCTCACACACGATAGATAACTTGCAAGTATAACCAATGTCCCGATCACTACTAAAATGATGGCAAGACCCGTCTGCACGAGATATCCAGATACTATGTTGATTCAATGGTATAATCAAAACATGACATCTAATCCATATCGAAGATCACCTCGAAACCATCCATGTCCATATGAATCAGATCATACTCCAGAATATTATCTCCAGTCATAATCACACAACTATGACAAATTCTATCAAGAACTATACCACCACTGACCAAAAATCCTATAAAGGTAATAGGGTAAGATTGAACTACCTCTAATCCCACATTGAATTCGAAATACCTCGAGATAAATAAATGCGATGTGTCTCAATTGAAAAGTTCCATTACCCATGTGCTGAATAAGAGAATCATACCTTCCATCACGAATGGATCATCAAAAGGAGCTACCAATTATGACCTGGCATAGGCACATCCAGGGTTAAACCTGCTACTCTGGACACTAAGCACCTGACCTGGCCTGTGGCTTCTCTTACCCTGACTAAGTTTTGAACCGTCCACGTTGTGCCTCACCTGCTGATGATACCTCGAGGAAAACTACTACTACTATTGGGTGGGTCCCGTGTAGCTAAAACTTCTACCTGGTATATAATTGATAGTCTATTAACTTCCCTATTGGTTACCCAAAGATCTCTACAAGCAATCCCTCTTAAAGTGATCGGGGGTCCCACACACAAAGTAAGTACTCTCAGTAGGGGCTATGGGGCTCTAGTTACTGGTACACCAGGCGAATGATGAGACAAAGCCCATAGCGACCTTCAGCTTCTCAAAGAAGCCTCAAGCCCCATGCTTGAACTTTTTATTGCCAGTGCTTTGGGACCCGATGGATTCCCTTTTCTTCTCCTTAATGGCCATTACATCCTCTACCTCTAACTCTAACATGATGGCTTTATTCAACGCAGTTCTGAAGTTTAACAGATTCAAACTAACCATGATCCACTAAAGATTAAGATTAAGGACCTTGATAAATAGCCTTATCTTTTTTGCCTCATCCTTCTGCACTGCATCCACATACTTTCACACACTCTCAAACCTAACCTGGTACTCATTCACTGACATATTTCCCTAAATCAGATAAAGGAACTCATCCTTCTTAGCATCTTTAAATGCCTCAGGAAAGTACCAACCAAGAAATGTGACCCTGAAGTTGTCCCAATCTATAGTCTATGTCATACTAGCAAAGTAGGCTCTCCACCAGCTTTGTGCTTACTCTGTGAGAAATAATTTCGCTATCTTGAATTTGTACCTATATGGAACTTCAAGAATTTCCTTAACTAGAGTGACCTCATCTAGACACTCCTTTACAGCGTCGGGTTCACCTGCCTCATTAAAGGTAGGTGAGTGCAACCTCCAAAACTCATTCAGAATGGAGGCCGAAGTAGTGCTCTCATTCGTTCTACTACGGTTGGTCCTCTGTTGCTGCGAGAGGGAGTCTACAAGCCGATGCACGACTTGTTCCATGCATCTACACTCACTCTTCTGTGATCCACTAGCCCCATCACATTGTGTAGTCATATGACAAAGGAGAGTTCAATACACAATAATATGAAATAAAAGTGATAGCGGAAGCGATTAACTCAAAGTAGTAACTAAAACAGTAACTACAATGAAAACGTATAAAGGAAGCGTGCTAGGAAAGCATAAACACTCCATCACACCCGAGGATATTATGGCTCTGTAACACCCCGCCCACCCGGGGAGAGAGAATGGAGCGCTACTATCGATAAAACTAAACAATTCCACAAATAACAAGGTGTATAGCATCTAAGTCCCACAACAACAAAAGAGAACTACAAATCTCAATCTCTTCAAATAAATACCAAGTCTCTCGAATTACATACAAGAAATAACTCGAAAATAAAATACAAATCTCCAATGCTCAATACATCAAAATAAATACAATCTTCTCAACTTGTATTCTCGAATATTCTTCCCAAAATAATCCTTGCTAAAAATCAATCTCCATAGCGCCCCAAAATTCGTGCTAACCTGCCACTAAAAGAAAATATGAGGAATTACACAATACGATAGGAAAGATGCTCAACAAATATTAGTGGTGAATAAAATGTAACAATACGAATATGAATATTCAAATAAAATGTGAATCTCATAAACAATTATATCAATATAATTTCTCAACAACACATTAACCGGGTCACCAGGCCTCACCACCGTACCGCGCCTATGCATTTTAAGCATATTCGAAAAAAGGAATATTGGCGGGTGCCCAACCTCAGTGCCATATTAAAATTTCATGACAATATGCTCAACACCAAATATACACATGAATCGAAATTAGATTCCAACAAATATTTCCAGATTTCCAAATGAATTTATCAATTCAAATATGAGTCAATAATCACAAGAAAATAAGGAGAATAATACTCGCGAGATTAAGGAGCATATTGTGTAAAACCCCATTCCTTAAACCACCAAAAGGATACCAACAACAATCTGCCCAGAAAAGTCAGATTAAGCCATCAAAATCTTCTCCAAGAATCACCAAAAACTCCTCCATGAATCAACACCAAAAAAGCCCCTAAGAATACCTCAAAACCTAAGGTTAAATGCATAAATGAAAGGGTACAGTTTGTGTATAAAAGAGAGGAAATGAAAAAATGATTATTTTTGTGCCCCAAGGCTGTTCCAAAATAGTAGCCAACGATCCCTTTTTATAAGGTAAAAATATAAGAGTTTGAATCAAACCACAACTCCTCAAAAATACTTGTTATTCACATTTTTTGGGACCATCGATCGATCAATGAAAATCATCGATCGATCGATCATGCCTAAAATCTGACAGTTTCCCTTAAAAATGCCATAAGGCAAAATATTAAAAAAATTATATAAAATCCGTTTTAACTCTGATTTCAATTCCGCTTGAAGTTTTATTCTTCTAAAATCATAACCAGCACATTTAACCAATAAAAATAATTTTATCTCAAAATTTATTTTTCCTCTTTATTTTAAAAAATAACCCAAAAATTACGCTGGTTATTACGATTTCTAATGCCCCGACCCGGGGTCAGGTGGGAGGGAGAAAGTCCATTTCTATTATTTAAGAAAAAACTTTTAATTGCACCATTTTATAATGGTTAAATTATTTATTTTAATTTGAGAAATAGTGACCACTTTATGTAGCTAGGTTTATTAAAAAATGTAGACACCACATTCTAGGACCCCTTAAGTCTCTCCTTAGGTCCCTAGCACCTCCCCTTTCACTACAAACCCTAGGTCATACTTCGAGTATTGATCTAGAGGCCATCGGGCGGCGCTCTCAGGCCCCGTTTGACTCCAGTCAACTCTATCCTCAGAGAAAAATGTCATTTAATCTTTTAAGGTATATGAATCTTCTTTCCAATGGTCCACCCCTTGCATGAATCATCATAACCTTTAGGACGAATGGACCATTTTACCATCGAAATCGATCTGGAGTCCAACGGGTGCTCCAGGGCCCCGATTTGACCCAATCAATTTCATCGTCAGAGGAAAATCTATTAGAATCTTCGAAAGTCACTAAAACCTCTTTTTAACGGTCTGCCCCATGTGCAAAATGACACAACCCTTTGGATAAACGGTCCATTTTCCCTCAAAAATGGATCCATTGGCCACTAGGCACTCCCAGGCTTCATTTGACTAAGGTCAACCCTTCAGCTCGAACGAGACTAAATGAATCTTTGAAGGGAACTCAATACACTTTCCAATGGTTTGCCCTGTGTTCAAATCAGCCTTACGGTACGGACGAACAACCCGTTTTACTCCAAAAGGTCATTGGCCGCTTACAGACCCAATTTGAGCAAAGTCAATTTTTGAACCAAGAGAAAATCTTTGCAATGTTGAAGTACTTCGCATAACCTTTCCAATAATATGCCCCGTGCATGATTCTGACTTACGGTTTGGACGAACGATCCATTACCATCTGATGATCTCCCACCCAAAGGACAGATGAGCGCTTCCAAGCCCTGTTTAACCCAAAGTCAACTCCCGAACCCGGGAGAGGACCAAAGGATTCTTAAAGGTCTCTGAATTACCTTTCTAATGGTATGCCATGTTCATGATTTGGACCAACGAATTGCGTTCTACGACCATTTTTCTAAAAAATCTGCACAAGACTACCGATTAGCAGGTCCATTTCCCTGCTATTGGCAGTGTGCCTAGGTTTACTAGTCGACTGGCAAGGCTAGGTCACTCCCTGGGCACACCTCAGATCCATCAATATTAGTGATCTCAGTAACGTCCTTTTACACTCAGCGAAGTTTCCTTATGTGAAATTCACTTCCATCTTTCATCCTCATCCTTTTCATACCCAATTTAAAAAGATCTCATTATCTCTCATCCATCATTCATCTCAACATTCAAGAAAGATCATTAAGGATCAAGATCAAGCCTCAAATCTCTAAATAAGGTCTAAAAATTCTTCTTTCTCTTTAAATTCTTTATTTTCGCATTAGTTACATTAATTCTTAATCTATCTTTTACTTTAGTTCATACATTAATATCTCATACTTCATTAGTTATATTGCACATACATTATTTTCTATTTAAAAAAAAAAGTGGGTTACACCAACAAATTCCTACGGGATTATCCACAACAATTTCCCAAAACTAAAATACATTTTCTACACCTACACATATAATAAATTCCCATTCAAATTTATGGGATAAACCCCACCCTTAGGTCGCATGCGAACAACGTGGACTTTGATGCCTTTATAGGCTATGTAGGCGTCTCGGGCTAAAACCCGAGACTCGAGTCCAATTTCTCAATTCTCCAATTATTTTTTTTTTTGTATTTGTCTCCTTTTCATCTATACCTTTTATATATATATATATATATATATATATATATATATATATATATTTGTGGGAACATTCATTATAACGATCAATATCTCGACAAACGCATACATTTTATTTTCTAGATATTATTTTGGGAACATTCCTTTAGATGACCTCACTCTATCTTTTCCATGATATGAGTTGGAAAATTCCGATCTCCATTTATATATGCACACACATACATTTCACGAAAAAATTAAGGACAATAGTAAAAAAGCCCATGAGAGACCGGAAGAGCGGGATGGGTACCTAATACCTTCCCATTTTGTAACTTAGCCCCCGAACCTTTGAACTACTTATTTTGTAAGCATCGGTTTGTCTTCGATGTTGCTCTCTCTAGGCGGCAACATGTTCTTTTTCCTGTTTTGTAAAAAATAGGCTGGCGACTCCATCTCTTACATTTACCCCACGCCGATGATGGCCTAAGCGCTCTTAGAGAAAGCAGGGGCAAGACCTTTTCTCCTCTCCTCTCCCCCCGGGGAAAGGAGGACCAAAGGGGGAGAGATCTCGGGATGGACACAGTGGTGACTCCGCTGGGGACTTTCATTCATAAGAGGGCTAGAATCTATTTGCATGGGTGTTATTGTTTTCTGCTTGTGTACGTATGCACCTACTTGTATGTTCCCTTTTTTTCTCCTCTATTATTTCTTATACATATCTATATCATGCTTACATCAAATCACACTCACACACTTGTAGATACTTTCCATGTACACTTCACATTACTTACATGTAGGATCATTTATATCCACATATTGAACTTAGAATATCCATTGTTGGGTGTCATTAACACACACCTTCACTTATCACACTTGTATATATCCATTATAACTCACACTTGTCACACACCACTTGTAGTCAATCCATGTTTAGGTTGACTACAGCACACTCACTTGTAGATATTCACACATCACTCACTCTCACATATCCATGCTTTGTCTAATCTTCATTCTCCATATTAGATTTACCTTTTACACTTGTACATTCTTCCCTATTAATATAATGCACATCATGCTAAAAAACTCTCTCCATAATATGTTAATCAAGAATCATGCATTTTGCACACTACATCACCAAAGAGATTGTCTATTGACCAAATTTTATCCCGTAACTGGGGAGGCACTTCGTGATGGGCTTAAGTGATATGACTCTCACCTTCCATTGGTCAAGTACGTTCGACATATATCGAATGCTTCTCCCCTCATCGTACCGCTTGACCGAAGTCATGACGGGAGGTATATAGGAGGTAACTCATTCACGTAAGTCGAGTATATCGAATTCTCTCTCACACGTATTGTCCCCATGAGGTATATAGTGAAAGAATTCATGTACACTCAGTTATATCAAATGGCTTATCCACACATACCTATTTCCCTCAAAAGTATTACGTATATTGTGGAAGTCATGCCAATGGGGGGAAACCTTCCAATTAACCCAACAAATGCATACCCTCGTATAGGCGTCAAACCTAGGGCACCCATATTTAGTTTGTCGGTTAGTACCCGAAACTCTACCGAAATGATGGATGGGCATGCCGCCCAGATTTTTGTGCGATTTCATCTTTTTCAAAACGGGACCCTGTCCATGAGCCTAGCAATAAGTCCAACCATGTTTTTACATATTTTTAAAACAAATTTTCCCTGGCTCAGTTCCCGTTCGGCATTTCCTTTTGCATTTAAGTAAACCTAATCCATCCGAGAACATAATAATAATAATAATAATAATAATAATAATAATAATAATAATAATAATAATAATAATAATAATAATAATAATAATAATAATAATAATAATAATAATAATAATAATAATAATCATGCTGAGACCCTTTTTTCCCTCTTTCTTTACCAAAAGTGTCAAAAATATTTTTTCCCTCCTTTATCAAAATACCAAAATCATTTTTTGTCCTTTTATCATAAATACCAAAAGTATTTTTCCTCCTTTTTACCCAAAAATATTTTGTCCTCCCCTTTTACAAAAATGTCAAAAAATAATTTCCTACTTTGTCAAAAATAAAAGACTTACATCCTTCTCTTTCAAAAATAAATTCAAATCATTTTTTCTTCTCAGATCGATCGCATACCCAACCCTTGGCCTAGCTCCCTATTGGCTTCGGTCTTCCGTTGAACCTACCATAGGCTTTGTCAATTCCCTCATTACTTCTTTCTAGTTCGGAATTCATCTTCACCTGCATTTCATGGAGAACGTCGACCAAGTACCACATGTGCAGCCAGATTTGATAACGGTTCTAGCGCAACTCTTTGCCGAGATTAAAAACATTCAAACCGAGGTTCATGAGATGCAAAAAAAACGAATCCCAATTCCCGAAGAACTCAGGGTCCTCTTCTCTCGCGCTATGGGTTTGACCGTACCTGAGCCTATTTGGGTCCCCGAGGAATATCATCACGCTCCACGTGCCCTCCTACTAATGGGTCACCACCAACTCAACTCCATATATCGAATCTTGCCCAGCCAGTTGCTAACCTACCCGTGACCATTGATTTGGAGGAGGAAGAGTTAAACAAAGTCAGGACGACCGTAAGAAGTTGACCTAGTCCGAATCTATGAGAACTACATGGATTACACCCATATGTCTCCCTATCCTAAAGCAAGTTTGTCAAAATAATTCAGGATGCCTACCATTGAGAAGTTTGGAGGTAATGGACCCATAATTGTTCATCTTCAAAGTTACCACCGAGCCATGACTCCTATATGCCTCCAAGGAAAATGGCCCAGATGTTTCAATGACTTTGAAGGAAATCGCTCTTAGTTGGTTCCTATCTCTCGAGGAATCCAAGATTAGCAGTTAGAAAGATATTTCCCATGAATTCATGTCACAGTACAAGTATAAAGAAAAGTTAGAGGTTACCCTCCATGATTTAGAAATTCTCAAATGGAATATCGGGGAATGTGTCAGTAACTTCATAGCAAGGTGGAGAGAGAAAGCGAACACCATGACCAATCGGCCTTCTGAAGAGGAGCATGTCAGTATTGTGAAGAAGAACTTCTTACCCGATGTCCGAGCAACATACTACCATTATTTCCTATCCCTCCGGGAACAAGGAGTGGATATTGAATAAATCCTTGACAAAACAGAATTTGAGCCGAAAAATGTATACAAAAAATTCACTCCTAGAAAGTATGAGAAGTTTATCAATACCACAGTTTCAACCATCAATAACATCTCTTAGCCTAAAACTTTATGGCCACTAGAAAGCCTCATTAACCCAGTCAAAAAGGAATATAACGAGCTTCACCCTTCCCTCGCTAAAGTATACCAAGCCATTTTAAGCTGACATCTTATCAAACCATTGGAACCTTGTCCATTACCAAACCCACTTCCCAAAAATTTCAAACCTGATGCCCATTGCAATTTTTACCAAAATATCTAAAAATCACTATTCCCACTGTCGAAATCTAATCTAAGGTCTTATTGACGGGGGTATCATTGACCCACCTGCCAATCCTAAACTAAACATTACCCACAATCCACTCCCAAATTATGAAAATTCCATCTTCCTAGAAGAAGACCCAGAATTTGATCCATCTACCTAGATTGTACCTAGTAAATCACCCATCATACTCATATACTCCCCTAATCCCCTCCAAGTTTGACCATATTTCCTCCTATATCCTACCTTTTTCGCCGATCAGGCTCTGTCACTCCTTACAAGAGCATGCATTGTTGTTTGTACCCGTTTTAAAGGGAAATATATGGAATTATCAATAGTATTGAACCATCTTTTATATTTCAAGATGAAATTGCCCTCAGTAATGACCATTGACTGCTAGAGATTCAGCACATTGTTCTTGAAAGCTCATAAATGAGCTCAAGAGTCAGATAATTGGGTGGTACCTATCGATGAAGTCAACTTAGATGATGTCCTCCAGATCTTGGAAGACTTATTCTGACTAACTTGTGAAATTTGCAGTATGTCCGACATACTTAATGCTTTAAAACTATAAGGGCACCTGGTACCTTCACTTTTACATCTCCCTGTTGAGTGGGAGGATATATACGAAGATTCCATTGAGATTGTGGAATGCATTCTTTTTTTAACCTGTTACTAAATTCTAAGTCATCGACATCCTGGCTTATTTTAACCTTATGCTCGGATGACCACAGCTCCATAGTATCAAGGGTGTGTCATCTTCCCTCTATCAGAAACTGAAGTTCTTCATCAATGGGAAGGTCATCACCATCTTGGGTGATGATAATAACACTGAGAATGTAAGCACCAATAATTCGGTACTAGAGATACATCATGGGGAAAATGATATGCTTCTTTCAGGCTTTCGAGTTAAGCCGCTTTCACTCCCGACAGGGGATGATTTAAAAGATAGAATTTGTCAAGAACACAAGTCTCACGGCAACATCAATGGGATCCAAATGTTCAAAAACATTCACTTTATGCCCAGATTGGGGCTGGGAAGATAACAACAGGGAATACTGTAACCAATAGTGTTGTAACATCCCTTTCCCCCTTGGGGCCTAGGTTATTAGCCATCAACAAAAGAACTCAGAATGCTCCACCAACCTCGGTTGAAGAGAATTTAGAAATTACTAAGACTATCTCAGGGGATTTCTCGAATGGAAGACTAATAAAAGAGGGCGAATATTTCCCCTTTTGTGGCTTTCTCGAGCCATGGCATGATCATGTGGATAAAAAAATGAAACCAATAATGGAGATCTTTGTCCAAGACAGTTACTCATGGGACAAAAGTTCCCAGAATCATATACAACCACTCACTGATAATACTATAGCTTCTACCAGAGATTCCAAGGGAAATGACTCTAAGGATTCATTCAACTTGCAGGCACTGTGGCTGACACTTTGCATGGTCCATTCAAGCACTATATCATCGGATGTATCCTGCCTGATCAAAGCTACTGATACAGATCTCCTTAACTAGAATGATGTACCATTTCCACCTACTGAAATGCAATTTAACCCAGATGTTTATCCCATTTCCTTTTCTTTTGTTGTTCCTCACTATTCTGATGTAATCGAGACCTCTTTCGATGAGGTCCTCGACTCTATTTTTCCCAATAATGAAATAAATAAATAAATATTTTGAGTATCTTATTGTGCCTTACATTAATTATCTTGATGCTAATCAAACTCTTAATGATGTTGATTTTACAAATGAACAATTATTAATTGATCTTAATAAGGTTAATGATAAACAACATAACCACGTTTTAGTTTATGAAGATGAAACTGTTGTAATTAATGTCGATTATAGTAGCCAAAGGGCGATATTAGGATTGGCTCTACCCTTGATGATCAAGATCACGTGCAACTTAAAGAATTATTGAAGAAATTTGTGGATATTTTTGCATGGTCCTATGATGACATGCCCGACATTGATCCCGAGATCGCTCAGCAAGATATTTTAACGCTCCCAGAATGCAAATCGATCAAACAAAAACTGTGAAATCTCCGCAATGAATGATCTCTTAAGCTTAAGGAATAGGTGGTCAAATAGTTTAATGTGGGTTTAATTCGTGTAATAGAATATCCCACATGGCTAGCTAACATCGTACTCGTGCAGAAATTCAGAGGAAAGGTTCGCATGTATGTTGACTATCGAGATTTGAATAAGGCCTCTCAAAAGGATGATTACCTACTACCCAATATCAACATTATTATGGACAATACGTCCAGTCACGCTCTCAAGTCATTTGTTGATGATTTTTCCAGATATAATCAGATCAAGATGCACCCAGGTCATCAAAAGAAAACTGCATTCATCACCCCTTGGGGAACCTTCTTACACTGTTATGCCATTTGGTCTCAAAAATGTAGGAGCTACCTACCAAAGGGATGCCATAACCATACTGCATGATCTAATACACATAGAAGTTGAGTTCTATGTGGATGATATGATTGTCCAGTCTAAGACTCGAAAAGTTCATGTTCCCACTCTGGAAGTTCTTCGAGTGACTATGGCGATACCAAATTCGACTTAACCCACATAAATGTATTTTTGGAGTTAGTAAAGGAAAGATATTGGGATTTATGGATAGGAGTTGATACTTCCAAACTAAAATCCATACTCGAAATGCCACCACACCAAATGGAGTAAGAAGTTTGGGGATTCCTTGGAAAATTACAGTATATCAGTCAGTTCATCATCCAGTTGACTTCTATCTGTGAATACATCTTTAAAATCCTTCGAAAGGATTCCACTAAGGTTTGGAATGAATCTTGTTAGCAGGCCTGAGACCAAATCAAATAATACCTAGCCCGACCTCCAGTACTCATGCCACCACAGCCTGGTCTACCCCTACTCCTATACCTGAACGTAACACACGTAATAGTTGGGGCTTTATTGGCCCATTACCTTGAAGCAGGGTTCTAAAAAATGCGGGGCGTGATTGAGGCATGGAGGCCAAGCCTTAAGCCTTAGAAGCCTAGGCGGGCCTAGGCGTAAAAAGGCGTGAAAAGGCGTTTAGGCCTTCTTAATATATTTTAACATTTTTTAACCATAACAAGGCTATTAAAATACAAAAAATGCACAGATCATAAAAATATGTCTGAATATATGCAAATTAAAATACTATTTGATTATTTTGGATGAGATAATGGTTCGGTTTGTAAACAAATTCTTTAAAAGTTGACATCATTTCACTAAATCATTGTTGTTTTTAGAAAAAGTGCGCCTTAAGGATTTTACCAAGAATAAAGCATGAAAAGCGTAAGGCGAGGCGTTTCTCCCAAGCCTTAAGCCTAGGCGGGTTTTTTAGAACAGTGTTGAAGTAATCCGTAAAGAGAGAGACATCTATTACTCCACTCGCAAGTTGGCCAAGTACGAAGTTAATTACACTTCCTTAAAAAAATCATGTTTCACCCTTGTCTGGGTCATCACAAAATTACGACACTACATGCTCTCTTTTCCCATCAAACTCATATATCGAATGGATCCTATCAAATACCTACTCGAGAAACCTGCCATGTCTAGTTGAATTACTCGATAGTTAATTATTCTAGATGAGTTCGATATTGTGTATATCATGCAAAAAGCCAAGAAAGGAAGAGTTGTCTCGGACTACCTCGCTGACTACCCTATGGAAGAAACCGATGCTTGGATTTTTGAGTTTCGGGATGAAAATATCCTTTGTACCTCCCAAGAAGAACTCCGATGGAAAATGTTCTTTAATGATCCGCCAACAAGAAAGGGTATGTCATTGGGATACTCCTAATTAGTCCTGATGACTCTCACAATCCCATTGCCATCAATCTGAATTTTCCCTGCATTAACAACATGAACGAAGTATATAAGATACGCCTCAAAGTCTCTCTCAAGAAAGGAATTTGATACCAAGATGTCTACGAGGATTCATCCCTCATCATCGAACAAGTAATCAGAAGACGGAAAGTCAAATACGAAAAACTCTTTCACTTCCATGACCACCTAGAAGAGTTAGCCTCCCAATTCCAAGATATCACCTTCCACTACCTACCCCGAGCAAAGAACAACTTAGTTTATGCCCTTGATACCTTAGCCTCCATAGTCGACATGCCCAAAGGAATAATGATGGCCCCCTTCCTAGTCTAAAAAAAAGCTAAATCTACCCACTGTTACCACATCGAGATAGTCACGGAAGAAGATCCTGATATAGTTGATTGCTAGTACAATTATATTTGATGCTTCCTCAAGCATGGTAGGTATCCCCAAGATTCTAACAAGAAAGACCAAGCAACCCTCCGCAAACTGGCTACCCAGTATATTGTCTGCGATAAAGCACTGTTCAAGAGAAACTTCGATGAAACCCATTTATACTGCATCCAAGTGGCTAACATTGAAGAGATGATGCAAAAAATCAACAGTGGGGAGTGTGGAACCCGCATGAATCGCCCTATGCTCGCTAAGAAAATTATCTAATAGGGTTATTATTAAACTACCATGGTTCAGGAATGCATCGCCTATGTTTGAAGATATCTTAAATGCTAGCAATTTTCCAACCTATAACACTTGCCTCCACGGGAATTATACAACATGACATCTCCCTGATCGTTCTCCACATGGGGCATCGATATCATAAGAAAAGTTACACCCAAATCCTCCAACGGCATGAATTCATCTTGGTTTCCATTGATTAGTTCATTAAATGGATCAAAGCTGAGTCATACGCAGTACTGAAGGCCAAAAAGGTGGTCAAGTTCATGCAGAAAAATACCATCTATAGATATGGGGTGCCTCATGAGCTAGTGTTAGAAAACGGGTTACATTTCGAGGCAAAAGTCAAAAAAGTGGTTGACGAGTATAGGATTCAGATACATAAATATTGTCCCTATCGACCTCAAACCAACGATGCAGTCGAAGACGTTAATAAGACCCTCAAAGAAATCATCAGCAAGATGATCGAAACTATCGAGATTGGGCCGATCAGATCCCTTACACCTTCTGGGGCTACTGCACTTTAGTTTGAGCATCTACTAGGGCTACCCCTTACTCTCTGGTTTACGAATTTAAAGTAGACCTACTCGTCAAGCTAGAAATTCCTTCACTATGCATCATACTTGAAAGCAAATCAGCGAGGAAGACAGGTATCAGTGTCGTCTTAACGAGTTATCGCTCTTGGACGAGAGAAGGCTAAAATATTTATATCATATACAAGGGTACCATCACCAAATAGTACGATTATTTAATAAAAGAGTCAAAGACCGTGGTATCCGAGAAGGAGATTTAGCCCTTAAAGAGATCATAGAACCCATTTAAGACCACAAAGGGAAATTCAAGCCTAATTGGAGGTGACCCTTACATTGTGAACAAAATCATATCTGATGGTGCCACTACGTTCACTGACCTCGATAGGAAAGAGATGGATCGTCTAGTCAACTTGGACCGCCTCAAGAAATTCTACCCTTAGTCCGAAATCTCGACATGTTACAACTCTTCTCATCACCCTTCTATTCTTAAAAAAAATCTTCATTTCCTTCTACTTATAACTACGTGGATCCCGATCCTCTAAAAATATTTTTTCTTCCAAAAATGAAACTCATAAAATTTTAAAACCCCCATAAGTACGTAGGCAGCTCATACGCTTCAAATGAGCACGACCCCCTAATTTTTCACAAAATGCTATTATTTTCTTATCTCTGAGAACGGCGGTTCATTTTTATCATTTACATGAAAAAAGGGATTATATATGCCTTAGTGATTGGTATAGATAATTCAAATGAAAAAGTTAATCAAGAGGCACAATAATATAATTAAAATTTTCTTTATTCCATAAATAACAAAATTCTGGTACAATTACATCGGCATAGGGAATCAAACAGCTTCCCCCGCCAACCTAATCTTATTTTCCTAAAAAAAAACAAGACAAACTACTCCTAAACAAGAGCTTCTGAATTTATTCCCATACATAACCAAACATAACATCATACAAAAGCTTCATAAATAAAACTACCCAGGGATCCTACCCACGCCTTCCATAAGAACCAGCCCCATCATCATCTACATCTTGGGGTCCCTAATATTTCCCTGCTTGTATGGGATACCAAAGGCACTCCATGGAACGGTAATCCAGGACTAGCCTAGGGAAAACAACAAAACCTCCCTCCATGGCGTCAAACATGATGAGCCATCTCTGTCCAGTCTCTTCAACAGAAATTTTAACCACTACCCTCCTCCATAACCACTTCATGTAATCACTAGAAGCATGGCAAGCTCTACCAATAGATTAGGAATGATGGGCTGATGGTTGACTATTCTCGCACAAAGAGCCCATTCGCATGCGCGAATGTTTTGCCAAATCCTCCACAAGAAAGAGGTCTAGTGTCTGAGGTGGCACAATCTTCTCCCATCAATATTAACGTAGGAACCGCCAGGAAAATTAGAAAGAAGTCTTTGGGAGGCCAGCCAATTGAACATACTGGTATTCCCCTAATTCGAGAATGGACTGCAACTCTCCCCACCAAGGCACTAACCAACGCAAACCTCGAGACTCGTGTTCCACAAACTAGTTCTCCGAGCTCTCGATATTTAGGCTTAAACGGATAAAGTAGCGAGTGAAGAAGTTTGGCCCAACTGCTATGGAATATTTAGGAAGGACCGCCATACGAAATCTCTTTGATAGACGCATAAAGAGCATAACTGGGTTACCCCTCAGGAAGTCAGAATGGCCTTCCTGCCAAGCATCTAGAGCATTCAGAGTCTCCGCTAGTATCACTGTCATAGGATTACGATGGTATGACATCCATGAAATGATGGTTGTAAGTACAAGTCCCTAGTCACCAACAGTAGTTTTGAAGTTAAGATTAGGAGGATGAATTCGTCATAGCCCGCATCACTAACATCCTATAGATGCACAGAATGCAGCACCGCCGGGAGAAAGATCATTTATCCCGTAACTAATGGCCGATCTGTCGAGGGTGAGATATGGATAAGTCCTGCTAACAGCACTGAGAGAATTTAGGTATAGCCATCGCAACACTAGGATTTACCCCAGTATGGCATAGTACTCTTCATAAGTCGGCCAGACTTCGTCCAAGACAAAGAAAAAGACATGGTCCTCGGGGTACCAGAATTATACTGACACCATCATTATGTTCCATTCAATAGGCCTACTGCGCGATAAGGAAACCCGACACAAGTTGAAAGCATCGTTGTCTACATTATATGAGCACATATCCTCTAAGTTTTTGAGGTAAGAAGCGAATCCAACACTTTCTGAACGATCCATATTGGCAATGATTAGACGAGAATCAAGAAGTAAGAAAAAGAAAGGAAATGTGGATAGGTGAAGATAATACTCCAACATTACCCCTTTTGTAATTGAAAAACTTGGGTAAAAACAAAGGTCCTGCGAAATTCAGAGAAAACCCTACCCCATCAATAACCAAGTAGTTGAAGAAGGGGAAATCAAATCCCTTGGGTGATTAAACTGCACTGACCTGTCGACAGGCAGGATAAGAATTATGCCAGTAGGTATCCCCCTATTTTTGGAAAGTTTCCTTTTTCTTGTCAAAGTCGAAAACTCAATAAAAATAATTTTTATTCTAAGAAATTCATAATTTCCTTCTCCCTATATTTTTACTCATCCTATTTTGAAATAAATTATCCTTTAAGTTATTTTAAATCCTTTTTATGGTCTCAGCAAAAAAAGTAAAAAGTTCATATTCATTAAGTCATTAAGGCAGAGATAAATTAATACAAACTTCATTCCATTGCATATATATTTCTTTATTACACATGCTTTATAGGAAAACACAAAAAATGGGAGTCAGCCCGATCCCCCACACTCTCTCTAAACATTCCCTCTCTTTCACTTTCTTTCTCTTTCTAAGACCCCCTTATCCCTACAGCGTACGCCCTTCCCAGCTACGAGCTGAAGAGCCTCCACTACCCAATCCAGACCCCTCCCCAGATGAAGCAGATGGCACCAAGAAATAAGGAACCGAGATCGAGTCCCATATGTGTGTCGTTGCTAAAGCCACCCAATATCGGATGTCCTTCATACAGGTAGTCGACACCCGAATATACTACATGAAAAATAAAGAAATAGCAAATCAGTCAATCTGAGGCAAAGAACAAATCAAAAGGAAAAAAGTCAAAGAAAGAAATAAAAGGTATACCTCTGACCAAAGGACATCCTCTATCATCCCTAGCACCTCCGGATCCATCGTATTGGGTCGATGGAGCATAAGCACCGATCCTTCCTCAAGGCATCAAATTTTATAGGAAGGAGGAGCCAATAGTAAAAACGAAACCTCTAACGTCCCTACCACTATTGATATCGACGCACCACCTACACTATAGGCAGACCCCACTGGACAAAAAGGGCCCCTACCAGAAATCACAGCATGAAGAGGCATAACACCATATATGTTGGGTGACATCAGCTAGCTCGACACAAAATTCAGATAACAATAGGTCATCTCCGTGCAGGTAAATGATGAATAAGACTCATCGACCATCGCCTCCACCCTCGCCTCCTCCACCATCTCACGCTCCCGCCTTATGTTCCTCGGAGGTCTCGCAGGTGGCACCATCACCTCATCCTCCACAACATGTCGAACTAATGTTTCCCCCAGATACCAACAGTAGTCGAGCTCATGCACCAACAGACGACACAGTTGCGTATTCCCCTCGATCACCCATGTGTGCTGGATAGTCGTCCCCTAAGGATACAAGGTCACAAGCAAGATCCCTAATAAATAATCAATATTTGAAAAAGACATCAAAGAAAAATTCTCTCAAAGAGGAAAAAAAATTGACCCCATCACTCGTTTGGCCATTCAAGACCTGACGCATCACTGCCAAAAAGAGAGATTGCCTCGACTGCTGGTTGGACTTTCACCATCGATATATACGGAAGAAGTTCCTCACTGAATCATACTTTAAACCTATCAAATAGGAGTTAAGCCTAATCACCTCATAAAACCACGTCTACAGAGGACAGGGGTCATCAATCAAGGAATCAAAGAAAGAAATAAAATGCATAAAGGAAAATGCAAAAAGGAAAGAATACCTCTAAAAGATATGTGGTGCCAGTTGAATGCATCCAAAGACGAATAAAGGCTCACCAAAGTCAGGTTCCCCCAGTCAAAGAGAGGGATATTCGAAAATACCCTAAAATAAGGCAAAAACCACAAATGGATGATGTCGTCACTCGTCGCCACAAAAAATACTCCCAGCAAGAAAAGAATGAATAAACGGGCCATATTTTGCACTTGTGGCCTGTCATTCTCATCAATCTTCCGACTCAATAAAATATACTTCAAAAGAGATGGACGGGTGGAGTCCCCCAAGACTATCCTCCTAACATCACCCAACATCGCCTCCACCACCGTCAGTGTCACTCGTAAAGTCCGGTCCACCTCTATCTGGGCCCCCTCACAGTCCAACACCAGTAGCTATTGTACATCGATAGGAGTTATCATCATCTCACCAAATCCAAAATTCATGGGGTGGTAATATCCCACCACCTTTCTCCTACGGCACAGAGGACAGTCGTCGAATGGAGCGTCTCATCCAATGCAGACGCCAAACTACCAAAGCCATCTGATAACACCACCCAACGTACCATCGGAAGAAGGTGCTCCCAGACATCCTTGAACACCGTCATCCCCTGAGAATGCAGGTTCGATGTAGATATATCAGTCTGTCAAAGATAAAGGAAAACCCCTTATTGAAATTAAAAAAAAATAAGGAAATACAATAAGTAAAAATAAATACACCAAAGGCCATTAACACTTACGTAACCACTAGGGTTAACCACCCTAGAGGATCGATGGTGCCCCAGCTCATGCAAAAGAGCCTCTGCACGTTTACAACTGGCTCAAACGAGTCAAAGGCCTTCTCATTTCCCAGCACTAGGTGTGCCCTAACCCGCCACTCCAAATACGCCCAGTCATCAACACTCAACCAGGCCATGTGGATCGTACTTCTTGAAAAATTTGCCATTTATTAGTCTTGGAAGAGAACACTAGAATAGTTCGCAAAAAGTAAAGGCATAAGATAGAAGATTTGAAAGCTGTGAAAAATAAAGAAATACCGCCCCTTTTATAGAAGGCTAAGAAGCATGTCGATCGGCAGTGCCGGCCACATATCGATCGGCACTGTCCCTTCACCAGCCTGAGTTAGTTAAAAAGACCGTGATACTGCCATTCGGCACCCTCTACACCCTGCTTGCCGGCACCTCCCTAAAATTTTGTACAAAAATTCCCAAAATAATACCAAAAATCCCCAGAAAATTCCTAATATTACCAAATGAATTTTAGAACCTTTTTCACCAGAAAGACATTTTTTCAAGCCTCTCAAATCCCCAACTGGATTAATACCATATTTTTCTCCCCAACTCAAACCCCATAATTCCTCAATGGAATCCCAAAATTATTCCCCAGAGGAATTCCCAAATCCAATTGGATATTTTCCCAATAATGTCTCCAAGGGAAATCGCAGAAATTGAAGAAAATTCCCCAGCAAAGCTGCACCCAATTCTTGAATTTGTATCGTTTCCCCAGTGTAGTCTCAAAAACTTCCTCAGGAAATCTATGCCCCACAACTTACTTCATGTCCTCTGAATTAACCACGGCCCTTAGAATTGGTCACTCTTACTAAAGTCCTCAGAATTGACCTCAGCCCTCAAAATTGGCTTCGACCTTAGAATTGGTCGTACCTCTACTTAAGCCCTCATAATTGGTCACTCCCATCTTAAGCCCTCAGAATTGTCTTCGACCCTCAAAATTGGTCACTTCTACTCAAAGTCATCGCAATTGACCTCGACCCTCAGAAATGGTTACAACTTACTTAAGGTCCTAAGAATTGACCTCGGCCCTCAGAAACGGTCGCAACTTACTTAAGGTCCTCAGAATTAACCTCGGCCCTCGGAATTGGTTGCTTCTACTTAAAGCCCTTAGAATTCGCTTCAACCCTCAGAATTGGTCGCTCTTACTTAAAGAACTTAGAATTGGCTTTGACGCTAATAATTGGTCACTCTCCTAATCGGGTCCTCAGAATTGACCTCGACAATCAGAATTAGTCACCTCTACTTAAGGTCCTAAGAATTAAACTCAGCCCGCACAATTGGCCGCTCCCAACTTAAGCCCTCAGAACTGGCTTCGACCCTTAGAATTGGTCGCTCCCCACCCTAGATCCTCATTATCGACCTCGGGTAGGGAATTAGCCATTCCTAGCATTACCTTAGGTCCTTAGAATTGGTCTCGACCCTCTGAATCGATAATCCTTGTCCCTTAGGTTTCGCAGAATCGACCTCTCTCCTATAACATCATGTGGTGTCTATTCGACGACTTTCACTTGTTACAAGCTCACCCATCGGGGGGATCTATATACACCACGTTCTAGGACCCATTAAGTCTATCCTTAGGTCCTTAGCACGTCCCCATTCCACAAGAAACCCAAGGTCATACTACGAGTACTGATCTAGAGGCCATCGGGTGCTCACGGGTCCCGTTTGACTCCGATCAATCTATGATCAGAGAAAAAGCTCAATATATATTTGAAGGGATCTAAATCTAATTTTCAACGGTCCACCCCTTGCGTGAATTGGTATAAATGTTCAGACGAACAGACCATTTTATCAATAAAAATCGATCTGGAGGCCACGAGGCGCTCCCGAGCCCCAATTTGACCCCAATCAACTTCAACGTCAGAGTAAAATCTCTTTGAACCTTCAAAAGGCACTTAATCCCCTTTCTAACAGTCTCCCTCGTGTGTGAAATGGCATAACCATTTGTACAAACGATCCATTTTCCCTCAAAAATTGATTCAAAAACTACCGGGGCCTCCTGATCTCCGTTTGACCAAGATTAAAACTTCATCTCGAATGATACTGAATGAATATTTTAATGTCACTAAATACCCTTTCCAACGGTCTATCCTATGCCCAAATCAGCCTTACGGTACGGACGAACGACCCATTTTACTCCGAAGGGTCACTGAGCGCATTCGGTCCCCGATTGACCAAAGTCAACTTTCTAAACCAAGCAAAACTCTTTGGAATTTAGAGATACCTCGCATAACCTTTCCAATAGCCCACCCCGTGCTCTATTTTGACTTATGATTTGGATGAACTATCCATTACCATATGATGATCTCCCGTCCAAAGGATCGACGAGTGTTTACGAACCCTGCTTAACCCAAAGTCAACTCCCAGGCCTAGGAGAGGCCTAAAGGACTCTTCAAGGTCTCTGAATTAATTTTTTAATGGTATGCCATGTGCGTGATTTAGATAAAAATATTGCTTCCTATGACCATTTTTTCAAAATAATCTGCACGAGACTGTCAATTGATAGGTCCATTTCCCTGCCTATTGGCATTGTGCCTAGGGTTACCTGCCGATTGGCAGGGCTAGGTCTATGCTGATTGGCACACCCATTACCTTATAAATAGAAGGAATTACCTCACTCCCTAGTGACACCTATATCCATCAATATTAGTGATTTCATCAACGTTCTCTTGAAATCAACGAAGTTTTCTTGTGTGAAATTCCTTTCCATCTTTCATTCCTATCCTTTTCATACCCAATTTAGCAAGATCTCATTTTCTCTCGCCCATCATTCCTCAACAATTAAGGGAGCTAATGAAGGATCAAGATCAACGCTCAAATCTCCAAAGAAGGTCCAAAATTCTTCTCTCTCTTTAGATTCTTTATTTTCGCATTAGTTACATAAATTCTTAATATAGCATTTACTTTAGTTCATACACGTTGACATGTCATACCTTATTAGTTATATTACACATACTTTATTTTCAATTAAAAAAAACAAAGAAAAAGAGGGTTACACCTATAAATTCCAACGGGATTATCCACACAATTTCCCATAACTAAAATACATTTTCTACACACACACACACACACATATAATAAATTCCCATTAGAATTTATGGGATATACCCCACCCTTAGGTTGCATGTGAACTGCATGGACTTTGATGCCTTTATAGGCTAAGTAGGCATCTCAGGCTAAAACCTGAGACTCGAGTCCAATTTCTCAATTCTCCAATTCTCCAATCTTCTCATTTTCGCATTTTTCTCCTTTTCATATATACCTTATTTTAATATATATCATATTTGTGATCTTCATTGATGTTATATCCAAAATATATTATCGTTTCATCATAACGATCAATTTTTTGATAAACGCATACATCGTATTTTCTAGATATTATTTTGGAAACATTCCTTTGGATGACTTCACTCTATCTTTTTCATGATATGAGTTCGACGATTCCAATCTCCATTTACATATGCACGCACACTCACTTCATGGAGAAATTAACGAAAATAGTAACTGAAAACGTAAGGACTCCCGATTTTGAAATCTTATTACCAAACGTCAATTTTCAATTTCCTTTATAGTTGCGGAAGCGAGATGGTTCAATTAAACAAGTACACACCAAATTTTAATTTCTTTCAAATTAAAATTAAACCAAGTGAAATAAGATTAAATCCATACATATTTTAATTTCACTTAAACCAAATTAGTTTAACTCAAGTCCTAGAAATTTTCCTAACAATATTAATTCATTTTTACAAATTAGGTCAAACCAAATTTTATCAAATCAAAGTAAATGACTTGAACTAAATTAATTAAACATTATCCAAATTAATTAGCATCAAATTAAACAAGTAGTGATTTAAACCAAATTTTATCTTTTTACCTAAGAATGCATCTAATGTGAATCTTGCGCAAGATAAAATAAACAAATAACCACTACGCCGCGATGTATGAGGAAAAACTCACAAACGGGAAAAAACCTGGGACGGACCTAGCCATAAGTCCACTAAGTTTGGTATTTTGCAAGTACAAGCAAAAAGACTTACAACACTCGACTCGACTCCCTTTAAGACCCGATGCTTCTTCTAGTACCGACCTCCGCTTAGTTGACAATCCCGGACTCCACCGGAACCTTGGAATCCACCAATGAGGCTCTAGGAAAAAAACCTCAACCACATATGGTGCCTTTCACCATATGAGAACGCCGCAGCTAAAACACGAACTTCTTCTTTATAGGATGTAGAAGGAAATCCAAACAAACTCTTCAAATGGTAGAGTAAAACCCGGTGCAAAACACTCCAAGCAATGATATATATATATATATATATATATATATATATATATATATATATTGAAACTTGGAATAAACAATATGGATAAAAACAAGAGTATTTAATGATTTTTTCTTAAAAAATAGACACTCAAAACATGAACTTTTTCTTGGAAAATTGAACTCTCAAAACTGTCTCTAGGAGATGGAATAATATGAAAAATTTAAGTTGAAAAAGTTGGCTCCCACACCTCTTAAGTCTGTTTAAAAGTTAGTGGATAAAGGTGAGAGGAAACATGGGAAAAACTACTCAAAACTTCCAAAGAAATTTCCCGCCTGAAATGTCGTTCAAATGAGATTTTCGTTCGAATGAAGTCTCGTTCGAACGTCTCTTTTAATGAAGTTCCAATGGACAAAAATATAAAGTCACTAGTAAACTCATCAGAATTCTCGTTCGAACAGCATTCTCGTTCGAACAATAATTCGAACGATGTTCCAGTGGACCAATAGAAACTCGTTGGCAAAACCTCATTCTAACGACATTCTCGTCCGAACGAAAAACTCGTTCGAACGACAATATCGAACGAACTTCCAGAAAGCTTAAAATTCGATTTTTAGCCCAGAAACTTCATTTTAAAGTTTTAATGAAATCTTTATGAAAATAAACAATAGTTTAAAATAAAAGTTATACCCAATGAAAAATGTTCCAAGCTCCTATATATATATACTAGGATGTACCCGTGTCGACGGCACGGCGATAAATTTGTTCCCGTGATAAATATGTACACGTGCCGATGGCTTTGTTCCCGTGATAAATGTGTACGCGGTAAAATAATTTAACTCTATTGCATTCTACCCAACTCGCTTCGTCCAGCCCACGAGTCATAATAATCATGTACTCGTGCCGATGGCACGGTGATAAATTTGCTCCAAAGTATTTGGGATTATAGAACCCTTACACTCTCATGTACGGTATTATTCATTTGACACTTTTATAACACTACACAGTTTAGCTACATGTTTTTGTAACACTACATATTCTACCTAAAAGTTGGTGTACCTATGTCGATGGCATAGTGATAAAACAATTCGATGCATATCTAAATATATAAAAAGGGTTTAAAGCATATCCCGCATCAATAGGATTGTCTTAATTCTGTCTAGAGTTCAACACATCGCAGCCATATAATTTTAATCATTAAAATTTAAGTGGTGAGAATATGATGATTGTTGAAAAAATGTTTAAACAATTAAAATTATTTACTATAAAAGTGACACGATCATATATAATCACCCTTTAAAACAATAAATAAAAAACTCTAAATTATCACAACTCAATACAATGGGTAACAATGCATAATCCAAATGATCGCTTGCATTTCTTACTACATTTTTTGTCCTCATAATTAATTTTAAAATATTAAAATATGAACAACTTCACCATATGAGCTTTTATAAACTTGTGTCCAACATCAATATATAATTCTTTTAAAAAAAGAATGCAATAGACAAAACTTTAAAGAGAAAAAATCTATTATATTGAAGACTTAAATGTCAAATAATGACTTTTAAAATCTAGAATAAAAAAAACTATAAGCTCTGATATGGAAAAGAAATTATCCCTGTCTTGCTATAATTACAATGTAAACAATATTCCCGTAATGGCCTTTTAAAACTTGGAATAAAAAAACCTATAATCTCTTAGAAGGAAAAAAAAATTCTCCCCATCATGCTATAATTACAACTCTTTTAAATTCCTGTAGTGGTGCTAATTGAGAAATCTCCAATTATCTCCTAAAGACACCTAGTGATCTTTCTCACTCTTGGCCTAGGTTGTATAGCAACAATTTTTACAACTATACTGTTCCCACTCCTTTATGGGATGTTGACCAAGAGGAGATCTCTTTTCAGAGATGCAGAAATCCTCGAGCACGATTCCTTCTTCCCTCGATATTTAAAAAAAAAAGTAAGTTCTACCTTGATTAAAAACATACTACAACAATACATATTTAAAAATTTTAAAGATTAAATCCCCTCATGTATATCATTCTATCAACGCTTCTACCAAAATTTTGGACAGAATAGGCTTTGGCGAAATCAAATATATAAAAGCCTTTTTATACTAAATTCATCGCATTAACAGATCTCTAGATAGCCATGTCTACATCTCATCACTAAGGGGCAAAATGAATATATAGAATAAAATCATTAAGAATATTATAAGATCATGAGTTTGCCCTATTTGTGGACGTATTATAATACATTTTGTTCTTAAATTATTTGCGGCGAAATCTCAGACATCATAGACTATGGAACATGATTCCACAACTGAAAACATCCCCTAAATATTATACTCCTTTTGCCACATGAAGTGTGAGGAAAGAAGGTTATTGGCAAAAGTAGAAAACAAAAACATCTGAATAAATAACAAAAAAACCATAATTGACCACTAAAATTTACATAAAAACCAAATTTGCAACAAAACAAAACCTTTAGGTGCCCTCATGTATATTAAGATAATCAAAATGATACATAGACGAAATCAGAAATAACCAAAATGATGATGAAAAATATCAATACGGTGTTTTGTTTTCCTTTTATTCTTTCGGTAGAACTCAATTCACACTGTGTTGATTAAATCCCTGAGTTAGAACCCCTATACAAAGAAAGAGACTTTAAAAATTAGTTATGAACGAAACATACAAATCAACCCACATATAAAGAAAGTGCCATTAAATTAGTCATAAAAAACATACAAATATACCAAAACAATCCCAAGAAAGAAGAAAGAAAGGATAGGAAATTACCATCTGGAGATTTTTTCAAAGATTAAGAAGGCTTACAAATATTCCAAACAAAACAAAAAATCCATAATAGAAAAGGATTGCTTTTCATCGCTGACTCCTCTATTTTGGAGAATATAGTAGACCTCCATAGTGAAAACAAAACAAAAAAAAATCAAGAATCAATTCATAAAGTTTGTAATACATGTACATGTAATACATGTTTTTCAACATCAAACCCAAGAATGATGTCTTCTCTTTAAAGATCCATCTAATACATTGGTTTTCAATTTGCAGTGATGACACCATATTTATCACCCACTGTCTGGCTTTAACTTCTGGTGTATAAACAATACTAACGACATGTGATTGGGATCCTGGATATAGCCCCTATTGGATTAAACTTTTGTACCCTCGTTCCATGTTTATTCTTTTCATATTCAAGTATGACTTAATAAATATATATGAATTATGGTCTTCTATAAAAAAAAACTCAAATACACGGGAGCACAAATGAGTTATCAGATACGCAATAACATGGACCAGTACAACAACATGTATCAAATAAAATGGATGCATATTCAAATGGGTAAAAGTGGATAGTATATAAAATGGATGCATATTTAAATGGAAGCAACACGCATCTTTTCTTTGCTTCTTTAGGACATGAAAGATTAGCACCTTTAACAAAGCTCCATAAAAAGGAGTAAATATTTAATAACTCAGTGCTATAAAGCTCTATAAAAATGCAAATTTAAAACAAATCATATGCATTAATATATAATATATTACAAAACCGAATTGTATCAAATAAATAAAATTAATTTTGTTTACCTCAAAACTTCATGAGCTCTTCAACTTCAATCTCAATAATCTGCATCTGTCTGATAAAAGCCTAACTTCAAACATATCAATTTTTAAGAACCAAACTAATTAGGAAGCTAAAAATTCTGAAGAAGACAAATCGATTTTTGAAAATAAAAAAAAACATCAACCGGTTCTTAAAGGAAAAACAACTCGATAAAAAAAACATCACAACCTTTGGAACCAAACCGAAATCGTTTTTGAACCAAACATCACAGGAGAGGGATGAGGACGTGCAGAACCTATAGAGGGATGAGGATGCACCAAATCGAGAACAAAACCTTCCCCTGCTCGCGTCTTGCAGGAGAGGGATGAGGACGCGGTTGGTGGTGGACTTAACCGGAGTGAGAGGGAGAGGATGGTGGAGAGCGATGGACTGAACCGTGGTGGAATGAGGAGAAGGATGTGTATTGCCGGGCCTTTATTATTGAGAGAGGATGAAGGATGTGCACAGCTGCATCTACAGAGAGACTGTCTCCTCGAGCCTTGTGCTCTGTTTGTCTACAAAGGGACTGTGTATTGTGTATAGCTGGGTCTTTATGCAAGCGAAGGAATCATGCGTAGAGTTCTCCATGTGCACTATCCTAAGCCCTTACAAACATTTAATCTCAGCCACCAGTTGATAAAGCCTAAACTTATCAACTTTCGATCTCAGCCGTGAGTTAGCCAACACCAAAAGTCCCTCCTCTTTTATTATATATATATTTAAAATGCATTCATACCTTAGGAGCAATGGAACCAACGTTTGTTGACGTAGAAACGAGGCACACTAAACTCGGCATTTGATGAAGCTTTATTATCTTGGCCGCTACGTCTTCAACTAACACGTCATAAGATTGAACGGATAAACTTGAAAGCTATCCTATGACATAAATGTTTTTGTACGAAATTCATCCAATACTACATTAAGACTCAATCGGAGAATTGTGTCCTTACAGTAATGTAACAACCCAGGTTTTTGAGCGACTATTTTGCCTGATGGGCTAATTTTATAAAATAGGGGATGTTGGAGTAAATATTATTTCCCGCGATACTTAGGGATAATATTTACTATGTTTTGTCTATTTACCGTTATGAGAAGGTAAATAGCATTATATTGTGATATTTTGCGTCGTTGTATGTAAAACGACGGTTATGACCTATATTTAAATTTGGGTGTAATTAATGAAATCAAATGAAATAAGAACACAAAAATAGTTCACACTTTCCCGAATGCCAAAATAGGGGGTGCGATTGTTTTTAGAATAGTCGAGATAGTCGAAATAAGTGCCCAGTTATAATTTTTGAGATTCGGGCATTTTTAAGGGGTTATGACTCAAATTAGTGGTTACGAGTCATTTTGGTGGTGTATTAGCAATTAAAAGTGGGGATTTATGTGTTGAGACCCGTATAAGTTCCCCCACTCCCTTTTTTTTTCTTTATTTTTGTGAGAGAAACCAAAGGGGAGAGAGAGAGAGAGAGAGAGAGAGAGAGAGAGAAGAGAGAGTTGGGAGAAATGGAGAGAAAGAGAGAAAATGGAAGATTAGGGCTGGATTCCGTCGCAACCGGAGGTGATCAGAGACTACGAACCTCGAGGCAAGTTTCTTTCTTGCTAGATATTGATTTAATGTGATAAATTTGCATGTGTAGTTAAGTTTTGGGAGGTTTAAACCATAAATGGGTTTTTGGTTGATTTTGGTGTTTAACCCTTAATCTTATGTTTTAATTTGATTTGAGGAGAAATAAGTAGTTGTTTGATGTGTAGAAATGGTTTTGTAGTAATATTTGTTGTTGTGGTTGGGTAAAATATTGGGTAGAAGCTTGAACGGCTCGTTAATGGCCGAAACAGCTTCTCGGGGAAGAAGCTGTCCGCCAGGATCGATCGATCGAGCCTGGGGGATCGATCGATCGAGGCCTTCGATCGATCGACGGCCAGGGGTCGATCGATCGACCCCTTCTGAAAAGGTGAGATTTTTCTAGTTTTTTTTTAGCCCTTTTCTTTTAGGTTCGAGGTTTTGGAACCTTCCGTTGGGAAGTCATGGGGAGTCCTAGAGGGTTTTATTGGGTAGACTAATGTCCTAGGCTAAGAGTGGATATTTGGGTTTACCCGAGGGCTAGTTTGAATAGGTTAATGTGCGATTGATATAGAAGGTTAACCTAAAGATAAATTAGAAGTTAAAATATTAATGTTGAGCTTTTGGGAGACACTCCATTATGTAGACTCACTTTGAGGGTTTATGAAATTATATGAACTCTTGGAGGCTATTTTGAGGTTAGTGGCCCTTTGGGTCTTAGGTCATTAATAAAATATGACTAAATAAGAATGAAATGCACATTCTAAAACTTGGTGCTTAATGGCTAAATGAATGGTTTTTGGAAAAGTAAAATTGGAAGTTTTCAAAAGGAAAATAAAGTTTTTCATAGATGATAATTTATGGATCACACACCTCCCTAAATCGCTATCATAAGGGAAGTTGCGCGCGTTGTGGTGAAGCCCCCTGGCTATTGAGCAGGGTGGATATAGTCCCTAGGCCATATGGGCATTTACATTACTTCGCTGGTTAGGGGATTCCGGGTGTGGTGCTGACTTTCTCGCAGGCAATATGGCCGCTTCCCGACGTTGGTAGGTTCCCAGGTTGTCTTGTATAGATAGGCCCTGGAAGATGATAGCCATTTAGGGGCGCGTCCAGTGGGGAAACCCGGAGGGACGGTCTTGGATGCATTAAAGCAATTCATGATAATGAATTGGCTTTAATTACATTTCCTGGATGGAAGAAGGGAAATGGGATATGGTTTGGCTTTGGATAACATTTCCCGGATGGAAGAAGGGAAATGGAAGCATATGGTATACAAAAGTATTTTTATGCTAATAAAAATGACTTTTGATTACACTTCCTGGATGGAAGAAGGAAAGTGGGATTTTATAAAAAAAATGGGTAAAGCACTTTTTATGATAATAAAACTTGCTTTAAATTATGTATTCTTCCTAGATAGAAGAAAGGAAATAAAAATTGGTAAATAAGTTTGACTTGGTAAACATTTGATAAAATGTTGTACCATTTATGTATATTCCTAAAGAAAGAAATTAGGAATTTTTCCATTAGATGATAGATGGGTTTATTTTTATAATCCTTGAGTAGCTGTAGATGTGACCTCCCACACATATGCACACACATATACATTTATTGATTATTTCGTGCTAAGGATATAATGGATCTCAACGATCAACCTTGCCTAAGTAGTAGTGTATCGGGGAGGTTCCTTGTTTGGATTTCGCTTTGCGAGACACCCCACGCACGAATAGGGCATAGTGTCGAGACTGGGGAGAAGTTAGCCCTTAGTACTTAGGGTTAACTAGAACATCTCACGATATTGCGCTAGGTTGCTTCTAGATTGAGAGGTGAGAAATATTACTGTTATCTGCGAGAGAATTACGCACTTAACTGTCATGCATTTTTAGTCACATGGTAATCATATGAAACTGAGCCCTGACCCGTATCTATATTTCTTTGTTTCTAAATATATTCCTTGTCGTATAAGTGCTCTACCGCATGGACACCCGTATTTACATTTCCATTCCAGTTGTCATGGAGCTACAGCATATTACGGATGTTGTAGGTTACTTGTATTAGATGCTTCTTTCTATTGTACTCTAGTTATGTTCAGTATATTTATTCGGACGTGTTTTGCCCAAGGTACTGCAATCATTCATTATAATGTAATATTTAATGTGGAATACTCGATGTACTATTTGTATTGGTCTGTTCACCGACAGATTATTCGGTGATATTTCTTATATTGTCATTCTTCATTCATCGATTTTTGATATCCACCATTTTTGCAAATGGGATTGTCTAAGTGTTTTTCTTTTATTTTTAAAATTTTAAATTTGACAGTCCGTTTTCTAAAATGATTGGTGGTTATCTCATACTATTATATTAATCGACAGTGATACTAAGAATGGACCATCTATGATTCCTGTGATTATTAGAGTATTGGGCAGGCCACCTATTATTTAATAGGCGGGTTGTCACAGATGGTATCAGAGCATTAGGTTCTAAAGTCCTTAGGTATCTGTACGGATGTTTTACGTCTTCTGTATTTCTCTCTATTTGATGTAGAGCCTTAAGATTAAGGTCGTTAAATTCTCTTGTGAGATTCCATTCTCCTGCTATGGTACGATAACCCCAAAGATCTTTTGCACGTTCAGCTGAGACTTATAAGTCGTCGGATATAGGGCTTCGAGGTAGGCTGCGACGAAGGCGTCACGAGGCGGGATTACTAAGAATTGTAGGCTGTAGTAGGGGGTTGAGGGCCGCTTTAGAGGTCTCTCCCTTTGTAGAATTATTTTATATTGCTGCCTTGACTACTAACTACAGTGGAAATAGTTTTCCCAAGTACCGTTGTCGGTAGAGAGTGGTACTATGCTTGGGGTTCCAAGCAATGTCAATTCGGAACTGAGAGGTCCTTGACAAGGACCACATGTTGAAGTTCGGTTGGATAGAGGAAGTTTAACCTCGTTCGGTGAAAACGTAAGGACCGAGAGTTTGGCCTTGAGATGGGTATAGAAGTACCCAGGTGTGAGGATTGGAGGAGAACCTTTCACCCATTGGAGTAAGGTTGAAGTGGCGGGAATGGTAGTCGCCTCTTTATGGTGGGGCATATTGTTTTGCCCATAGAGAGGGCCTTTCAGTGGAAATGATAGGCTCGTAATTAAGTGTTGCTAACACTTTTGGAGAAGTAGTGTTCATGAGACCCCATTGGTGAACATCCACCCGGGGAAAGACTCGTGGAACTAAGGCCGGGGAGACTGGTAGAATGTTTTCTTTGCTGAAGAAGTTAAGGGAACTGTGTATTCTGATCTTATCGATTGAAGGTAACCGGCAAGTATGGGATGCCTAGTTGGGACATTGATTGAAGTAGTTTGGTTCGGATAAGACTAGAATGGTGGGTCTTGGAACCATTGGTAGTAGCCAAGGAGGTTGGCTATTATGTTGGTGGAATTTCCAACTTACGTGCGAGTGGTGCATTTCTTAGGTAAGATGGAATAGTATGGTGTTTACCTTAGGTCCGGGTGTGTATATCGAGCTTGTGATAGTATCGATATTTTTATATAGTAAGTATATTTATATGACTTCCAGGATAGGGAAGTTCTGTATTTTCCTTTCACTCGTTATGGGGAGAGTGGTGATATGTGTGGCATGTACTACTTGTGTTATATGTAATATACGAGTAGAGATATTTTTAGTTGAGTTGGTGTGATAGCAAGCGAATAAATTGTGGGGCTATCCTATCTCTAGTTCTAGAAGAAAGAGCTAGTGGTTCTAAAATATCTCCCCTCGATACAAGTTGAGACTTTATAGAGGTGGTTTACGGCATATAGGTAGTTTTCATTTTTTTTATTATTATTTGTTTGTCTTGCTTTATTCTTTTTCCTTGACTGTTTGCATGCCTTGTTTTCTTTGCTTGTGTATGATGTGCCTTATCTCCACGACCAGCTAGTTAAGGGGATTGTGTGGAGGGGTTCCTTGTTTGGATTTCGCTTTGCGAGACGCTCCAGGCATGAACCTTAACGACGTTGGGAGTGGAGAGATGTGCATTTTCTTTTCTGTTCTTTCTTTTCTTTTTCAGTTGGTTGAGATGCTGGGTTGGAAGGTTTAGCCAAGAATCACGTATATGAGTGATTAAGGGCTAAATTGATGTGCGATATATGAGCACTATGATAGTTTTCCTCTGATCGATGTGGGGAAGACTAAGATTATGAAAGTCCGATAGAGACTTATGGTTGTGATGAGAAGGCCATTTGTAAAGAGGTATATGTGTATTTTGGGATAAAGTACTTGCGGCATTTTACTGAAAGTAAATGCCTCAGTTGATTGTTATGGAAACTTAGAAGTAAATATGTATTAGTAGAGTTATAAGTTAGTATTTGAGTGGTCCCGATCACGCGTCTTCGACCGTTACTTCTCGACGACCGACAATGCGAGTAGTAGTGTAATGGGAGGGTTCCTTGTTTGGATTTCGCTTCAGCGAGACGTCCCACGCATGAAACTAAGCTAATGTCGAAAGTCGGGAAAGGTCTTGGACACTAGGTATATATTTAGTATTATACTTATACGACTAGATTAGGATATATGTATCAACTTTAGGATTCTTAGGACGCTAGGCCCTTAGGGCATGTGACGTTTTTTTCAGAAGGTGGTAGGGAGTTGACCATAATAGGTTTGTGGGTTAACTCTAAGTAGGATTTGGTACCTAGAACAAGAAGTATGGGATCTCAAGCTATTCGGAATGTTAGGCCATTAGTGGTGGGGCCTCTCGTAGATAGACTGTTACGTTGGTAACCTACCTTTTGAGGAGTTGGAGTATGAGTTGACTTTTTCTCTTGCACTCGTGTTGTTAAGATCAAAAGTGGATTTAACGAACGAATCTCTGCCAGGAATGATAAGTATTAATGAGGAAGCATGGACTCATTGTTCATGTGTCTCACACTTTTAAAACTTAGTGAGAAGTGTCATCCTCCGCTTAACGAAGAGTTCGTAGCGGTAGTATTCGCCTTAAAGACTTAGAGGCATTACTCCTGGGCAGGAATTTGGGTCTTTTCACGAGCAACAAGTTTGTGATCGTGAAGGACTATCGATAGGATATTCCCTTTCGCTAAGGAAATGCGGACAGGATAGTATAGGCATCGAGTAGAAATCGTCTGAGAGTTTAGTCGTGGCATGAAATGCTAAGTGGAGCGAGCTTAACCGAGGGGACGCTATTGTAAAAGCGTTCATGTCCCTGATTGACCCTTTCACCTACTAGTATGTAGAGAGTAGTGTGGAACGAGGACGGGTATATCTATGGACATTAGTATCGAGTTACCGATAATGCAAAGGTCGTAATTCTAGTTGATCATTGGACCAATCGCTGCTTTCTCAATGGAAACAGGTGGACTAAGTACAGAAGTGTAGCCCCATCTCTTCGTAGTGTAGTTATAGAACTGTATGCGGTTCCTAGCAACAGTGGTGAACTGAGAGAGACATTCGTGTCAAGGTACTGGTAAAGTTTCCAGGAAGAAATGGGAGTCGTGTGTATATGGGGTATATCCTACCACCCATAAGTGGATGCGTGGGTTTGATTTAAAGGAAGGATTTGAGTAGTGGTTTTTATGGATCTAATTTCCAGACAATAGTTTGGATCGTTTCCTACGAGTTTGATGCCGTGTGTGGCTTAGTGTAGTCGGCTGAAAAGTTGCATGTTCGTTGGAATGGAACCAGTGGACATTATATTTCTTGGACTTGGAGTGGCTCAGGAGCATTTTCTAAATGATTGGGCTCATTGAGCCGAATTCTTTTGAGTACTACGCCAATGCGAATAGGGTTTGTAGTATTGGGGTGAGCGATTATAAGCTAGTGTAGTTATTACCTAGTAAGGGTGTAACATGTTTCGAAAAGTAAGGCAATTTTTGCTGAGATTGTATAGGTATCTCCTCCCGTAGTGGAAGGGTAGGATCGATAGTTCATGAGGAACGATTTGGCACTATGTTATAACATGATGATGTGGACTGAGATCGAATAGTAATGACCTTAGTCCGAGTCCTATGGGGACGCTGCACTGCAGAGGGGTTTGCTAGTATGGTAGCACAGTTTTTGGTATAGTATACCCTTTATATGGTTACGGGTTATGCCTGAATTTTGAGGGTAAAATTCCCCTTTGAAGGGGGGAGTATGTAACAACCCTGGTTTTTGAGCAACTATTTTACACTATTTTGCCTTATGGGCTAATTTTATAAAATAGGGGATGTTGGATTAAATATTATTTCCCGTGAGACTTAGGGATAATATTTACTATGTTTTGTCAATTTACCGTTATGAAAAGGTAAATAGCATTATTTTGTGATATTTTGCGTCGTTATATGTAAAACGATGGTTATGACCTATATTTAAATTTGGGTATAATTAATGAAATCAAATGAAATTAGAACACAAAAATAGTTCACACTTTCCCGAATGCCAAAATAGGGGGTGCGGTTGTTTTTAGAATAGTCAAGATACTCGAAAAAAATTCCCAGTTGTAATTTTTGAGATTCGGGCATTTTTAAGGGGTTATGACTCAAATTAGTGGTTACGAGTCATTTTGGTGGTGTATTAGCAATTAAAAGTGGGGATTTATGTGTTCAGACCCGTATAAGTTCCCCCACTCCCTTTCTTTTTCTTTATTTTTGTGAGAGAAACCAAAGGGGAGAGAGAGAGAGAGAGAGAGAGAGAGAGAGAGAGAGAGAGAGAGAGAGTTGGGAGAAATGGAGAGAAAGAGAGAAAATGGAAGATTTGGGCCGGATTCCGTCGCAACCGGAGGTGATCAGAGACTACGAACCTCGAGGCAAGTTTCTTTTTTGCTAGATATTGATTTAATGTGATAAATTTGCATGTGTAGTTAAGTTTTGGGAGGTTTAAACCATAAATGGGTTTTTGGTTGATTTTGGTGTTTAACCCTTAATCTTATGTTTTAATTTGATTTGAGGAGAAATAAGTAGTTGTTTGATGTGTAGAAATGGTTTTGTAGTAATATTTGTTGTTGTGGTTGGGTAAAATATTGGGTAGAAGATTGAACGGCTCGTTAATGGCCGAAACAGCTTCTCGGAGAAGAAGCTGTCCACCAGGATCGATCGATCGAGCCTGGGGGATCGATCGATCGAGGCCTTCGATCGATCGACGGCCAGGGGTCGATCGATCGACCCCTTCTGAAAAGGTGAGATTTTTCTAGTTTTGTTTTAGCCCTTTTCTTTTAGGTTCGAGGTTTAGGAACCTTCCTTTGGGAAGTAATGGGGAGTCCTATAGGGTTTTATTGGGTAGACTAATGTCCTAGGCTAAGAGTGGATATTTGGGTTTACCCGAGGGCTAGTTTGTATAGGTTAATGTGCGATTGATATAGGAGGTTAACCTAAAGATAAATTAGAAGTTAAAATATTAATGTTGAGCTTTTGGGAGACACTCCATTATGGAGACTCACTTTGAGGGTTTATGAAATTATATGAACTCTTGGAGGCTATTTTGAGGTTAGTGGCCCTTTGGGTCTTAGGTCATTAATAAAATATGACTAAATAAGAATGAAATGCACATTCTAAAACTTGGTGCTTAATGGTTAAATGAATGGTTTTTGGAAAAGTAAAATTGGAAGTTTTCAAAAGGAAAATAAAGTTTTTCATAAATGATAATTTATGAATTACACACCTCCCTAAATCGCTATCATAAGGGAAGTTGCGCGCGTTGTGGTGAAGCCCCCTGGCTATTGAGCAGGGTGGATATAGTCCCTACGCCATATGGGCATTTACATTACTGCACTGGTTAGGGGATTCCGGGTGTGGTCCTGAGTTTCTCGCACGCAATATGGCCGCTTCCTGACGTTGGTAGGTTCCCAGGTTGTCTTGTATAGATAGGCCCTAGAAGATGATAGCCATTTAGGGGCGCGTCCAGTAGGGAAACCCGGAGGGACGGTCTTAGATTCATTAAAGCAATTCATGATAATGAATTGGCTTTAATTACGTTTCCTAGATGGAAGAAGGGAAATGGGATATGGTTTGGTTTCGGATAACATTTCCCGGATGGAAGAAGGGAAATGGAAGCATATGGTATACAAAAGTATTTTTATGCTAATAAAAATGACTTTTGATTACACTTCCTGGATGGAAGAAGGGAAGTGGGATTTTATAATAAAAAAAATGGGTAAATCACTTTTTATGATAATAAAACTTGCTTTGAATTTTGTATTCTTCCTAGATGGAAGAAAGGAAATAAAAATTGGTAAATAAGTTTGACTTGGTAAACATTTGATAAAATGTTGTACCATTTATGTATATTCCTAAAGAAAGAAATTAGGAATTTTGCCATTAGATGATAGATGGGTTTAGTTTTATAATCCTTGAGTAGCTGTAGATGTGACCTCCCACACATATGCACACACATATACATTTATTGATTATTTCGTGCTAAGGATCTAATGGATCTCAACGATCAACCTTGCCTAAGTAGTAGTGTATGGGGAGGGTTCCTTGTTTGGATTTCTCTTTGCGAGACACCCCACGCACGAAGAGGGCATAGTGTCGATTCTGGGTAGAAGTTAGCCCTTAGTACTTAGGGTTAACTAGAACATCTCACGATATTGCGCTAGGTTGCTTCTAGATTGAGAGGTGAGAAATATTACTGTTATCTGCGAAAGAATTACGCACTTAACTGTTATGCACTTTTAGTCACATGGTAATCATATGAAACTGAGCCCTGACCCGTATCTATATTTCTTTGTTTCTAAATATATTCCTTGCCGTATAAGTGCTCTACCGCATGGACACCCGTATTTACATTTCCATTCCAGTTGTCATGGAGCTACAGCATATTACGGATGTTGTAGGTTACTTGTATTAGACGCTTCTTTCTATTGTACTCTAGTTATGTTCAATATATTTATTCGGGCGTGTTTTGCCCAAGGTACTGCAATCATTCATTATAATGTAATATTTAATGTGGAATACTCGATGTATTATTTGTATTGGTCTGTTCACCGACAGCTTATTCGGTGATATTTCTTATATTGTCATTCTTCATTCATCGATTTTTGATATCCACCATTTTTGCAAATGGGATTGTCTAAGTGTTTTTCTTTTATTTTTAAAATTTTAAATTTGACAGTCCGTTTTCTAAAATGATTGGTGGTTATCTCATACTATTATATTAATCGACAGTGATACAAAGAATGGACCATCTATGATTCCTGTGATTATTAGAGTATTGGGCAGGCCACCTATTATTTTAGTAGGCGGGTTGTCACAGATGGTATCAGAGCATTAGGTTCTAAAGTCCTTAGGAATCTGTACGGATGTTTTACGTCTTCTGTTTTTCTCTCTATTTGATGTAGAGCCTTAAGATTAAGGTCGTTGAATTCTATTGTGAGATTTCGTTCTCCTGCTATGGTACGAGAACCCCAAAGATCTTTTGCACGTTCAGGTGAGACTTATAAGTCGTCGGATATAGGGCTTCGAGGTAGGCTGCGACGAAGGCGTCACGAGGCAGGATTAGTAATAATTGTAGGCTGTAGTAGGGGGTTGAGGGCCACTTTAGAGGTCTCTCCCTTTGTAGAATTATTTTATATTGCTGCCTTGACTACTAAGTACAGTGGAAATAGTTTTCCCAAGTACCGTTGTCGGTAGAGAGTGGTACTATGCTTGGGGTTCCAAGCAATGTCAATTCGGAACTGAGAGGTCCTTGACAAGGACCACATGTTGAAGTTCGGTTGGATAGAGGAAGTTTAACCTCGTTCGGTGAAAACGTAAGGACCGAGAGTTTGGCCTTGAGATGGGTATAGAAGTACCCAGGTGTGAGGATTGGAGGAGAACCTTTCACCCATTGGAGTAAGGTTGAAGTGGCGGGAATGGTAGTCGCCTCTTTATGGTGGGGCATATTGTTTTGCCCATAGAGAGGGCCTTTCAGTGGAAATGATAGGCTCATAAGTAAGTGTTGCTAACACTTTTGGAGAAGTAGTGTTCATGAAACCCCATTGGTGAACATCCACCCGGGGAAAGACTCGTGGAACTAAGGCCGGGGAGACTGGTAGAATGTTTTCTTTACTGAAGAAGTTAAGGGAACTGTGCATTCTGATCTTATCGATTGAAGGTAACCGGTAAGTATGGGATGCCTAGTAGGGTCATTTATTGAAGTAGTTTGGTTCGGATAAGACTAGAATGGTGTGTCTTGGAACCATTGGTAGTAGCCAAGGAGGTTGGCTAGTATGTTGGTGGAATTTCCAACTTACATGCGAGTGGTGCATTTCTTAGGTAAGATGGAGTAGTATGGTGTTTACCTTAGGTCCGGGTGTGTATATCGAGCTTGTGATAGTATCGATATTTTTATATAGTAAGTATATTTATATGACTTCCAGGATAGGGAATTTCTGTATTTTCCTTTCACTTGTTATGGGGAGAGTGGTGATATGTGTGGCATGTACTACTTGTGTTATATGTAATATACGAGTAGAGATATTTTTAGTTGAGTTGGTGTGATAGCAAGCGAATAAATTGTGGGGCTATCCTATCTCTAGTTCTAGAAGAAAGAGCTAGTGGTTCTAAAATATCTCCCCTCGATACAAGTTGAGACTTTATAGAGGTGGTTTACGGCATATAGGTAGTTTTCATTTTTTTTTATTATTATTTGTTTGTCTTGCTTTATTCTTTTTCCTTGACTGTTTGCTTGCCTTATTTTCTTTGCTTGTGTATGATGTGCCTTATCTCCACGACCAGCTAGTTAAGGGGATTGTGTGGAGGGGTTCCTTGTTTGGATTTCGCTTTGCGAGACGCTCCACGCATGAACCTTAACGACATTGGGAGTGGAGAGATGTGCATTTTCTTTTCTGTTCTTTCTTTTCTTTTTCAGTTGGTTGAGATGCTGGGTTGGAAGGTTTAGCCAAGAATTAAGTATATGAGTGATTAAGGGCTAAATTGATTTGCGATATATGAGCACTATGATAGTTTTCCTCTGATCGATGTGGTGAAGACTAAGATTATGAAAGTCCGATAGAGACTTATGGTTGTGATGAGAAGGCCATTTGTAAAGAGGTATATGTGTATTTTGGGATAAAGTACTTGTGGCATTTTACTGAAAGTAAATGCCTCAATTAATTTTTATGGAAACTTAGAAGTAAATATGTATTAGTAGAGTTATAAGTTAGTATTTGAGTGGTCCCAATCATGCGTCTTCGACCGTTACTTCTCGACGACCGACAATGCGAGGTAGTAGTGTAATGGGAGGGTTCCTTGTTTGGATTTCGCTTCAGCGAGACGTCCTACGCATGAAACTGAGCTAATGTCGGAAGTCGGGAAAGGTCTTGGACACTAGGGATATATTTAGTATTATACTTATACGACTAGATTAGGATAGATGTATCAACTTTAGGATTCTTAGGACGCTAGGCCCTTAGGGCATGTGACGTTATTTTCAGAAGGTGGTAGGGAGTTGACCATAATAGGTTTGTGGGTTAACTCTAAGTAGGATTTGGCCCCTAGAACGAGAAGTATGGGATCTCGAGCTATTCGGAATGTTAGGCCATTAGTGGTGGGGCCTCTCGTAGATAGACTGTTACGTTGGTAACCTACCTTTTGAGGAGTTGAAGTATGAGTTGACTTTTTCTCTTGCACTCGTGTTGTTAAGATCAAGAGTGTATTTAACGAACGAGTCTCTGCCAGGAATGAGAAGTATTAATGAGGAAGCATGGACTCATTGTTCATGTGTCTCACACTTTTAAAACTTCGTGAGAAGTGTCATCCCCCGCTTGACGAAGAGTTCGTCGCGGTAGTATTCGCCTTAAAGACTTAGAGGCATTACTCCTGGGCAGGAATTTGGGTCTTTTCACGAGCAACAAGTTTGTGATCGTGAAGGACTATCGATAGGATATTCCCTTTCGCTAAGGCAATGCGGACGGGAGTAGTATAGGTGTCGAGTAGAAACCGTCTGAGAGTTTAGTCGTGGCATGAAATGCTAAGTGGAGCGAGCTTAACCGAGGGGACGCTATTTTAAGAGCATTCATGTCCCTGATTGACCCTTTCACCTACTAGTATGTAGAGAGTAGTGTGGAACGAGGACGGGTATATCTATGGACATTAGTATCGAGTTACCGATAATGCAAAGGTCATGATTCTAGTTGATCATTGGACCAATCGCTGCTTACTCAATGGAAACAGGTGGACTAAGTACAGAAGTGTAGGCCCAGCTCTTCGTAGTGTAGTTATAGAACTGTATGCAGTTCCTAGCAACAGTGGTGAACTGAGAGAGACATTCGTGTCAAGGTACTGGTAAAGTTTCCAGGAAGAAATGGGAACCGTGTGTATATGGGGTATATCCTACCACCCATAAGTGGATGCGTGGGTTTGATTTAAAGGAAGGATTTGAGTAGTGGTTTTTATGGATCTAATTTCCAGACAATAGTTTGGATCGTTTCCTACGAGTTTGATGCCGTGTGTGGGTCAGTGTAGTCGGCTGAAAAGTTGCTTGTTCTTTGGAATGGAACCAGTGGACATTATATTTCTTGGACTTGGAGTGGCCCGGGAGCATTTTCTAAATGATTGGGCTCATTGATCCGAATTCTTTTGAGGACTTCGCCAATGCGAATAGGGTTTGTAGTATTGGGGTGAGCGATTATAAGCTAGTGTAGTTATTACCTAGTAATGGTGTAACGTGTTTCGAAAAGTAAGGCAATTTGTGCTGAGATTGTGTAGGTATCTCCTCCCGTAGTGGAAGGGTAGGATCGATAGTTCATGAGGAACGATTTGGCACTATGTTATAACATGATGATGTGGACTGAGATCGAATAGTAATGACCTTAGTCCGAGACCTATGGGGACGCTGCACTGCAGAGGGGTTTGCTAGTATGGTAGCACAGTTTTTGGTATAGTATACCCTTTATATGGTTACGGGTTATGCCTGAATTTAGAGGATCAAAATTCCCCTTTAAAGGGGGGAGTATGTAACAACCCAAGTTTTTGAGCAACTATTTTATACTATTTTGCCTGATGGGCTAATTTTATAAAATAGGGGATGTTGGAGTAAATATTATTTCCCTTGAGACTGAGGGATAATATTTACTATGTTTTGTCTATTTACCGTTATGAAAAGGTAAATAGCATTATATTGTGATATTTTGCGTCGTTATATGTAAAACGACGGTTATGACCTATATTTAAATTTGGGTATAATAATGAAATCAAATGAAATTAGAACACAAAAATAGTTCACACTTTCCCGAATGCCAAAATAGGGGGTGCGGTTGTTTTTAGAATAGTCGAGATAGTCGAAAAAAGTGCCCAGTTGTAATTTTTTAGATTCGGGCATTTTTAAGGGGTTATGACTCAAATTAGTGGTTAGGAGTCATTTTGGTGGTGTATTAGCAATTAAAAGTGGGGATTTATATGTTGAGACCCGTATAAGTTCCCCCGCTCCCTTTCTTTTTCTTTATTTTTGTGAGAGAAACCAAAGGGGAGAGAGAGAGAGAGAGAGAGAGAGAGAGAGAGAGAGAGTTGGGAGAAATGGAGAGAAAGAGAGAAAATGGAAGATTTGGGTCGGATTCCGTCGCTACCGGAGGTGATCAGAGACTAAGAACCTCGAGGCAAGTTTCTTACTTCTTATATATTGATTTAATGTGATAAATCTGCATGTGTAGTTAAGTTTTGGGAGGTTTAAAAAATAAATGGGTTTTTGGTTGATTTTGGTGTTTAACCCTTAATCTTATGTTTTAATTTGATTTGAGGAGAAATAAGTAGTTGTTTGAGGTGTAGAAATGGTTTTGTAGTAATATTTTTTATTGTGGTTGGGTAAATTATTGGGTAGAAGCTTTAACGGCTCATTAATGACCGAAACAGCTTCTCGGAGAAGAAGCTGTCCGCCAGGATCGATCGATCGAGCCTGGGGGATCGATCGATCGAGGCCTTCAATCGATCGACAGCCAGGGGTCGATCGATCGACCCCTTCTGAAAAGGTGAGATTTTTCTAGGTTTGTTTTAGCCCTTTTCTTTTAGGTTCGAGGTTTTGGAACCTTCCGTTGGGAAGTCATGGGGAGTCCTAGAGGGTTTTATTGGGTAGACTAATGTCCTAGGCTAAGAGTGGATATTTGGGTTTACCCGAGGGCTAGTTTGTATAGGTTAATGTGCGATTGATATAGGAGGTTAACCTAAAGATAAATTAGAAGTTAAAATATTAATGTTGAGCTTTTGGGAGACACTCCATTATGGAGACTCACTTTGAGGGTTTATGAAATTATATGAACTCTTGGAGGCTATTTTGAGGTTAGTGGCCCTTTGGGTCTTAGGTCATTAATAAAATATGACTAAATAAGAATTAAATGCACAATCTAAAACTTGGTGCTTAATGGCTAAATGAATGGTTTTTGGAAAAGTAAAATTGGAAGTTTTCGAAAGGAAAATAAAGTTTTTCATAAATGATAATTTATGGATTACACACCTCCCTAAATCGCTATCATAAGGGAAGTTGCGCGCGTTGTGGTGAAGCCCCCTGGCTATTGAGCAGGGTGGATATAGTCCCTAGGCCATATGGGAATTTATATTACTGCACTGGTTAGGGGATTCCGGGTGTGGTCCTGACTTTCTCGCAAGCAATATGGCCGCTTCCGGACGTTGGTAGGTTCCCAGATTGTCTTTTATAGATAGACCCTGGAAGATGATAGCCATTTAGGGGCGCGTCCAGTGGGGAAACCCGGAGGGACGGTCTTAGATTCATTAAAGCAATTCATGATAATGAATTGGCTTTATTTACATTTCCTGGATGGAAGAAGGGAAATGGGATATGGTTTTGCTTCGGATAACATTTCCCGGATGGAAGAAGGGAAATGGAAGCATATGGTATACAAAAGTATTTTTATGCTAATAAAAATGACTTTTGATTACACTTCCTGGATGGAAGAATGGAAGTGGGATTTTATAAAAAAAAATGGGTAAAGCACTTTTTATGATAATAAAACTTGCTTTAAATTATGTATTCTTCCTAGATGGAATAAAGGAAATAAAAATTGGTAAATAAGTTTGACTTGGTAAACATTTGATAAAATGTTGTACCATTTATGTATATTCTTAAAGAAAGAAATTAGGAATTGTGCCATTAGATGATGGATGGGTTTATTTTTATAATCCTTAAGTAGCTGTAGATGTGACCTCCTACACATATGCACACACATATACATTTATTGATTATTTCGTGCTAAGGATCTAATGGATCTCAATGATCAACCTTGCCTAAGTAGTAGTGTATCTAGGGGGGGGTCCTTGTTTGGATTTCGCTTTGCGAGACACCCCACGCACGAACAGGGCATAGTGTCGAGACTGGGGAGAAGTTAGCCCTTAGTACTTAAGGTTAACTAGAACAGCTCACGATATGGAATTTTTCTCATTTTCTAAATTTTTTATTTTCGATGTATCTAATTATGCGTATTGGAAAGTGCGTACAAAATCAGTAATAAAGTCTATCGATGAGAGGGTTTGGTTCTCAGTTGTTAATGGGTGGTCCCCACCCACATATTTGGTAGAAAATGAGTGTGTTCCCAAACTCGCAGATAGATGGAGTGAGAATGAATTTAAACTTGTAATTTTAATTCTCGAGGTTTAAATACCTTGTTTAGTGTGGTCACACCGGATGAATTTCGACGTATCATGACGTGTGAAACCTCTAAATAAGCTTGGGATATATTACAACTCACTCACGAAGGAACAAGTGTCATTAAAGCTTCTAAAATCCAAAACATCACCACTCAATTTGAAACCATCAAAATTGATGAAAAAGAAACATTCGATGATTTTTATACAAGACTCTCTGATATATTAAATTCTTCATTTAATATAGGAGAGAAAATACCCGACGACCGAGTTGTAAAGAAAATTCTTAAGTCCCTACCCGATAGATTGATCACTAAGGTGACTGTGTTAAATTCTTTACCCACCTTACACTCTATCAAACTTGAGGAACTAGTAGGTGATTTGCAAACCTACGAACTAGATATGTTCCTCTTTAAAACTGAAATAGAAATAGAGAAGGGCATCGCTTTGAAAGCCCGTAAGGAGAAAAATAATTTATGGATAACGAGAGTGACGGTGACTTGAAAGATATGGCTAAGTTTGCTAGGATGTTTCGTAAATTTCTTAAATTTAACAAAGATAAATTTAAAAAATATTTTAAGAAATTTAAAAATTCTAAGCATGACAAAGCCGAAAAGATCCCTAAAACTTTTAATGAAAATTTAAATAGGGACGAGTCAAATAGGTCTTATGGTTGTGAAGGGTATGGCCATAGGGCTTTTGAATGTCCCACTAAACTAAGGACAGAGGGAAAGCAACCTATTTTATACAATGCCACCCTTAGTGATAGTGATAAGGAAGTGGGACCCAATTCCCCTATTGAGCGTAACTTTACCGCGTTCATTGTTAGTTATGTAAGTGATAGTGAGAAATCATCCAATGATGACATCTTAATACATAACACTTCTGAGGCCTTTGTTAGTGAAGCTCTAAAAGATAATGGTAGTGAGAGTGGAGAAAAGAGAGAAAGTGAAAGTGATGAAGAGGTTTATGAGATTGAACTTCGATTTGCAATTCAGGAATTATATGCCGAATCTCTAAAATTAAAAAGGGCAAATTTGAAGTTAGAAGCGAGTTTAAAGGATCATGTCAAGGTTGTCGATGCGAGTGCGTTAGTTGATGACCTTAGGACATGAGAGAGAGCTCTTCGAGAGAAGCTTGAGTATGTAGAAGGCGAGAGAGATAGCCTTAAGTGCTTAATGGAATCCTTGAAAAGGGAGATTATCACGTTTGAAGAGCACGATATTTTATTAGAGTCTCAAATTTTAGATTTAGAAAATAAATTAAAAGACTCTAGTAAAGTCAAATTTGATTTGGAGTGTCGTTCGAAAATATTAGATAAAATATTAGGAACGGTCCAAATTAAAAATGACACGTGTGGTTTAGGCTTCGATACTTCTAATGAGTTTACTCATAAAGCCAAACCCAATGTTTTAGGAGAATCTTCTAGGAACAATGATATAGATCATTACTTAGGTAAATCCTTTCACCGAGACTTTAGATGTTCACAGTATGGTCGAAAAGGTCATCTTAGGAAGTTTTGCTTTGATCTTAAACGAGGTCCTAGAAAATCCCAACGTAAGGCAACCGAGGTAACCAAGATTCCTATATCCCGAGATTGATTCATCATTAGTTTGGGTTAGGAGATCCAACTTGGTATCTTTACAATATAGGATTTTTTTTTAATCTCATTTACTTTCACAAGATACCTCCCTTGCTAAATTCAACGGTTGAATGTGTTACTTGTTTGCATACTCTAGCTTTTTGTGCTTTATATTATATATCATTGCTAGGTGTATGCATGTTTAGTAATTTTCTAGTCATTGCTTTATTTCATATCTCATGCTAGAAATTATGACTTGTTTATCTTTTGTATTATATTTATTTTAGTTTTGCATTAAATGAAAAATCCAAAAATATTTTTGTTTATCATTTGTGTTTTACCTTTTTAGGAATTTAGGCTTAATGAAAAATAAAAATGATTATTGTTTGTCTTTTGAGTAAATATTTTTATTTGTTTGGGTTAAAAAATTTCAAAAAACTCAAAAAGATTTTTATTGTGTGTATTTTAGTTTGACACACTTTATGTGGCATATTCTTGTGTTTGAATCCCTTTTTTCACTTTAGTGTGGCTAGAACTTTTGGTTAAGATTGTCAATCCTTAAAATGTTCTTTACCATGCTTACATGGAGTAGTTGGATTTTATGTTGCTTAATGGATTCTATTTTTATATGCCTCAATTCACACATGCACGAGCTCACTTGAAATTTTAACTTCACATGTATATTTGAACCTTGTGAGGTGTTCTCGTACCATTCTAGTCATCTATATATTTTTTACCTATGATGACTTGTGCATGTTAAATCCGTTGCACGTGAGATTTGTGTGATATAAAAAAATTGCTATATGAATGTGCATGGGAAAGGGATCCGAAAGGAAATTTATCCTTTTCCAGTAAGCCACCGTTTATAATGGACCTAAAAGAAATACGTGGTCCAAAAGCCTAAAAGAAAAATAATTTGCCAAGGACAATTTTGTTTAGTTGATATAGTCATTCCATAATTAATATGCTTATTTTGAGGAAGTTTGGATGGTATATCAATGATTTTTCACAATGTCCATTTATCCTAGTTGCGTTTTCATTGTCATGACTCTATTGGTTTGTAAAATCATCAAAATTGTAGGCTTATGTTCATTGTGTATGTTTTTTCATTGAGTTCAATTTATATGGTCACATGAGGCTATATCTAAATGTGCTAAAGTTTTGCAATCAAATGAGAACTCCGTGAACACGCTTTAAGTGATTGGGTCGAAATTTAATTGTAACTAGTTCACACCCCTTCACTTCCATTTCCATATGTCACATTTATGCCATAAGAGTGTGGACAACTCATACTATAATATTTTGTGTCATTTGTGTGTTTATATCTATATATGTGTGCTTGTGCATATTTTTATATCTATTGTGTACACATATATGATATTTTGTTTATTTAAGTCTTTGCGGAATTAGCTAGTTCATTTATGATTTTACTTCATAATTAGTATATATTGTGTTGCATATTTAGTTTGATATCACATGCTTAGTCTCTTATATTAGACAAATTGATATCATTTTTGTCGCGTCATAGTTGGTATCCATTAATATCTATTTTGGATTGGTTACTTTTATTGTTGCCCATATGCTTTCATGTTCTTATCACCTTATGCACATTCATGATTTACTTGCTTTTCCCATATTGATCACTTAATTCTATTGGGGGAGAAATGAGTATTTTATTAATTCTATCACCTTTCCCTATTCCTGAACAAAAAGGGGGAGAATGATAGGGGGAGAAATGGTATCTAATCCTATTATAATCGTATCTTAGTTTAGGAGATTTAACTTAGGGGAGAGCACTATCTTCTTAGGTTGATCATAGTTGATAAAGGACAATTAGTTTAGGGGGAGTATTTATTTTACCTGCATTTAATATTCTTGATATTCCCTATGTGTATTATAGTTTGCTTAAGTTTGCAGATATTTTTCTAAGTGGCAACTTTCATCGGCAAAGATATTTATCCTAAGTGGTCCGTACGTGAGTCAAGCTTCTTATTTTTATTTTTGGGTGGGAATTTTTTTATTCTAGTAAAGCTTGACGACCCTTTAGGTTTTTTTGTTTTGGTTTTTGTCCCGGAATAGCCAAAGGGGGAGATTTGTAAGGAAATAAATTTTCAATTGAGCCCTTTGTAGTTTTCGCTCAATTTCGGACAAAAACAATTGAGTCATAGGATATAGTTGATGTGTATCCATCCCAGCCTATGATGTGTTTGTTGAAGACGTAGCGGCCAGATTTGTAAAGCTTCATCATTGTCGAGTTTTAGGTACCATGTTTCTATGTCAATGAAAATTTATTCCATAAGTCTAAAAAAGGTATGAATGCATTTATATATATATATATATATATATATATAAGGAGACTTGGAATGCTTCTATAATGGGTGCAATTTTATTTTAAAATGAATTTTATTTTCAGAAGGTTACTTTAGAATTTTGAATAAAAAGTTTTTGGGATTAAAATGTAAAATTGAACTTTCTGACATTTCGTTCGAATGAGAATTTTGTTCGAATGAGTTTTCCAACGAGTTTTTCCATTTTGGCCACTGGAACATCGTTAGATGGTCGTTTGAACGAGACTTCGTTCGAACGATTTTTTGGCGGGAAATTTTTTTGGCAGTTTTCTCCATGTTCCCATTAACTTTTTCCCAGATTTTATATGTGCCGGAATCAACATTTTTTACATAACTTTTGACACACTTTGAAAGTGAAATATTGAGAGAAAATTTTCAAAAATCAAAAGTTCATGTTTTTGTATTTTCAAGCCTTCATGAATTAATTTCTACCAAAACACATACACCAATCAGTTTATGTTTATTCCAATCTCTTAAATATATATATCTTGCTTGGAGTTTGTTTGGCGTCGGGTTCTACTCGTTTGAAGAGTTGTTTGTGTTTTCTTCTACATTCCACAAAGTAAAAGAGTTTGTTTGCTGCGGCATTCCCACTCGGAGAAAGGCTTCGGGTGCGGGTTGACGGTTGTCCAAAAAGCCTCATTGTTGGATTCTAAGGTTCAGGTGGAGTCCAGGATTGTCGACTATGTGGAGGTTGTTACAAGAAAACGCGTCAGTGGCTTGGACGGAGTCAAGTCAAGTTGCGTAAGTCATTTGTCTTGTAATCATAAAACCATGCTTAGTGGACTTAAGGCTAGGGTCGTCCGACGTTTTTCCCATTTGGGTTTTCCTCTTACATCGCGGCGTAGTGGTTGTGAATTTATGTTATCTTGAAAAATGCACCTTAGATGCATGCTTAGGTAAAAAGATGAAATTTGATTTAATTCTCAATCTTGATTAAAATGGTGCTTGTTTAATTATTTGGGTAAGTTTGTTTCAAGTTAATTTAATTCAAGTTGGCACTAAATTAATTAAATCATTTTCTTGCCTAAATTGTTTAAACTTGATAATTAAATTAATGTGGTTTGAGTGAATTTAAAGTGTGTATGTGTTTACCTTAATTCACTTTGTAGTGTTTAATTTTAATCTGTTTTAAGAAATTAAAATTTGTGTTCTCTATAATTTTCCATACTTTAAAGAAAATAAAATTAAATAAATTTTGGAAAATTAAATTATTGTTTGTAACCATCCTTATTTCGCACATATAGGAAAATAAAAGTGAAAAATTTTAAAATTAGGGGACCTATCACACTTTTCAATCATCGTGATCCTTCGCGATAATCTCAAAAGAACGAACTCTTCAAAAGAGAATTGTCCAAATCTTCCCACCAAAAATACCAATTTCCCAACTATCGCAGATCGGATGTCTTTCTTTACATAAACATTCGCCCAAAATGAACTCCATTGTTTAGGGGCTCTATAAACACTTTATTATGCTCCATAAAAGTAACAATACCTATCGTAGTCTGCCAGAGGTCCAAATGGAATTCAAAACTCAATGATAACTCCCGAAAGACCTAAAAGACTAAGAGGCCCATAATAGAATCACCTAAATAAGTCAAGTTGGACCAGAATAAGCCCAAAGGCCCAAATGGAAATATGCTTGACCAATTGGTCCAGGGTGTACATTACACTTGACCAATCGGTAATTTTCCAAATGCAGTTTGCCTATAAAGGGAACCCTCACCAACCATTTCAACTTACATTAAATTCATTCTTAAATGCTCGTTCTCTATCCAGAAGATGTTTTTTCTCTTAAAAATGTTCTAAAACACTCTCCATTTGCCTTCAAAACCTTTTCTAAGCCTAGATCTTGAGTTATAATGCAAAGCTCTAACTTCACTCATCTCATCTAAACCCAAATAAACTAAAAAACACATTTTTCCTTTCTTACTTTTCTCTACTTCATCGTGAAAGTAACATTAAAACCCACTCCAAAAAGGTTGATTCAAAACCGAAATCCTGTCAAAAAGAAAAGGAGTACGTGTAATCTTGCAGGTACGTTGTCTTTCACTCTTTCATTCTGAAGCCTTGATATAAAAAGGGTGGTGTTATGTTGCAACACCACCCTGAGTCGTTCTTTATTGTATTTTTTCCCTTTTAGACTCGACTTTTCTTTAATGGTCATGCTCGAACTCTGTTAACTTTCATTCCGCCTACGGTGGATATATAGGCATATTAGAGAAGCTCGATCTCTAAAACACGAGTTAGATCTTGTATATATTCATCCTTTTTACTTTTATTACCATAAATGTATAAATCCTAAATTAAAGGCTTCCAAACCATGAGATATTATCATATAGGGTAAATGATCACTGGATATGGGATTTTATCAACTATTTTGTTCCTAATGATGGAGTTTGATCATTCTTTTATAATTGACTGATTTTATGGGTGGCATAATCCTATTTAAGTTCTTCCATGAACATAAATTATCCATATCTTCAGATCGATTTTTTTCACTCGAAACCACCTTGAAATATCAAAGAAAGTTTTGATCACTCGCTTAGAGCCTTTATAGGAGGTTAAATACCTCTTATTTCTCTACGAATTATGTAGACTTTGAATCGATCCATGCGAATATGAAGGCTCGCTCAGACTGTCACCCAATTGATATCTCTAGTGTATCATACTTTAATATTCTTGATTTACAATTCAATATATACATCTCTATGATATGCTATAACATATTTCCTGAGTAATAATCTCATGGTAAACATCGCTAGTATAAATTATAATCCATTTTAGTCGTAGCAGGATATCACAAATGAAAAATTACATACTAGAATACATATGAGTATGCTCAACCCAAATCAAATCACATCGACAATGCTCAAGCCCATAAATAAAATTGTGAAGGCCTATCAAAATAGCTTTGGGGATCATTTATGGCACTATTAGGTATGGTTATAAGATGTCCAAACCCTATAGACTAAAAAAATCAACATAATGGGAAATCACTACGCCATCACACCAAACCTACTACCCCATACCCAAAGCTATATAATGTGACACCCCGACTAATTAAATACCGGGTAGATACTCCTTTATTAAAATTAATACAAAATGCCAAGTTGGTCCATTTAATAGCATCACTGTCGAAAACATTTTAATGATTACTAACCACCTAGTATTTAAAAAGTGAGTTGCCAAATTTTAAGTTAACTCTGATTAACATGCAATAAGAGGATAATGAAATACTAACAACCATTCACCATAACGAAGAAATAGAATAACCAATAAAGTAATAATAAGTCCGGAGGAAAACTCCTCACAACAATCCCACAACTGAACTAAGTAAAACAATGTAACCTGAATTAATTACATGCCAAAAGTCTGAAAATCTGAAATAGGAAATGGTTCTAATAGAAATGGGCGACATGCCCTACAACTGATGAAAGCTGAATATAGAGTCAAGATAGATGAAGCGTCTACTAACAAAGTCCTGTAACTTCCACAAACAGCTACAGCTCGTCACCTGAATGAGGATCCTAAGCATGGTGTCCTTGTGGCTGGGCACCTAAAATGGTTTTTACAAAAATAGATTTGAAAGCAAACGGGTCAGAGCCCGAAAGTGGGGATTATTTTAAAAACAGCAAGTGTTTTAATAACATTAAAAAATGAATGCAAAATACATGTTAGGACGTGCACTCACATGAAGTACTCACCTCTCGACTAATTTGTGCACTCCTAACGTACCGTACCCATCTAAGTGACATACATATCTACCCAAACCGTAATAAGTTCTAACCCTTAATACTCAATTCCTATTATATGTTCTAGCGTTATCAAATAAATAGAGGGCTTTACTTAACTCAGGTTCTCAATTATTAGTAATAGAATTCATTACAGGTTATCCCTTAATAGTTACTCAAAGCGGTTCTGTATTTATACGCACAATACCAACATGAAACTTTTCATTAATTTAAGTGTATATTAGTCACGCCATAAATATACAATACAAGCACCCGAGACCAACCTGCGGTGCACACATACTCTGATATCCATCCCGGTACATCACGTACATAAGGATCACGCATTTCGAATCTCTCAGGAATCGTCTCAGATAATAGCAAATTACAAACAATGGAGGCGAACACAGTCACATCACATGGGTCACGCACATACCTACGCTCCCACGATCAGCAGACTTATTAACATCCCAATAAGTCCTTCTCTGACCTATGTTCTCGAGGTACCAATCTAAATTCGGGCAACACAAGGATTAGAGAGCCCTAAGCGAACGTAACCTCCCGTGATAGCAAGTATGGTAGGTATGTCATACACATAAAATCATATACGTATACTAAGTATACACACATCTTAGTAATCACCGTAATTTATTTGTGGTACACTTCTCATTCTCATACCAACCTATAATGTTACACAATTTACATATTCCCGATTACTATGATTATTCAAGCCGTCAATTGTTCTCACGTCGTAATAGACACTCACGTCCTAATCCATAATTTCCGTTGGTTCAAATCACACTTCTATGTTTTACTCCTCATTATATCCCCAAATATCCCAAATATATCAATTAATCATCGAGGAAATGTTATCTCTACATTTAAACAAGGTTACGGGACACGCGAAATCAAAACAGGCCAAAAATCCTAAACTGTCAGCTCGTTAGAAGTCTCGTTCGAATGAGGCTGTTCGAACGAGAGTTCGTTCGAACGAACTGGGCATCTAATGAGATCTCGTTCGAACGAAAGGCATCGAATGAACATCCCTCTCGTTAGAAGGCAAACTGTCAACTCGTTAGAAGCTCGTTCGAACGAGCTCGTTCGAACGACCTGGGCAGATCTTCTAACGAGAGGCCAGTTTCGAGCCCAGATTTTCCCCTTTTCATTTTTCCAATATTCTTCACTTCTAATCCCACATAAAAATCGTCCCAAAATTATTTTAAGGTTTCTAATCCATACTAAACATTCGTAGGTCATAATTAAACATTTAAATAGGTCCAAATCTTCCTAAACATCATCAAATCATCAATTCCCTTCATTTATCCCCAAATCTCATGAACATGAACCCTAAAATTATAAAATCACCAAGGGCATAATTAAATCTGTTTTTGTTGTATGCGAGATGTATTTCTAACAGAATAATCATCCTAACACAATTCTACATGAAATCTTTTCATCAAAATATAAATTTCTACTTCCAATTCAATGGGTTTTTATCAAACTCCCAAAACAATACAATTTCATAATTTCCTACGCATGGAAGAAACATTCTTTGCAAGTAATGATATTAAACCACTTGCCTCTAATCTTTCTCTAAATTTGGTGTTGGATTGATGAAGGTTGATTTGTTCTCCCTCTCTCTCTGCAAAATTTTCCTTTCTCTCTCTCTCTACCAGCTTTTCTCTAAGGATGACAATGGAGGTGGAGGTTGGTTTGGCAAGTTTAAGGTTTCTAAACTTCTCCCGTAGCCCACTACCTAGATTGGGGTTGGAAATGGCTTAGTGGGTTAAGACTAAGTCAGATTTTTAACTCTAATTTTTGTGGGTTTTAATTCCCCAATTTCTAAAATTACCAAACTACCCTTTTACTTTGCCGGTATGGCCTAAAAATACCCCGGGACCCAAACTAAACTCCCGGCTAGTGTTTTCTGACTATTTCGACCCTTTCGGACGCGTTAGAGTACTCAAAATGACCATACGGTTAATAAAAATAAAATTCACTTTTTAATTAAAATCATTATATTCTTAACGCGACTGTCACACGCGTCCCAACAAAATTTCCAAATTGCCGTATTTCAATCTCATGACAAATTTCATGATTCAATATTTATATATAGACATATATACTCATTAAAATCAAATACCAACTCGCATCTCGCTAGTATTTTTATCCGGATTAATTTCCAATTAATACACATTTAATTCAATTAATCCCATAAATAAATATCATAAAAATAGGGGTATTACACACTTCCCCCCTAATAACATAATTTCGTCAATAAATTCGGAACTAGAAAGTACCTGGTAAGAACAACTCTCGATAACGTTCGCGCATCTCATCCTCGCGCTCCCATGTGGACTCCTCGACATTATGATGTCGCCATTGAACACGCAATAACGGAACTATCTTTGACAGTAGTTTTCGCTCACTTCGGTCCAAAATAGCAATCGGTCCCTCCTCGTAGGAGCTATCAGGCTGGAGATCGATGTCCTCCAAAGCAATGTGAGAATGAGCCAAATCGTCTCTAAGATATTTCTTTAGCGAGGAAATATGAAACACATCATGAATCCGATGCAAATGCTCCGGTAACCTAAGTCTATATGCAACAGACCCAATCCGCTCAATGATAGGGAATGGCCCCACGTATCTCGGTGCCAACTTCCCCTTCTTCCCGAATCGCATAATCCCCTTCATAGGAGATAATCTGAGTAAAACCTGGTCCCCCACTTGGAACTCCCTGAAGAATCTCTTCGCATCAGCATAGCTCTTCTGCCAATCCTGAGCTACCCGAATGCGACTCTGAATCAATTCTATCCTCGCCGAAGTATCCTGAATCACTTCCGGCCCAAGTAGTTTGTTGTCCCCCACCTCCAACGAACATGATGGGGAACAACAATGTCTACCGTACAATGCCTCAAATGGATCCATGCCAATGGTGAACTGGTAGGAGTTGTTATAAGCAAACTCCACCAGTGGAAGATACTACTCCCATACACCTCCGAAATCAATAATGCACATACGCAATATGTCCTCCAACATCTGGTTTGTACGCTCGGTTTGCCCATCGGTCTGCGGGTGATACGCCGTACTCAACCGCAATTCCGTGCCCATGGCCTCCTGAAAACTCTCCCAAAATCGTGAAACAAATATCTTGTCTCTGTCAGACACGATATTTAGGGGCATACCGTGAAGTCTCACTATCTCTGCAATAAAGAGCTGGGCATAATGTCCCGTAGTGTAGTCTGTCCTTACGGGTAGAAAATGAGCGACTTTGGTCAACCTGTCCACAATTACCCAAATGGAGTCGTGACCACTCTGTGACGTAGGCAACCCCGTGATAAAATCCATGGATATGCTCTCCCACATCCACATCGGGACCTCCAATGGCTGTAGAAGTCCTGCCGGTCTCTGATGATCCATTTTTACTAGCTGGCAAGTGGTGCATTTAGAAACAAACACGGCAATATCTCTCTTCATCCCGCTCCACCAATACTGTCATCTCATGTCTTGGTACATTTTATCCCCACCGGGATGTACTGCGAACCGTGAGCCGTGCGACTCTGCCATCACCTCGTGTCGCAATTCCTCCCCTTCCGGAACTACCAATCTCCCATTTAAGTTTAATCCCCCGTCTAAGCTAACGGTATAGGACTCGGCTCCCTCTGCTAGTAATCGAACTATCTGCTCCTGACAGAACGAGTCATTTGCATGTGCCCTTACTACCTTCATGACAATCTGCGGTGTAACCGTCATCACAGACATGAACGATCGGGCCACTGCATCTTGGTGTCCCAACTCCTTCCACTTAGCCTTCCATACTCCCGCCACCTCATCTACTGGCCTACGGATCAACTCGTCTGCTACCACGTTAGCCTTCCCCAGGTGATATTGGATATCAAACTGATAGTCCTTCACAAACTCAAGCCACCTCCGTTGCCGCATATTCAATTCCTTCTGCGTGAATAGGTACTGTAGGGACTTGTGGTCTGTGAACAATCAAAATTTCTCCCCCAAAAGATAATGTCTCCAAATCCGAAGGGCAAACACCACTGCCGCTAACTCCAAGTCATGAGTGGGGTAATTCTTCTCGTGAGGCTTTAGCTTACGGGAAGCATAAGCTATGGCCTGACTCTCCTGCTGCAATACACCTCCAAGTCCTTGCAAGGACGCATCGGTGTAGACTAGATACTCAACTCCCGGTCTCGGTAATGCTAACACAGGTGCTGAGGTCAACTTATCCTTCAACTCATCAAATGCCAACTGACAGGCATCACTCCAGATGAATGGCACACCCTTACGAGTCAGATGTGTCAAAGGACCCGCTATCTTCAAAAATCCCCGAATGAACCTCCTGTAGTATCCTGCTAGGCCCAAGAAACTACGGATCTCAGTCGGTGTCATGGGCTGTCCCCACTCCCTCACTGCGGATACCTTCCCCGGATCAACAGATATCCCCCGGTCGGAAATAATATGCCCCAAAAACTGAACCTCCTTCAGCCAAAACTCGCACTTTTCATACTTTGCATACAGCTCATTCTGACGTAGCGTCTGTAAAACCTGCCTCAAATGCTCTGCGTGCTCCTCCTCTGTCTGGGAGTAAACCAGAATATCAACAATGAAGACAATGATGAACTGATCAAGGAACTCTCTGAACACCCTATTCATCAAGTCCATAAACACGGCTGGAGCATTGGTCAAGCCAAAAGGCATAACCCGAAACTCGTAGGAACCATATCTCGTTAAGAATGCAGTCTTCGAGACATCCTCTTCCCTGATACGAAACTGATGGTATCCCGATCGCAAATCAATCTTTGAGAAGAAGGAATCTCCCCTCAACTAGTCGAATAAGTCATCGATTCGGGGCAACGGATACTTATTCCGTATCGTGACTTTATTCAACTCCCGGTAATCCACACACAACCTCAACGATCCATCCTTCTTCTTTAGGAACAACACAGGGGCACCCCACGGTGAAGTACTCCTCCGTATAAACCCCTGACACAACAACTGCTCAATCTGATCCCGTAACTCTCTCATCTCAGCTGGAGCCATACGGTAAGGTGCGCGGGCAATAGGCCGAGTGCCCGGCATCAAGTCGATCATAAAACCTATCTCTCTACTCGGAGGTAATCCAGGTATATCCTGAAATACATCGAAAAACTCTCGAACAACCGGAATCGAATCAAGTGGTATCACCACTTCCTTAGAGGTCTCCTCCTCTATATAGTACAAATGAGTGGACGATCCTCCCTCAGGACGAGGCATCGCCACTAAAAACATCTCCTGCCTGGGAATGGCAAAGATAATACATCTACTAAAACAATCAATCATGGATCGGTACGCAACAAGCCAATCCATGCCAATGATGGCATCATACTCGGTTATCTCTAATACTAACATATCCGCGGGTAAAGTAAACCTCCCGATCTCTATACCCACGCCTCTACATACACGTGAAATAACGGAACCCCTACTCAACGGGGAATCTACACAGGTAATCGTACTCTTGGCGGTGTCTAACAACCTAATGGTGCGTGCAAATCTCATAGAAATAAAACAGTGTGTAGCCCCCGTGTCAAACAAAATACGCCCCATAGTCCCCTGAATAGAGAACATACCCTAAATGGTTGGTGGCTCCTGTGGGGCAGCGGCCTGTTGAAGCTGATATACTCTCCCATACTGCATCTTCCCCTGCTGAACTGGGACCGCTGGAATGGGTGGTAATGCTTCCATCTGTGGTTGCGCCGGGAGGGCGGCGGGAAACATAGATCTCTGAGGCTCCTGTCGGGCACCCTACTGCGGGGCCCTGCCCCTATCTGGACAGTCCTGGCATTTATGGCCAGTCTTTTCACAAATGTAACACTTCCCCGGGACGTTCCCCCCTCTCTGTCCCTGCTGCCCCCGACCCTGGTGGCCGTTACCATTCCTCCCCTGGCCCTGTTGGCCCTGCGAAAACTGCGGTTGACCATTCTGACCCTGCTGGTTCTGATGGCAGTTTGGACCCTGATGGCCCTGCCGAAAACCTCCTTGTCCGAGCCTGAAATTCCCCAATCTGAACCTCTTATGATCCCCCTGCTGGAAACCCTGATCACCCTGCCTCTGCCTCTGAACAGAATGTGCCCCACTGGCACCATTTCCCCCAGTCCTGCCCTGATGGCTGGACTCTCCCGATCTCTTGCCTTCAGCCATGTGAAAGCGATGATCCTGGCAGTGTAACAGTGCAGCGTTAACCACATCAGAGTAAGTGGCCAACGATAGGTTCCCCAACAAATGCTGACGGATCCTCCAAGTCAACCCGTGTAAGGACACAAATTTCCAATTGAGTCCATGTATTGTGTTGGCTCAATTCCGGACAAAAACATTTATTCATAGGATAGTATGTCATTGTAATACTCTCAAGCCTATTAAGTGGTTGTTGAAGACGTAGCGGCAAAGAGTATAAAGCTTCATCAATTATGCCGGTTTGCGTGCCTCATTTCTATGTCATCAACTATGGTTCCATGCTCCCAAGGTATGAATGCAATTATATATATATATATATATATATATAGGAGCTTGGAACAAAGTTTGTTGGGTGTTAGGTTTAATAAAAAGTGTGTTTTATTTTCAGAAAAAATTAATTGGAACTTTAAATTAAAGTATATAAAGTTTTTGGGCCAAAATCGAATTTTACAAAATTTCTGGAAGTCGTTCGAAATGTCGTTCGAACGAGTTTTTCCTTCGAACCAGGTTTCGTTCGAACGAATTTTCCAACGAGTTCTCCCTAACCTATATTGGTCTGTCGTTCGAACGATATTGTTCGTTCTAACGAGATTTCCAACGAGATTCTAACGAAGCCCATACTAGAGCGTCATTAGAAGTCTCGTTCGAACGAGATCTCGTTCGAACGAAATGTCGTTTGAATGAGAGGCCAGGCGGGAACAGTTTTTTGGCAGTTTTGCACCCACTTTCCCACTATGTTTGTAACCAACATTTTTCGATTTTAATAGGGACGGGAATCACTTTTGTTAATCAATCTTTTTCATATCATACAAACTCTTAGAGAGTTTTGAGAGCAAAAACAAAAAGAGAAAAATATCATGTTTTGAGTGCAAATTTTCAAAGAGAAATTCATATACCACTCTAGTGTTTACACCCAATTATTGTTTATCCAAGTTCTTATACACATATCAAATTGCTTGGAGTTTGGCACCGGTTTTTCTCTACCGAATTCAAGAAGAGAAGTTTTTGGTTTGCTTCTACATCCATCAAAGAAGAAGACGCTTGTTGTGATTCTACCCACTTGGTGAAAGGCTCCTTGCTCGAGTGACGGTGACCATATAAAGCCTTATCGGTGGATTTCGAGACCGCGGTGGTGTTCCAAGGTTATCCGCTAGGAAGAGGTGTCTACAAGAAGAAGCGTCGAGGCTTGAGAGGGATCGAGTCAGTCGTTGTAAGTCTATCTGTCTTGTACTTGTAATTCCGTATCTAGTGGATTTGTGTCTAGGGCCGTCCGAGGTTTTTTTTCCCGTCTTGGGTTTTTCCTCGTACATCGCGGCGTAGTGTGATATTGTTTATTTTATCTTGCATTATAACTTACAACGCATGCTTAGGACAATTCAAGATAAAATTCGGTTTAAATTGTCACACTCATTTTAATTGGGACTAAATTAAATACTGAGTAAAGCTTATTTAATTCAAGTCTTTTGCTACAATTTGGTTTCGCCTAATTTGCTAATATTGATAAATATGACTTAGGCAAATTCTAGGACTTGGATTGATTTAATCGGTTAAAGTGGATTATAATCATTGATCTATTTTATTGAACCATCACCTTACACTTCCGCATCGAGTCTATATAAAAGGAAATTACAATATTTTTAGTGTGTTCAAAATTGTAAATCCGGGGATCCATCATTCCGACGTTTTGCAAATTGGTATCAGAGACAAAAACAATAAATTATTCGTTAAGATCCTTTAAATTTTTGGCTAAAATGGACTTTTCCCCATTTTCAAAATTTCCTATTTTTGATGGTTCAAACTACGCGTATTGAAAAGCGCGTATGAGATCGGCACTAAAATCTATCGACGAGAGAGTTTGGATGTCTGTTGTTAACGGGTGGTCCCCACCAACTTATTTAGTTGAAAATGAACGTGTTAACAAACCCACCGATAGATGGACTAAAAATGAGTTTAAACTTGCTAATTTCAATTCCCGTGGTTTAAATGTCTTATTTAGCGCTGTCACACCGAATGAATTCCGTCGTATTATGACGTGTGAAACCGCTAAAGAAGCTTGGGATATTTTACAATTAACTCATGAAGGAACTAGTGTCGTTAAAGCTTCAAAACTCCAAAACCTCACCACTCAATTTGAAACTATCAAAATGAATGAAAAAGAAACCTTTGATGAATTTTATGCTAGACTTTCCGATATTGTTAATTCATCTTTTAACTTGGGAGAGAAAATACCTGACGACCGTGTTGTAAAGAAAATTTTAAGGTCCCTACCCGATAGATTTATTCCAAAAGTTACCGTTTTAAATTCTTTACCCACTTTAGCCTCTACGAAATTAGAAGAGCTTGTAGGTGATTTACAAACCTATGAACTGGATATGTTTCCCTCCAAAACTGAAAAGAAAATCGAAAAGGGCGTTGCTTTAAAAGCCCGAAAAGAAGTCAAACAAGTAGTAGAGAGCGATAGTGATAGTGACTCGGAAGCCATGGCTTTATTTGCTCACAAATTTAGAAAATTTCTCAAAATTAACAAAGATAAATTTAAAAATGATTTTAAGAAATTTGAATCTTCGAAGCATGACAAGAACGAGAAGATTTCTAAAGCGGAGAAGATGCCTAAAGCCGAAAAGATCCCTAAACCTAGTAATGAAAATTTAGATAGGGACGAGTCTAATAAGTGTTTTGGTTGTGAAGGTTATGGCCATAGGGCGTTTGAGTGCCCCCCTAAACTAAGGAAAGAGGGTAAGAGACCCATTTCATATAATGCGACCCTTAGTGATAGTGATAAGGAAGATAACCCGATTCTCCCACTAAGAAAAATTTTGTGTCTTTTATGGCTAGTCATGTGAGTGATAGTGAGAACTCATCGATTGATGAAACGATAGCACATGCCACTTCCAAGGTCATTATACCTGATTCTCTTATTTTTTATGATAGTGAGAGTGGAGAAGAAAGAGAGAGTGAAAATGAAGAAGAGGTTAATGTGAGTGAACTTCAAAATGCTTTTCAAGAGCTTTATAAAGAATCTATTAAATTTAAAAGAGCTAATTTGAAGTTAGAAGCTAGTTTAAGAGAGAGTGTCAAGGTCGTTGATGAAAATGCTTTAATAGAAGACCTTAGGACACATGAGAGAACTCTTCAAGAGAAGCTAGAATATGTAGAAGGCGAAAGAGATAGCCTTAGGGGTTTAATGGAATCCTTGAAAAAGGAGCTTCTTGCATTTGAAGAGAGAAACTTTTTATTAGAGTCTAACATTTTAGAATTGCAAAATAAATTAAAAGACTCTAGTAATGTCAAATTTGATTTGGAGTGTCGTTCGGAAAAACTAAATAAAATGTTAGGAACGGTCCAAATTAAAAATGACACTTGTGGTTTAGGCTTCAATACTTGTAATGAATTTACTCATAATGCCCAAACCAATGTTTTAGGAGAATCTACTAAGAATGCATTTAAAGATCACTCCTTAAGTACATCTTTTCGACATTTTTTGCTTGTACACATTGTGGTCGAAAAGGTCATCTTAGGAAATTTTGTTTTGATCTTAAACGAATTCCTAGAAAATCCCATAGTAAAGTAACCACGGTAGTTAAAGTTCCAACACCCCAAGATAGTCATTCTTCATTAATTTGGGTTAGGAAATCCGACTTGGTTTCCTTACAAAATAGGGTTTTTGATTCTCATTTACTTTCACATGCTTCCTCCCTTGCTAAATCTAAAGGATGAATGTGTTAGTGTTTGCATACTTTAGCGTTTGTACTTCATGTTATATTCACATGCTAAATGTATGCTTGTTTAGTCACTTTCTAGTCATTGCCTTATTTCATTTCACATGCTAGAAATTATGACTTGTTTATCTTTTTGTATTATATTTTGTGTTTGAATTAATTGAAAAAATATAAAAAGATTTTTGTTTATCATTTGTGTTTTATTTATTTCATTTAAGCTTAATGAACAATACAAATGATTGTTGTTTGTCCTTTTGAGTAAATATTTATTTTTGGTTAAAAATGTCAAAAACAAACTCAATAAGATTTTTTTTGTGTGTATTTTTGTTTGACACACTTTATGTGGCATATATTTGTGTTTGAATCCCATCTTTTACGCTCCCACGTGGCTAGAACTTTTGGTTTAGATTTTCAATCCTTAAAATGTTCTTTACCATGTTTTATATGGAGTAGTTGGATTTTGTATTGATTAAATGGATTCTATTTTTATATGCCTCTATTCATACATGCACGAGCTCTTTTGAAATCTTAATGTCACATGTTATATTTGACCTTTTTGAGGTGTTCTCCTATCAATCTAGTCATCTACATATCTATGACCTAGGAGGACTAGTGCATGTCAAAATCCTTTGCATGTGAGCTTTGTGAGATAAAAAATTATATATAAATGTGCACGGGGAAGGGCTCCGAAAGGACTAAGTGATCCTTTGCGATAGTAAGCCACCGTTTATTGGATCTAAAAGAAATACGTGATCCAGAGGCCTAAAAACAGAATATTTGGCATTAAAAAGAAAACAATTGCCAAGGCCTATGTTTGTTTGATATATTCATTCAAAAGCAAAAGAATATATATGCTTATTGAGGGAGAATTGGATGGTATATCAACGGTTTGCACAATGTCCGTTTATCCTAGTTGTCTTTAATGTCATGACTCTATTTGGTTTGTAGAATCATCATCATGCTAGGCTTGTATGCATTGTGCATGTTTGTTCATTGAGTTCAATCTTCATATTGTCACATGAGGTTATATTTAAATGTGATAAAGTTTGCAATCAAATGAGAACTCCATGAATGTTTATTAAGTGATTGGGTCTAAATTTAATCATTACTAGTTCACACCCCAACCCTTCCGTTTCCATATGACACATTTTTGCCATACGAGTGTGCAAACTTATTGTATCTTGTGTTATATGTGTGTGTTTATATCTATCTATATATGCAAGTACTTATTGGTATATTTATAGTATATATATATATGATATTTATTTTGTCTTTGCCTTGTTTTTATTGCCCATATGCTTTAATGTTTCATCACTTTAAGCTTCAACATGCTGATTATTAGTTCTTTATCCTTTGCCTATTCCTGAACAAAAAGGGGGAGAATGATGATAGAGGGAGAAATGGTATCTAATCCTATTATTATCGTATCTTAGTTTGGGGGATATTTATCTTAGGGGGAGACGTCTTTCTAAGTAGGTCATGTGTTTGATAAAGGGGAGAATTAATTTAGGGGGAGTAATTAATTAATTGCATTTAATACTTTGATATTCCCTATGCATTTGATGAGTTTGTTTAAGTGTGCAGGATTTCTTCTAAAGCGGCATTGTTTAAACGGCAAAGAGTTTGATCCTTGGGTTGAGTCAAGTTTGGGTGGGTTATGTTTTTGAGTCTAGTGAGCCTGACGGCCCTTTAGGATTTTTGTTTTAGTTTTTGTCCCGGAATAGCCAAAGGGGGAGATTTGTAAGGACACAAATTTCCAATTGAGTCCATGTATTGTGTTGGCTCAATTCCGGAAAAAAATATTTATTCATAGGATAGTATGTCATTGTAATACTCTCAAGCCTATGAAGTGGTTGTTGAAGACGTAGCGGCAAAGAGTATAAAGCTTCATCAATTATGCCGGTTTGCGTGTCTCGTTTCTACGTCATCAACTATGGTTCCATGCTCCCAAGATATGAATGCAATTATATATATATATATATATATATATATATATATATATATATATATATATATATATATATATATATATATATAAGAGCTTGGAACAAAGTTTGTTGGGTGTTAGGTTTAATAAAAACTGTGTTTTATTTTCAGAAAAATTTAATTGGAACTTTAAATTAAAGTATATAAAGTTTTTGGGCCAAAATCGAATTTTACAAAATTTCTGGAAGTCGTTCGAAATGTCGTTTGAACGAGTTTTTCGTTCGAACCAGGTTTCGTTCGAACGAATTTGCCAACGAGTTCTCACTAACCTATATTGGTCTGTCGTTCGAAATGTCGTTCGAACGAGATTGTTCGTTCTAACGATATTTCCAACGAGATTCTAACGAAGTCCATACTGGAGCGTCGTTAGAAGTCTCGTTCGAACGAGATCTCGTTCGAATGAGAGGCTAGGCGGGAACAGTTTTTGGCAGTTTTTTGGCAGTTTTGCACCGACTTTCCCACTATGTTTGTAACCAACATTTTCCGATTTTAATAGGGACTGGAATCACTTTTGTTGATCAATCTTTTTCATATCATACAAACTCTTAGAGAGTGTTTTGAGAGCAAAAATAAAAAGAGAAAAAGATCATGTTTTGAGTGTAAATTTTCAAAGAGAAATTCATATACCACTCTAGTGTTTACACCCAATTATTGTTTATCCAAGTTCTTATATACATATCAAATTGCTTGGAGTTTGGCACCAATTTTTCTCTACCGAATTCAAGAAGAGAAGTTTTTGGTTTGCTTCAACATCCATCAAATAAGAAGACGTTTGTTGTGATTCTACCCACTTGGAGAAAGGCTCCTTACTCGGGTGACGGTGACCATAGAAAGCCCTATCGGTGGATTCCGAGACCGCGGTGGTGTTCCAAGGTTATCCGCTAGGAAGAGGTGTATACAAGAAGAAGCGTCGAGGCTTGAGAGGGATCGAGTCAGTCGTTGTAAATCTATCTGTCTTGTACATGTAATTCCGTATCTAGTGGATTTGTGGCTAGGGCCGTCCGAGGTTTTTTTTCCCGTCTTGGGTTTTTCCTCGTACATCGCGGCGTAGTGTGATATTGTTTATTTTATCTTGCATTATAACTTACAACGCATGCTTAGGACAATTCAAGATAAAATTCGGTTTAAACTGTCACACTCATTTTAATTGGGAATAAATTAAATACTGGGTAAAGCTTATTTAATTCAAGTCTTTTGGTACAATTTGGTTTCGCCTAATTTGCTAATATTGATAAATATGACTTAGGCAAATTCTAGGACTTGGATTGATTTAATCGGTTTAAGTGGATTATAATCATTGATCTATTTTATTGAACCATCACCTTACGCTTCTGCATCGAGTTTATATAAAAGGAAATTATAATATTTTTAGTGTGTTCAAAATTGTAAATCCGGGAATCCATCATTCTGACGTTTTACAACCCGTCTGTAAATTTCTGTATCTTCTTCTCTTCTATTGGTATCTCATCCGGGACAATATTCAACAGATTTGTGAATTCGGCCTCATACTCGGCCACAGTCTTACCTCCCTATCTGAGATTCATCAACTTCCTCCTCATTTCTGAGTGAACAGTTGACGGAAAATACTTGCGGTCAAACCGCACCCAAAACTCATGGATCGTGAGAGTATTTCTCTCCTCCATGGTGGTAATTGACTCCCACCACTGCAGTGCAGATCCAACTAGCTTGAAGGTTGCTAGTATCTGCTTCTGAACATCGGTGCACTCATACATCCTCAGGTGCCGCTGAATGTCCTTCCTCCACTGACTCGAAACCACAACGTCGGAGCTACCTGCGAACTCCGGTGGGTGTGCTTTCTGAAAAGCATCACGTACACGTTCCCAAGGAGACGGGAATGCATGTGCCTGAACTGGCGCGGCTACTGGCGCCTGAGGTGGTGCCTGCTGAACTACAGCTAGTGCGGCATTTACTGCCTGGGCCACAATGGCTGCAACCTTGGCGGCATTCATCGTGCCCTGAACTGGTGCGGGCTGTGGTTCTGGCGTTGCATCCCTGGGAATCTGTTGTGCACGTCATGGAGGCATCTGAAATAAGAATAAAGTTTATAAGTTCGCAGTTATAAACTTAAAATAGCTGAAGAACGTAGCATATACAAAAGAATACAACAGTCCTAAAATATAGGGCTCTACATCAAAGAAAGCTCAGTGAAAACATAATAAGCCGTACAGATCCTAAAGGACACTAGAACCTGATGCTCTGATACCACCTGTGACACCCCGACTAATTAAATACCGGGTAGCTACTCCTTTATTAAAATTAATACAAAATGCCAAGTTGGTCCAGTTAATAGCATCACTGTCGAAAACATTTTAATGATTACTAACCACCTAGTATTTAAAAAGTGAGTTGCCAAATTTTAAGTTAACTCTGATTAACATGCAATAAGAGGATAATGAAAGAATAACAACCATTCACCATAACGAAGCAATAGAATAACCAACAAAGTAATAATAAGTCCGGAGGAAAACTCCTCACAACAATCCCACAACTGAACTAAGTAAAACAATGTAACCTGAATTAATTCCATTCCAAAAGTCTGAAAATCTGAAATAGGAAATGGTTCTAATAGAAATGGGCGACATGCCCTACAACTGATGAAAGCTGAATATAAAGTCAAGATAGATGAAGCGTCTACTAGAAAAGTCCTGTAACTTCCACAAACAGCTACAGCTCGTCACCTGAATGAGGATCCTAAGCATGGTGACCTTGTGGCTGGGCACATAAAATGGTTTTTACAAAAATAGATTTGAAAGAAAACGGGTCAGAGCCCGAAAGTGGGGATTATTTTAAAAACAGCAAGTGTTTTAATAACATTAAAACAATGAATGCAAAATACATGTTAGGACGTGCACTCACATGAAGTACTCACCTCTCGACTAATTTGTGCACTCCTAACGTACCGTACCCATCTAAGTGACATACATATCTAAGCAAACCGTAATAAGTTCTACCCCTTAATACTCAATTCCCATTATACGTTCTAGCGTTATCAAATAAATAGAGAGCTTTACTTAACTCAGGTTCTCAATTATTAGTAATACAATTCATTACAGGTTATCCCTTAATAGTTACTCAAAGCGGTTCTGTATTTATACGCACAATACCAACATGAAACTTTTCATTAATTTAAGTGTATATTAGTCACGCCATAAATATATAATACAAGCACCCGAGACCAACCTGCGGTGCACACATACTCTGATATCCATCCCGGTACATCACGTAGATAAGGATCACGCATTCCGAATCTCTCAGGAATCGTCTCAGATAATAGCAAATCACAAACAATGGAGGCGAACACAGTCACATCACATGGGTTCACGCACATACCTACGCTCCCACGATCAGCAGACTTATTAACATCCCAATAAGTCCTTCTCTGACCTATGTTCTCGAGGTACCAATCTAAATCCGGGCAACACAAGGATTAGAGAGCCCTAAGCGAACGTAACCTCCCGTGATAGCAAGTATGGTAGGTATGTCATACACATAAAATCATATACGTATACTAAGTATACACACATCTTAGTAATCACCGTAATTTATTTGTGGTACACTTCTCATTCTCATACCAACCTATAATGTTACACAATTTACATATTCCCGGTTAATATGATTATTCAAGCTGTCAATTGTTCTCACGTCGTAATAGACACTCACGTCCTAATCCATAATTTCCGTTGGTTCAAATCACACTTCTATGTTTTACACCTCATTATATCCCCAAATATCCCAAATATATCAATTAATCATCGAGGAAATGTTATCTCTACATTTAAACAAGGTTACTAGACACGCGAAATCAAAACAGGCCAAAAAGCCTAAACTGTCAGCTCGTTAGAAGTCTCGTTCGAACGAGGCTATTCGAACGAGAGTTCGTTCGAACGAACTGGGCATCTAACGAGATCTCGTTCGAACGAAAGGCATCGAACAAACATCCCTCTCGTTAGAAGGCAAACTGTCAACTCGTTAGAAGCTCGTTCGAACGACCTGGGCAGGTCTTCTAACAAGAGGCCATTTTCGAGCCCAGATTTTCCCCTTTTCGTTTTTCCAATATTCTTCAGTTCTAATCCCACATAAAAATAGTCCCAACATTATTTTAAGGTTTCTAATCCATACTAAACATTCGTAGGTCATAATTAAGCATTTAAATAGGGTCAAATCTTCCTAAACATCATTAAATCATCAATTCCCTTCATTTATCCCCAAATCCCATGAACATGAACCCTAAAATTTTAAAATCACCAAGGGCATAATTAAATCCGTTTTTGTTGTATACGAGATGTATTTCTAACAGAATAATCATCCTAACACAATTCTACATGAAATCTTTTCATCAAAATATAAATTTCTACTTCCAATTCAATGGGTTTTTATCAAACTCCCAAAACAATACAATTTCATAATTTCCTACGCATGGAAGAAACATTCTTTGCAGGTAATGAAATTAAACCACTTGCCTCTAATCTTTCTCTGAATTTGGTGTTGGATTGATGAAGGTTGATTTCTTCTCCCTCTCTCTCTGCAGAATTTTCCTTTCTCTCTCTCTCTACCAGCTTTTTTCTAAGGATGACAATGGAGGTAGAGGTTGGTTTGGCAAGTTTAAGGTTTCTAAACTTCTCCCGTAGCCCACTACCTAGATTGGGGTTGGAAATGAATTAGTGGTTTAAGACTAAGTCAGATTTTTAACTCTAATTTTCGTGGGTTTTAATTCCCCAAATTCTAAAATTACCAAACTACCCTTTTACGTTGCCGGTATGGCCTAAAAATGCCCCGGGACCCAAACTAAACTCCCGGCTAGTGTTTTCTGACTATTTCGACCATTCCGGACGCGTTGGCGTACTCAAAATGACCATAAGGTTAATAAAAATAAAATTCACTTTTTAATTAAAATCATTATATTCTTGACGCGACTGTCACACGCGTCCCATCAAAATTTCCAGATTGTCGTATTTCAGTCTCATGACAAATTTCATGATTCAATATCAAGGTTCTAAAAAACGCGGGGCGTGACCAAGGCGTAGAGGCCAAGCCTTAAGCCTTAGAAGCCTAGGCGGGCCTTGGCGTAAAAAGGCGTGAAAAGGCGTTTAGGTATTTTTTAATTTATTTTAATATTTTGACTATGACAAGGCTATTTAAAATACTAAATTGGTACATACCTTAAAAATATGTTTAAATATTTGTAAATTAAAATACTATTTTTTTTAAATACAAAAAAAAAATAAAAAAATTTCGTCTTTTCACGCCTTACTTCTAAAAAACTCGCGTTTTTTCACGCCTTACCCCCAAAAAACGCACGTTTTTTCACGCCTTGCCCCAAAAAACGTTGACCATCGTTGACCACGCCTTGATCCACGCCTAGGGCCAAAACTTGGCGTATCTAAAAAGCCTCGCGCCTAGGCGCGCCTTGGCGCCGCCTAGGCGCGTTTTTTAGAACACTGTTCAATATTTATATATAGCCATATATACTCATTAAAATCAAATACCAACTCGCATCTCGCTAGTATTTTTATCCGGATTAATTTCTAATTAATACACATTAAATTCAATTAATCCCATAAATAAATATCATAAAAATACGGGGTATTACATATAAGAGGATCCTCCACTTAGTCCCACTTGAGAGACGGGTACCTCTGGATGCAGGACCAGGGTAAATAGGACGTACGTATATATTGTCTCTATCACCGGGAATACCACACATGGTTAATATGCGACCCACCAAATCCCTCCTAGTACGCTACCCAGAAGAACAGACACGGGAATGGTATGATTGTAATAAATCATGTGAATCGGCAAAAACTCCGCATAATTGGGTTACAGATGTCATATATTTTATTACAAGTCATTACTCACATTTAACTTTAATCATTTATAAGATTTTATCCCGAAGTTTTAATGCTCCAATATCTCGATATAGTCTCACAACTACCATTTATGATAATCATCCTAAATTAATAGCTACTCTCCTCAATAGGTTAGAAATATATTTTCATCTATAATAGGATCTACAGACTCGTTACACGTTAATAAGTATTAATAAATCTCGACATGAATCCTACAGTCCCTAAACTATTAATCTCCAAATATATTGCCTATATATTCATTTAAAGTGATTACAAGTCCCAAAACTACTCCCTAATCAAAACTCTAACCACCCCTTAACAAACCTGACCCCGAGAAGCTCATCAGGGCCAGATAAATTTGATGGGACCGGGTACATCTTTTTCCACTAGTTTCCTTCTTTTGTGGCCATAACTCAAATATCTCAAACCCTATAGTCTCCAAAACATAAATTTATCCCTTCTCTTCCATAAGAAATCATCATATAAGTCAAAGCAACGAATTTCTACAAATTTAATAAAATTAAGAACTCGTTTAAAAATCTAATCTCATAATTTATTAAAAAAACTATAGGTTTATATTCTACATGTGAATGACCCACATAACCTACGAATTATTAACAATTAACAAGATTACATTAAGGGTTTTACAAATTATAATAGGTAGGATTCACATATAATAATTTCTAAGTCTTGTTATAATGGTACAAAACTAGGGTTCTTCATTGGATTAATTTTAATTCAAATTAAGGTGTGACTATGAACAAAATCATATTTATAATGTTATCTTCACAGATTCTAACATATTACGTTAGTGGAATCACTCCCAAAAATGTCCCTAATTCTCCAAGATGGTGTTTCCTCCTCGTCTTTCTTAGTATCTAAGGCTCCCCAAATATGTTATAAGAGTTTTATGATATGATAATTAGGTAATTAAAATAATCAAACCTGAAATTAGGCTTAGTCCCCTAAATAGCCTCAACCCAAACCCAAAATAAGCTCGAAATGGCCTAAAACTTGGCCCAACTTATATACCATCCTCATAGACCAAAATTTAACTATAATAATCGCAAACCAAACTTTCTAAACATCTCAGGAACCAACTCGAAGGTTAACATGTTGTACAAGTCAATCAACTTATTAATCTTATTAAAATAGTTAATTATTCAATACACTATTCTTCACTTTACATATTAATTGTTAATTAATTATATTGTGACGCGGTATTATGAGAACCTAATTCATGGTTAGTGAGACCCGATACCAAGGTAATAATCCAAATTAGGAAACACCTGACACCTAGTCCTTGACCATTCCATAGTCGCCCATAATACTAATTCACTAAATTTTATTTTAATAATTATTAAAAATTCCCCCAACAATTATTAAAATAACAGTCCAATCAACATATAACAAAATTACGTAATACAATATATATTTAACATCTCAAAGTCACATTTCAATCTACTAAATATCATATCAAAAGTCTAATATCTCAAATCACAAAAGGGCATATCGCTCGTCATAAGAAAAATAATTCATCAATATCCAATAATAAATTTAACAACTAAATACAAGGTTATTTGGGTCTTGGACTTCATTAGTTTTGTCCGTTTCAGGATTATCCCCTAATCAAAAACTATTGTATGATTAACCCCCATTTTCACTTTTAACGAAACTTTTTTATTTTTTTTATATCTTAACGACACATTTTATAAAAAAAAAAAAAAGTGTCGCTAAAAGTGAAAATGGGGGTTAATCCTACAATAGTTTTTATTTGGGCATTAATACCCAAACATACGAAACTAATGGGGGCCAAAACCCAAATGATCCTTAAATAAATGCTAGAAAAATACAGGGCACTATAAAGAGATATCTAAACAAGGTGATAGATCAAAGGACATCAATTATTGTTCTAATAAGAAAAAGAATATATATATATATGTGTGTGTGTGTGTGTGTGTGTGTGCGTGTGTGTGTGTGTGTGTGTGTGTGTGTGTGTGTATAAGGAGTAGAAGTTTAAACACTATTCAATAAGATGATAAGATAATTAAGGGTGAGGATGAAGTCAACTTTGAAGATCCATGGCAATCCAAGGGTTCACAATGAAAACTGAAATTTGAGACTAACATGGTGTATTCGTAATTCATAGGTTAAAATGGGGTAAGTATATTAATTGAGTTATCACATGGTAATCCAAGGGTTCACAATGAAAACTGAAATTTGAGACTAACATGGTATATTCGTAATTCATATGTTAAAATGGGGTAAGTATATGAATTGAATTATCACACATCATCCTCCTAAATCATCACACATCAAAGTCTCACTTGCATACTATTCAACCTCCCACTCATAATAATATCACCTCTCTCTTAATTTAACTTGAGATGAAAAATGCATGTCTCGAGACACTTTAATTTGATTCCCGTTCATAAGCCAAGAGCCAAACATACATCTGAACTCCCATTTTTGTCTCTTACCTGCACTGTCTATTCCCCAAACCCACTGCTCAAGATGAATGATGAAGCATGTCGAAAACTTAGCAGTGAAGCCCGCTGGGTCCATATGATCTCCGACAAGAGTAATTCTAAACCCACAATCTCATTCCCGTTCTTTTCTCTCTCTCCACAAATACACAACGGGATGTAGATATTTGATTATTCTCTCTTCATTTCTCTTACTCTCTCTCTGCGATCAAAATCAATGCCATAACAACGAATTCTTTTGGATTTCAAGTAAGTATTTTTTTCGTTGTTATTTTTTTGGCGGGATTTTGTGTTTTCTTAAATTGTAAAGGGTTAAACACAGTTTTAGGGTTCTATTTTTCATTTCATCTGATGTATTCTCTAACTTACAAATGGGTTTTCTCCCAATATCATAACCCGTTAATTTTATAAGTACATTACTGGTAGAAATTGATCTTCATCAAAACTTGGTGAAGAAAACATCAAGTGGATTTTATTCTTTGGGGAGTAACACATTACCCATGAGATTCGAGAAAAAAATTGGAACCAGAAGTTAGTTCTAACAAGCTAAACTTTTACAACTAATTTATTTGGGGATTTAACTTTTTGGTTCTAATATTAACTTCAGTTTGTGGGTTTTTACTGCTATAATAAAAAAAACATGGGAAGAAGAGAAAGACATGGAAAGAGGTTTGGACTTTTTATTATTTCAGGAATTTTTATTATGGGGATTTAGTCAGGTACATAGTTCGACACGTGTACAATTTGGTGTTTAATTTTTATAATTTTGAAGCATTCTCCCAGTTCCTCCCTCTTTTATTAAAGATGGTTCGAAGTTCAACCTTACCATCTCATTTAAAGCAACCGCACCGTCACCACCATAGCACGCAATCTACACCATTTCTCATTTGGTTTTCATTCTAAAAGAACGAGTTTTAATCAACAACATTCATCAAATGGGTACCCCTCTCCCCTGATCTTTACAACATTACTACTATCTACTATTAATATTACTACTGGCTTTTTATGTATGTAAATCCAGTTGGCTCTCGGTTATTTATTCACAACATCCATGGGCGTCTTTTTTAAGGCCTCCATTTATGAATTTTTTGTGTATATTGTTGATCATACGCAAATATTACGTATTTCATCCCTCGAACTGACACATTTTAGCCCCCTCGGGTATCTTATTCCCTATATTTATTCTCATTAACCAGACAACCTCGAATTTATACGTTAACATGTTTTGCAGGGGTTAATTGAGCTTTTATAGGTATTGAATGCTAAGTATGAAGTTCGAACGCATTTCATTGGATTTTCGTACGCGATTGCACGTTCAAGGGCATTTTAGTCTTTTTACAACTTGGGCACCTGGTCCAACATCTCACGAAAGTTGTATCTCTCCTCGCAAGCTTCGCGTGGCCGCCAACGGTGCACGGTTCCGATTCAGAATGAAGAAGTTACGGGAGTTTCAGCGGAAGAGAAAACCATCCATCCCAAAACAGCATGCAGATTGGTTTGTACCTGCTTGATCGATCGATCGATCCTTTGAGACAGTGGGTTAATCTATTCACCATCGATCGATCGACGGTTTGGGTCGATCGATCGATCCCCTATTTTTTACAGATATTTTGTTTTTAGTTTCTTTCTTCTTTTCTTTTATTCCACTTATTATATAAACCAAATTTTGTGTAAATATCAGATATTAGGTAGATAATTCATTTTTGAGAGATTTAGCTTAGGTTTGAGGGTTTTGGGAGAGTTCTTCTTTATTTCTCTTTGGATTGACACCCTAATTGGTTTGTAAGTTGACTATTCATTACCCTCTCCATTAATATAGTGTGTATTCCTTAATTTCTTGCTTTGTAGTTGATTTACATGCTTTTATAATTAGGTTCACATGCTTTCTCTACTTGCTTTCTAGTGTAGATTTATCGCATTTCTTTACCACATTTTTATCATACTTTCTAGCTAATTTAAATTAGGTTGTGTTTGAATTGAACTCACACGGGTTGACGCATTGCTTTGCTTTGGTGATGGTGTTTACGGGTCTATTTTGGGTGCGTTGTCCTAGTTATTATGCCTAGGATATTTGACGGGGAATATTATGTATGTCCCGTGCTTATGACCTTACGTGCGTAATTTTCGGGATATTTGTTGGCGCCAAAATCTTATTAGGCTTTTATGCAGATTTAGGGGCGTGACAACCCTTGGTTTAATTAACTGTCGAAACGAGATGCATTCCTAATAACTCGTCGACCCATGTGACCATTTTATACTAATTAACTCGGGTGAGGGATATTCGACTCAACCTATAGTTTTACTCGCTTTGTTAAGCTAGTTTTAATTCCCTCGCCTAGATTAATATTTCCCTTTTATGCATCTTTCCTTTTTAGTTTGTAATTCACCTTTTACGCTTTTATTTCGGAGCACTAAATCATATAAATTCTAGAAACTCCTCTCTGTGAATTTTCGATACTCGACGTACCGATGTGCTTGCCTCGCAAGTGTAGTCGTAATTTAGGTTTGTTTGTATTATCGCGGCGAAATGAAAACAACGACTGTGTCCTTACACGAACACACATTTCGCGCGTTAATCCAAATGGCGCCGTTGTCGGGGATGAGTTTGTTTTAGACTTTATTTGATTTAGTATTTCATAGTTTTTTATTTCTATTTGTATTATTTGTTAATATTTTTGCAGGACTTCCACATCTGAGCACTTAGAAATGCTTGAATTTTTCCCGCACGCACCTACTTTATGGAATTCGCCACTTCAAGCCATTTTTGGGGTAAGCATGTCTTATTCCAATTCTTTCGGTAATCATTGTTATAATTCTCAAAATTCTAGGAAACCTATGACTTTCGGTGAATACTTAGAATCCCAAAGTATTACAAATTCAAATATGACTTTGGCCGAGTATAACGAAAGGCAAAATTTGGGTTATTGGAATTTTGATGATGATGATAATGATTTTGGGCCTTTACCTCCTTATAATAGGAATTTTGAAACGGATTGCAATAGTTTTCAAAATTCCTATAATAATGAGTTTTCGTTTAAGTCTGATGGTAATTTTCAAAGTTCTCATTTTCAAGGATCCGCACCTCGGCCTATGACATTCGGTGAGGGTTTGCGTATGCTTGAGAATGAGAAAACAGAAAATCGTTATCGGGAATAAAATCGTCTTTGGGAGCAAGACTTGTATTTATTATTCGAATCCGACGACGATTTTGCTTTCGAGACTTTCGAAGTCGAGGAACGTTTTGAACCAAATAAGGACTTTGTGACTAATTTGGAACAAACCATTCTAGACTTTTCCCATTGCATAATAGATATTGAAAGTGAGGATGAAAATGACGTAATATCTATTTGCAATGAAATGATTTCTTCTTTGGCCCCTAAAGAAGAACATTTCATTGAAAATAATATTATTTCATTTTAAACTCAATCTTCATGCGATGATGATTCATCTCATGAGTTTGAATTTCTTTCATCCCCATTTTCATTCTCTGTTATCACACCGTCACAAGTACTCGATGATTCAGTTTCAAAATTTAATGTTTTAAACATGTTCGCCGATGAGGAGTACTTGCTCAAGTCTCCCTCCATGATAGCATCTTTGCTTCGTGTGAGCCATCTCCCATTCTGCTTGCTAAATCCTTGGGAAGATATTCGGCTTTTCTCGATCCCCACATGTTTTTGTCACCCGTTCAATCCAAACCCCCCATCGTCCCTCCAAAACTTTTAATTGACGATGGTTCCTTTCTTCTGCCTTACACATGCCTTCCGTTGTTCAAACAGAATTCATATTTTTTGGAAGGCATGCTTAAGAGTGAGGGTACACCGGTTATCCTCCAAAGTCAAATCATTTTTGCAACGGACCCTCAGCTATTTAGACTTCTAGTGTACAGTTAGTGTGAAGCCTAAATAGTAGGTTGTATATAGTTAGCTTTTTATTTTTTCTTTCCTTTTTAATTTATTCTTGTACTTCGTTAAGTTTTTGTTATTTGTTTTTGCTATGCTCGGTACTATCTTGTTTTGTAGATTCTTTGGACTTGTTCTTATGGGGATCGCTCTAATTTTGGGTAATATCGCTCTTTTCCCCTTTTTAACTTGGTTCTTAATTCACATTGAGGACAATGTCAAGTTTTAAGTTAGGGGGTGTGGGATATTCTATCCATTTTTTTATTTAGTCCATGTTTTTTGCTCACATGTTAGTTACTTAGTATGCTTTTCTTAGAAAAATTAAAATTTTCAAATAGATTTTCTTTCTTTTTTCTCCTTTTTGGGGCTTTTTACCTTTGTTTCCGATGATAAATTTCAATAATTGCCCGATCCAATTGACAACCCAATGATGCATGTTCTCGATTTTAGAAGTTATTGGACTTTAGTCTCGATTATTGATATTATGAATAACTTCATGAATTAAACTTCAATCCCATGAGCACATGCACCATTCTTGCTTTATTGATTTGGTTTAAGATTTTTATTACTCGGTAATCTTTTGTTGCATTGTATATACTTACACCGAGTAAGATTTGTACCTTTTGTCGTTTGTGAGTGTTATACACTATTCTTTCCTCTTTGAAAATGTTGAATTCGTTGGTAATCTCACTATTCTTTCATTTGATCGTTCATTGTTGAGTTCATACTTGAAATGTGTTACTTGAGCATGATTTTCATATATTTTTTTGACTCGAGAATTGCGTAAACTTTTGGAAATGATCATAGGTCATCTTTGTTATATCACCTATATTGACCTTGACCTCACCTTATATGTTTACCCTTGTCAACCCCTTTGAGCCTAAATATAGCCTTTCGTTTCATAACCCAATTCCCATAACCAACTCCGAATTGGAGTTTTAGCCCATATAAACACTTTCCATACCTTTGTTTGGAATGTTACTTGGGATTGAATGTTGTTGTTATGATGTCGGTTGCAATTTAGGCATGTGCGAGTTTGAAAAGTAAAGAAAAGAAAGAAAAGAAAAAGAGTGAAAAAGAGAAAGAAAAAAAGCAAAAGAAAACATGAGAAAAAGAAGAAAAGAAAGAAAAGAAAAAATTGTAAATGTTGTGTATATAGTTCAATAAGCTTTGATTACTCTCCCCGATGATATATCTAATGCCTATTGGAACTTGTTTTCCAAGTTTTGATATTACTCGTATTTTCCCATTATCCCAAGTTTTCATCCCGAACACTTTGAATTCGTATAAACATTCCTTCGTTTCATACCCTATCCTAGCCTACATTATAGCCCTATACAAGTCCTATGTGATCTTAGGGTGCATTTAATTTAAAAGTTGAAATAGTTTTGGTAATCTGTGAAAAATCATTTCACCTCCTTTAATGTGCGGTATCCTATCATTGAGATTATTTTTTTCATTCTATATATAGCATTCTTCATTTGTGACATGTGTGCGGCCTAGTTTCCATTTATATTTACTCTTTATGCCCACATGTTCCGTGTGCTACCTCCCTGGTTTGAGTGAATCCACTTTATGAGTGTAATGCCCGTGAGGATTGAATATATGCCTGCTTTATTTAGTATCCAATTTATATAAATATTTGCCAAATCACACTTTGCATGTGCTCGCTCCCCTCCCACATTTTAAGGTTTCAATTCTATGAGGTGCATTCCATAATGTTAATGATTCGGACTTTTGTGTGAATTCATTCACTTTGCTAATAATGCGTATGAAATCCTTTTCGTTATTTTTGGGCTTGTCGCATGTTGGTTTGGGCTTATTTTGAGGAAACGATGTGATGTTTGTGGGTATCATCCTTGAAAACCCTCACAAGATGACACTCATCCACTAGGGTGATTTAGGGGTTTAACGACTTATTGCATACGCGAATTGCAATCGAATCGCCCGCAAAAGTGGCCTTTTGCTTTTATACCATATTTTTGTACTATCTCCTGCTTTTGGTTTGCTTGTAGTTCTTATTGCATCCTATTTCATTGATAGGGACTAGCAATGTGTAAGTTAGGGGGTGTGATCATACGCAAATATTGTGTATTTCATCCCACGAACCGACGCATTTTAGCCCCCTCGGGTATCTTATTATCTATATTTATGCTCGTTAACTAGATAACCTCAGATTTTTACGTTAACATGTTTTTCGGGGTTAATTGAGCTTTTATAGGTATTTGGATGCTAAGTATGAAGTTCAGACGCATTTCGCTCGATTTTCATACGTAATCGCACGTTCAAGGGCATTTTAGTCTTTTCATAGCTTGGGCACCTGGCCCAATATCTACATGGAAGTTGTATCCCTCCTCGCAAGCTTCGCATGCCCGTAAATAGTGCGCGATTCCGATTCAGAACGAAGAAGTTACGGGAGTTTCAGTGGAAGAGAAAACCATCCATCCCAAAACAGCATGCAGCTTAGTTGATACATGCTTGATCTATCGATCGATCAAAAGGATCGATCGATCGATCCTTCAAGATAGTGGACTGATTTATTCACCATCGATCGATCGACGGTTTGGGTCGATCGATCAATTCCCTATTTTCTACAGATATTTTGCTTTTATTTTCTTTCTTTTTTTCTTTTATTCCACTTACTATATAAACCAAATTTTGTGTAAATATCATATATTAGGTAGATAATTCGTTTTTAAGAGCTTTAGCTTAGGGTTTGAGGGTTTTTGGAGAGTTCTTCTTCATTTATCTTTGGATTGACACCCTAATTGGTTTGTAAGTTGATTATTCATTACCCTCTCCATTAATACAGTGTGTATTCCTTAATTTCTTGCTTTGTAGTTGATTTACATGCTTTCATAATTAGGTTTACATGCTTTCTCTACTTGCTTTCTAGTGTAGATTTATCGCATTTATTTATCGCATTTTTATCGCATTTTTATCATGCTTTCTAGCTAATTTAATTAGGTTGTGTTTGAATTTAACTCACTCAGATTGACGCGTTGCTTTGCTTTGGTGATGGTATTTACGGGTCTATTTCGGGTGCATTGTCCTAGTTATTACGCCTAGGAGATTTGACGTGGCATATCATGTATGTCCCGTGCTTACGACCTTACGTGCGTAATTTCTGGGGTATTTGTCGATGCCAAAATCTTATTAGGCTTTTATGCGAATTTAGGGTCATGACAACCCTTGGTTTAATTAACTATCAAAACGAGACTGATTCGTAATAACTCACCGACCCATGTGACCATTTTATACTAATTAACTCAGGTGAGGGATATTCGACGCAACCTATAGTTTTACTCTCTTTGTTAAGCTAGTTTCAATTCCCTCTCCTAGATTAATATTTTCCTTTTATGCATATTTTCCTTTTTAGTTTGTAATTCACTTTTTGAGCTTTTATTTCGGAGCACTAAATCATATAAATTCTAGCAACTCGTCTCTGTGGACTTTTTATACCCGACTTACTGTTGTGCTTGCCTCGCAAATTTAGTCGTAATTTAGGTTTGTTTGTATTATCGCAGCGAAATGAAAACAACAATTGTGTCCTTACACGAACACACATTTTGCGCGTTAATCAACTGTATATAACTTTTCAAATATGACTTTCTTAATTTTCTTCCCAAGTTAGTAGGAGTAGTTTTTGGTGGCTTTTCTAATGTGTATATACAAACAAAAACCCATACGTATGAAGGGACAGAGATATAAAACCATTTAGTTTATGAAGGTTTATGTTGTATATATGGAGGTATGTGTCTATTTTTGCCCACTTGCATATGTTCAGATTCCCACATTTATCGATTTGTATGTATATATCTTAATATTTGAAAAATGTCACTTAACTCAGATTCATCACATTATTTGAGTTTGTGTATGTATACCCAAAATTAATGGAAACCCACTTACTTCAAAATCATGTATACATGTGTGGGTTTAGGAGATAGAGAAATATGAGCAGTTGGTGTTTGGTTGGGTGAGATGGGCCTCAGGTTGAGAAGATAGGTAATGTGTTATAAGTACGGTTTAATTATTGTGGTCATTAGGGAATTCGGGAGTAGAGTCGTTGAGTATATGTGGGTTGGTGTAAAGCATTGCAGGTGAGGTGAATGAGGGGTATAAGATAGGGTAAGTGGGTTAAAGGGGATGTCGAGTTTTGACTAGAATGGGTGTTGGGTATGGTTTTATGGACGCATGGGATGAAACGGACATGAGAGAGAGAGGGGGGGGACATGGTGCATGAAGTATGGTGCGTGGAGTTGAGAGGGATAGAATAAGAGTGGGTTTTTCTCGGTTTACTTTGACTAGTGAGTTTAATCCGTGTGTATAAAATGGGAATTTTTTGCTTTGTTTCTTCAAGTTCTAATGTTTTTGTGGTTCGATTTTGGGTTACAGGTATAATGTTTTTTTGCAAATCTAATGTTTGTTGTAGATTTAATGTTTTTTGGAATAGGTATACATGGTTTTTTGGTGAGTTTTTTGGGTTCCTTTATACACTCTCTCACTATCCACTACATGCTGCATCATTTTTATCTTTTAAACCCACCTTAAAGTCGTCATTGGTCATGGTTTGTTTTTAGATTTTACTTATTCTCTATTAATGCTGTAAAAACGTTATGTGTTGCGATTTGCAATAGTAACTGCAAGTATATTTTTTCTCTTTTTGTTTTATTAGCTACTTGTTTGATAAAATATTTATGTGTATTCTACCATTTTATGTTCTTTTGCTTCTAGAACTATTAAAAACATCGTTAAGTAATGATGGTGCCATCTTATTAAAATACCCATGAGATAGAAAGAAGAGGATAATGAGATATAAGAAAGTTCTCCATAACCCACTTCATCAACTTTACTTAAAAGTAAAGGTAACGGGTATATATATATATATATATATATATATATATATATATATATATATATATATATATATATATATATATATATATATATATATATATTTGGGGATTTACCATAGTGGCATGTATTACTTATTTCGAAAAAATATTATAAATATAGTATATCTTATAGGACATGAGACAACCTGGGCAATAAGTATAGGATCTTCATGACCAAATGTTCAAAAAATTTCAACACGAGACTATCACCACTTATTTAAATGCACACAATCTATGTACTATGTAAAACACGCTACCCATGGACAAATGTTTTGTACTCAAATGGATTAATTCATGTAACCCAAGTACTTTTTATCCAATGTAATTTTTTTATTTTTCAAATGCCCAAGAGCTCGTGATAGTCCTGTGTCTTGACCATAGATATAATTTTTAATACTATTATTGAATATGAACCATGTCAATCATTTAGTTGTGATACATGTGGAACATGAAAATGTACAAGGCACCATAATTTTAGATGTATTTTTTATGATATGTGACACTCGAAATTGTACAATATATTTAACTATCTTTTGAGTCACAATAAGAATTTAAAAATTATTATACAATTCTTTTTAGATGTTTTAATGCAATACTTTGAAGTGAAATGAGAATAATTTAAATAATTAGTTGATTATGTGTTGTAAAAATATGATTTTGAGTTTACGTTGCTAAAAAAGGCATCCCAAATCCATATATAAATTGCTAAAAAATTCCCTTTATAATTTGGGCACAAAAATGGGGATTAAAATGGGCTTTGTTGGATTTTTTTGTTATGCTTAAAGAAAAACATAACGATATAACGTGACGATAGTTCAGGGGAAAATCTATAGAAAGTACATATTAATGTACCTTGGAGACAAGCGCACTATAATAACTTTGTTACCCTATTTGGTATCATCTTTGTTAACATATTCCTATTACTATTATGTTATAGGATTAGAGACATTTAAGTAAATACCGTAGGAACGTGGCATGGAGACATGAGAATTATCACGTCCCACATAGAAGGTGTAGCAAAAGTTAAAGTTACATGACTTCAATCGGGAGGGACTGTTCTATTTTTTTTATTTTTTATGTAATGTGCTCTGAGGGTAAGAAATGTCTTATGCTAATGTTTGTACACCAAGTATATGGAAGCATAGTCTTTTGGGAAATTTTTTATATTTTTAAATACTAAATTGTGGCTTTTACAATTTTGTAATGGTTCAATGAAGTGTTGATGTTGAACTATTTTTTTTTTTCTCAAACAGGGTGCATAGTCACATAAACAAATGAAATTATATCTAAATTATACATGATTTAATACTTGGAAATTTTTCTTCGTGCCTTCAGGTACGGGCATTCTTCTAGTGTGTATATATATACACATATGTGTGTATGTGTGTGCATGGTAATTAATGAACCCTAACTAAGTTACTTATATATAAGTTTAAAAGTTAAAGTCAATTAAACTATATTTCATATACAAAATCATAAACTTATGTGTTATTCAAAGAGTCATAAACGCATCCATTAACTAAAAATATTTTGTAAGATTATAGTAGTTATACTTTCACAAACATTCTAGAAAAATAAGTTAACTTAATTAAAATATTTACACTAAAATAAAGACTGGTCATTTTACTCCTTCATTATGACTCCAACCTGACCTTCTAGATTTAGCAGTGATACCACAAGACTCGAAAAACATAAACATAAGAATCATGAGGAAACAAGCCTAGTGAATGGATCACTGCTATACTATTGCATAAATAAAAATGCAATGAATCATGTCCATATAATTATGTGTATAGTGATTCATCCATTCATTAAAAATGTCTCAACTTTTCGAACCATGGTTCACAAATCCTTTATGTAATAGACAATTATCCCCCATTCCTAGTCGAGGAGTAACCCCTAAATTTGGTAAACCAAAATGAAAAAAGTCAAAATCCATAATAACACGATCATATCCATAATAATATACATATATATCTTTCCTGTGAATACACTTACCATGGGTATCTAAACTATTTATTTTGTTCCCTTGGGGTGGAGATGAACTTGTGGGGATAGTCTTTGAACCTGTTAATCTAATTAAATAATTAATTCATTTCAATTATAAATATTTTATCAATACAACTATATAAAATTAAATGATTCTACAAGTACAACGTAATCCCACTCAAGGGAAATTTTTTGAAAGTCAAGAAAAGATTTTATGATAATAAACTATGTTGACTATGTCATACACATTTAATCATGGGAAACTCTGCGTATGGAATAATGAAATTAAACTAAATATTCATAAAAGTATACATATAAACATATAAAATCATAGAACATAGACTCAATATGCCATTTGTAAGGAGGAAATGTGAATATTCTTTCATGAGGTATCTAATATGTCCTCAAATAATCGTTTTCTATTCTGAATCATTTTAAAATAACAAATTATACAAATACAATTGTTCAACCTTACCAATATTAAAATATAAGTGAATATTATTGCCAGCTCAAGTGGAAATGCATTATTCCAAGCTTTCAAGAGCAACATATGGCCAACATTAATATGGAGTCAATCTTCAAGAATTTTCATAATTTTACTATACCACAAATTTCTCTAATTTTCAACCACATTTCAATTATCATATTGAATAATACTGCAACACCCCGTAATTTTATTGACTTTTATATTGGGAATAAATTGGAATTAATAAATTATATTTCGAAAATTAATCCGGTAAAATAAATATTGATTAGCAAGATGAGGGTTAATATTTATTTATATTGAATATTACTTAGTGAATGAGTAATAATAATGATAAGAAAATATTATGATTGTTGTGAGTGAGAAATACGACAGTTACAGTAAATTTAGTCGGGATGTGCATGATATTCGTGTCGTGACTTAATTTGGGAAATAAAATATAATTTCAATTTTGATAATTCAAATGGTCATTTTGAGTGCGTCAGTGTGTCCGAAAGGGTTAAAATAGTCAGAAAAATCTACTCGGGGTTTATGTTTGGGTCCTGGGGCACTTTTAGGCCAATCAGACACCCAAAGGGGTATTTAGGTCTTTTGAAATTTTGGGGCAAATAAACCTACAAAAATTAGAGAGTTATATCGGCAATCACGTAAGAGGGGTTAGGGTTATCAATTACCGAACCAAAGAGAGAGCACGGGAGGGAAAAGGAGAGGTGTTTCGGGGTGCTCCAAGGCCAAAAAACACATTCTTGCACCACCACCACCGGATTGTAGATCGGGAAGAGGACAACACAAATACCGCTGATACGCCCCAAGTGTAACCTCGGTCCAGGGACACCTACCTCGGCCGAGATGATGGCCGAGACATTCATCGACCCTATGTAGGCCAGGGGTCCACGACATCATCCCTCGGCCAGACCAACCTCAGCCCAGGCCGACACTACCATGTACACTTCAAGGAACACTACGCGCATCGCAGGCATCAATAGCATCCTCATGTACCTGGGTATAGCAACCTCGGCCAGTAGTAGGCCGAGGTGACAAGGAGCCCTGATCACCTTCAACATGGAACCAGTCCTACCTCGGCTTGGGTCGAGGTGAGGAGAAGCATTAGTAATCATCAGCATGCTATATGTCCAACCTCGGCTCGGGCCGACCCCATCATATGTCTCGGCTGAGATTAGGCCGAGACTCCTTATGACATATCTCGAATTGAACGGACATCAAGCCTTTACAGCTCGGCCTCTCCCAGGCCAAGGTCATTCACCAATATGACTGCCGAGCATCTGTTGACATTTGGATAAGGACACCTGGGCACAAATCAGTTGTAAAAAGATTATTCTCCACACATGGGGAGAATATTTCATCATCATTCCTTACATGTGACAGTGACAGATGGCACTCCCACATTGGTGAGGATATCACACACATGCTCATTGTATGCATGGGGGTACATTACACCCCCTTGGTGCTATATATAGGGGTCATCCCTTACCTTGCAAAAGGATCCCAGTTATTAAACCCTAGCTGCAACTTTGTCTAAATATACAGTAGAGATAGAGATCTTGAGATAATTGTATCCATGGCCATTAGTGCCTTCATTCAGTGATATTACTCACACACTCACTGTGGACGTAGGCCAGATTGGCTGAACCACCTATATTCCGGTGTTGATTCCTCATATCCTCATCTCCTTCTCTTATCTCTTTATATAGTTGTGCTGCCATTGTTATTCATATATAGAGCTTGGAAACACCTTATCCGGTGGTGCTGATTCTTAGCATCATCATTTTGGCATCGTCTGTGGGAACGGGAAGCTATCTCTTCCTCTTTTTCTGCTAAACCTCATCGGAGACTCTAGTGGTGAACCAGGAACCACCCCTTGCGTGGAGTTATTTCACCATTGAAAGAGGTCCTTTAAGGTATTAAGCTCACTTGCTGCTCAAGCTCTTTATTATTAACACATGGCACCAGAATTACCACCGCCTCTTCCGCCGCCCGAAGGTGGAGGGGCTAGCTCCAGTCAGGCTCCTCCCCAGTCCAAAATGGCGGAGGTAGCAGCAGCCTTGAAATCTTTAGCTGCAACACAGTAAGCCATGAAGGAGCAATTTGCCCAGCTCAGCCAAACCATGATGATGAGGCCACCTGGAGTCTCACCGGACATGATAACTCCGGCGGCAGTTCAGCTTCATCCTGACGCCAGGGGACCACCCCAGGCGCCCATGAAGGACCAACCTGCACCCCAGCGGAGGAGGGACGTTGCTGACCCTAGGCGCTTGCGCCTGGGGAGGCAGGGAAACCCTTGCCCAGAGGACAGGTATGATGACCTAGAAGCTGAAGAGGCCCCGGAAGACTGCTGGGAGCCGTATGAGGTGTCAGGTAACACCGTACGACCTCTTAGGCAGAGTCAAGGATGTGTCGACCGAAGAAGAGATGAGGCCAAACAAAGAGGGTCGGACTTTGATAGGCAGAGTCAAGGATGTGTCGGCCGAAGAAGAGATAAGGCCCAACAAAGAGGGTCGGCCTTTGACAGGTTGAGCAGAGGGTCGGCCTTCGAGAGGCTGGGCCCGGTGAATAACCTAAGATAGAGGCTGTCAAGGTCGAGGAGCGCGGCAGGCTCTCAAAGAGGGGGTAGGCAAGGTCGGCCAGACCAAGGCCGACCCTGTGAAGGAAGAGCCAGGGAATAGGAAGAGGTCAATAGTCAACGTGTTGTTGCTGGGGAACCCTCTGTCCATCGCAGGGAGGTGGCAGGGGATAACCTCGGCCAAGCTGAAGGCAGAAGACCCTGGAATGATTCTATCCAAAGCCTAGAGGAGAAGATAGGAGACCTCATTAAGAACAGGGACCCATTACAGAGGGGTTACTCAGAGGGATCCCCATTTGTGGCTAAGATAGTGGGGTTCCCATCCCCAGCTAAGTTCAAGCCTCCTACAGTGTCTCCTAAGTATGATGGCAGCACTAACCCTGTGCACCATATTGAGATGTATCAGTCGGTGACAGACATTTACTCGATACCTGATGAGATGAAGTGCAGGGCCTACTCAGGGACCTTGACAGGAGCAGCTCATAGTTGGTTCACCTCCCTCCCGAAGAACTCGATTGAGAACTTCAAGGGCTTGGCTGAGCGGTTCATCCATAACTTTTGCTTTGGGGTAAGACCTCAAAAGAAGACCACCCACCTGCTGTATGTCAAACAGGCTAAGGGTGAAAGCCTAAGAGACTACATAGCAAGATTCAACAAGGAGAAGTTGGAGGTGGAAGATTACGAAGAGAGCATAGCCATGACCGCCCTGATAGGAGGCCTCCAGAAGGGGAAGCTATTGTGGAAGCTGACGGAAGACCCCCCCAAGTCTATGGCAGAGCTGTTGTCCACCGCAGGGAAGGTGATGAATACGGAAGAGTCAATGGCATCCAAGTATGAGGAGGAGAACCGCAGTAGCACAGGAAAGTCCGAGGGTAAGAAAGAGGAGAAGAAGAGGTCAGGAGATGACAAGTTTGCTCATTACACTCCTCTGACTGTGAGCTGTGAGCACATACTCAACGAGATTAAGACTGACCATTCTCTGAGGTGGCTAGAGAAACTGAAGGCCCCGCCACATAAGAGGAACAAAAACATATGGTGTGAGTTCCATCAGGATCACGGCCATGTCACAGATAGATGCTTCGCTCTAAAGGATGAGATTGAGAAGATGCTGAAGTCTGGAAAGCTGAGGAAGTATTTGGATGGCAAGGCCCCAAAGGGTGGAAGAGAGGACCCTAAGAAGAGAAGGAATGACAGATGCCGTGGCGATGTCCCGGCCAGAAGGGACAATGACTCAGAGGGTGATGATGAAGACGACCCGGATCTTCCGCCAAAGGATGACAACACCCCGGTGAAGAGGGTCGGCATGATCTCCTTTGGTGTTAGCACCATATGTGGGGGATTTGCAGGAGGTGGCTGTGAGGTAGCCGATAGGAAGGCCCATGTAGCAGAGGCCAGATCAGTGGCCAAGACCGAGGTTGTGAATCTAACGTCTTCTGACGCAGTGCAGAAGAGGAAGAAGGTAGATATGGACACCCTCATAGTGGGGTTCTCTAGACTCGACTTCAAGGGCATCTTAGCCCCCCATGATGGCCCTTTGGTCATAACAACAAGGGTGCATGGGCGCGAGGTAGGGAGAATCCTCATAGATGGGGGAAGCTCAGCAGATGTGATGTTCTGGCCTTGTTTCAAGAGCCTGGGTCTTAGCAGGGCGAGGCTAGTGCCCTACCAACACCCATTGATAGGATTCAGTGGTAAAAAGGTGCACCCCTTAGGCATGTATGAAATGGATGTACGGATGGGGGATGAGTGTCCTAAGAGGTTGACCAATAAGATCAACTTTTTTGTTATGGACGAAAATGTCTTCTCGGCCTACAACCTCATCATCGGAAGAGTGGCCCTCAAAGTGTTTGAAGCCGTGCCGTCGACGGTCCATCAGATGCTGAAATTCCCGACTCCTTATGGAGTAGGGGAAGTGCAAGGGGATCAGACCACGGCGCGGGAGTGTTACTTCAACTCGGTCGAAAAGAGAGAGGCCCATAAGAGAGCAACCGCCACTTACAGCATTGACACTCTTGACCAGAGAGATGAAATAAAATTGAAGAAGGGCGAGGCCGCGGAAGAGGTAGAATCCATCGTCCTCAATGAGGACGAGCCAGAAAAAACCGTCCAGGTCGACAAAGCCCTAGAGCCAAGGATCAAGGAAGAGCTGATAAACTTCCTCAGGAGGAGGCAGAGTGTCTTCGCATGGAGTCATGCAGACATGCCTGGTATCGACTCTGAGATCATGACCCATAAGCTCAACGTAGACAGAGATGCCAGGCCTATCAAGTAGAGGCGAAGAGTATACTCCAGGGAGAAGTATGAGGTCATCCGAGAAGAGGTAAAAAAGTTGGAAGAGGCTGAGTTCATAAGAGAGGTTACCTATCCGGAATGGCTCTCAAATGCAGTCATTGTGCCTAAGACCAATGGAAAGTGGCGAATGTGTGTAGATTTCACAGACCTAAACAAGTCTTGCCCAAAGGATAGCTATCCCTTACCTAGGATAGACCAGATGGTGGATGCAACGACAGGGCACGAGCTCATGAGTTTCATGGATGCTTATTCAGGTTATAACCAAATCTTCATGGATGCCGAAGACTCTGAGAAGACAGCCTTCATTACTGATAAGGGGACGTACTGTTACAAGGTGATGCCCTTTGGTCTAAAAAATACGGGGGCGACATATCAACGTCTTGTCAATAAGATGTTCGAGGAGCAGATAGGTAAGACCATGAAGGTGTATGTGGACGATATGCTAACGAAGAGACTGAAAGCGTGTACTCACGTAGCAGACCTTGAGAAGACCTTTGATGTCATGGACTCGTATAGAATGAAGCTCAACCCAGCGAAGTGTGTCTTCGGGGTAGGAGTCGGGAAGTTTCTGGGGTTCATCATTAATTAGAGGGGGATTGAAGCAAACCCTGAAAAGATCAAGGCCTTGCTCGACATGAAGACTCCTAGGAGTATCAAGGATGTCCAGAGACTCACCGGAAGAGTGGCTGCCCTTAACAGGTTTGTTTCCAGGGCGACGGACAAGTGTCTTCCGTTCTTTAAAGTTTTGAGAAAGGCCTTCCAGTGGGACGAAGAGTGTGAAAAAGCCTTTGACCAACTCAAGTCCTACTTGGGGTCTCCCTTGTTGCTGTCTCGGCCCATCACGGGGGAGAGGTTGTTTGTGTATCTGACAGTCTCTGAGTCATCCATCAGCGCAGCCATCGTATGAGAAGAGGATGGAATCCAGAGGCCTGTGTACTTCAACAGTAAGGCCCTTCAAGGGTCTGAACAAAACTATCCCCGGATGGAGAAGTTGGCTTATGCCCTGATACATGCCTTAAGGAAGATGAAGCCTTACTTCCAAGCGCATTCCATGATAGTCCTCACTGACTCCCCACTAAGGCAGGTTCTGCACAAGCCTGAGAAGTCCGAAAGATTGATGACCTGGGCCATCGAGCTAGGAGAATATGATCTTACCTACCAGCTTAGGACTTCCATCAAGGGGCAGGCCCTTATAGACTTCGTCGCAGAGTTCACTTGGGAAGAGGCCGAGACAGAGAAAGGTTCAGATGACGGCGAAGAGACGGACCGTAGTGTCTTCCGAGATTCGGAAGATACTGCACCAAACATCTTCCGAGGCTGAGAAGAGGTCGTCCCAGGCAAAACCCAGAGCAGAGTGGAAGAGAATGAAGATGATCGATTCCTCTTCAAAAAGGGGGTTATGAGAGAAAGGGTCTTCTCATTAGATGCAGACGTATGGAGCCTCTTCGTTGATGGCTCTTCCTGTGACAGTGGAAAGGCGCAGGGCTAATACTCTCGGCTCCAGATGGCGCCAACATTGAGTACGCCTTGAGATTCAACTTCCAGGCCTCCAACAACGAGTCTGAGTATGAGGCCATGATAGCAGGTCTCTTATTGGCAACAACTCTTCGAGTAAAGCGACTCCTACTCCATAGCGACTCGTGGTTGGTTGTCAATCAAGTGTTGGGGGCATACGAGGCCAAAGACGAAAGAATGGCCAAATACTTAAAGAAGGTAAGAGGGTTGCTAGAGTATTTTGAAGAAGCAAAGCTGAAAAGAGTGCCTCGGCTGAGCAACAACCACGCTGATGCATTAGCAAGGCTGTCCTTGGCAATGAAGACAGATTTGGGAAGGACCATTCCAATCGAGGTCTTAGGAAAAGCAAGCATCGAGGAGGATGAGGTATGTAGCCCTTGTCATAATGTGAACCTGGGAGACTCGTGGATTGACCCGCTCGTCAGATACTTAAGAGACGGAGAGCTACCTGAGTCCAAGATGGAAAGGAAAAAGTTGAGATACAGGGCTGCCAAGTTCTCAATAGTAGGAGACGTCCTGTACAAAACGGGGTTTCTATTGCCTCTCCTCAGATGTGTCCATCCCATGGAGGTACCCCAGGTCTTACAGGAGGTTCATGAGGGTTCCTGCTCTAGCCACATAGGGGGAAGGCCCTTAGCCAAGAGGATCATCACTCAGGGATACTGGTGGCCTACCTTGTCTAAGGACACTGCAGACTATGTGAAGAGGTGCGACAAATGTCAAAGGTTCGCCACCATCCCTCATCAACCTCATCAGCCTATGACGTCAATCTTTTCTCCATGACCATTTGCGGTATGGGGAATTGACTTAGTAGGACCTTTGCCAAGACCTGCCAACAACTATAGATTCTTGATAGTTGCCATTGACTACTTTTCAAAGTGGGTGGAGGCAGAACCGATGATAACAATTACAGAGCAGAAGACCTTCCAGTTCATTTGGAAGAACATCATATACAGATATGGCCTCCCGAACACTCTCATCTCAGAAAATGGGACCCAGTTCAAGAACTCCTCCTTAGAAAAATATTGCCTAAGGGTGGGGATTAAACAGTTCTTCTCATCTCCTGGTCGTCCTCAGGCTAATGGCCAGACCGAGGTCACAAACAGAACCATCTTGGACGGAATCAAGAAGAGGTTAGAAGATATGAAGGGTAGATGGACAGAAGAGGTCTGCGCAGTGTTATGGGCCTATAGAACTACGGCAAGGACACTAACGGGAGAAACCCCATTCATGCTAGCACGTGGCTCAGAGGTCGCCATACCAACGGAGGTAGGACTGCCGACTCATCGAATTCAGACTACGACCCTGACAGCAATGGGGAAAAGAGAAAGCTAGACCTGGATCTCATCGAAGAAAGAAGGGAAGACGCAGAGGTCAGAAAGGCAGCCTACCAGCAGAGGGCAGCGAAATTCTACAACCAGAGGGTAAAGTCAAGACCCATTGTAGTGGGATACCTAGTGCTAAAGAAGACTCTACAGAAGGCAAACAAGCTACACCCAAACTGGCATGGCCCCTACAAAGTAATGGAAGAGGTTGTGCCTGGCACTTACATGCTAGAAAACCTAGAAGGAGAACCCTTCACTAACCCATGGAATGCTGACCATCTCAAGAGATATTACATATGATGTATAGAATTTTATGAAAATGTACTATCTTACTGAGAAGAGGTTATTAATAAAGATCAGTTTCCATATCAAGTTCTTGCTTTGTTCTTTAGACCAGAAGTTTATTAAGGGGCTAACCTCTTAGGTGATAACCTCAGACCCTCATAACATCACTCGGTGGTGACGAGGTCTGAGCTCAGACACCTTAGCAGAGGACCTCATACTCTTAACATCATTAATTTGGTGATATTATTATGAGGCTAACCTCTTAGGTGATGACCTCAGACCCTCATAACATCACTCGGTGGTGACGAGGTCTGAGCTCAAACACCTTAGAAGAGGACTTCAGACTCTTAACATCATTAAGTTGGTGACATTATTATGAGGCTAACCTCTTAGGTGATGACCTCAGACCCTCATAACATCACTCGGTGGTGACGAGGTCTGAGCTCAGACACCTTAGCAGAGGACCTCAAACTCTTAACATCATTAATTTGGTGACATTATTATGAGGCTAACCTCTTAGGTGATGACCTCAGACCCTCATAACATCACTCGGTGGTGACGAGGTCTGAGCTCAGACACCTTAGCAGAGGACCTCAGAATCTTAACATCATTAATTTGGTGACATTATTATGAGGCTAACCTCTTAGGTGATGACCTCAGACCCTCATAACATCACTCGGTGGTGACGAGGTCTGAGCTCAGACACCTTAGCAGAGGACCTCAGACTCTTAACATCATTAATTTGGTGACATTATTATGAGGCTAACCTCTTAGGTGATGACCTCAGACCCTCATAACATCACTCGGTGGTGACGAGGTCTGAGCTCAGACACCTGGGTTAGATGACCTCAGACCCTTAACATCATTAATTTGGTGATATTTGTTATGAGGCTAACCTCTTAGGTGATGACCTCAAACCTTCATAACATCACTCGGTGGTGACGAGGTCTGAGTTCAGACACCTGGGTTAGACGACCTCGGACCCTTAACATCATTAATTTGGTGATATTTATTATGAGGCTAACCTCTCAGGTGATGACCTCAGACCCTCATAACATCACGCGGTGGTGACGAGGTCTGAGCTCAGACACCTGGGTTAGACGACCTCAGACCCTTAACATCATTAATTTGGTGATATATATTATGAGGCTAACCTCTTAGGTGATGACCTCAGACCCTCATAACATCACTCGGTGGTGACAGACACCTGGGTTAGATGACCTCATACCCTTAACATCATTAATTTGGTGAAGTTGGTTATGAGCACAGCATATTAAGTAATGACTTCAGAGACTAATAGCATTCAGAGGCATTTAGAGATCAAAATAAGAGGATTGGCATTCAGTAAAAAGAAGAGATTACATATGATGTTCATTACTAAATATTACAAATTACAAAATGTTTGTTGTTACAAATCACTCCTGGTTGGGGGGGGGGGGGGACATTGACAGTCTCGGTCGAATTGGTCTTCTCATCATTAGTAACCTCGGCCACCTCATCAACAGGATCTGTCCCTCCGAGCTCAGACCCTCCCAGAGTTGCAGTATCGGCTGGGGCAGCGGCCTCGTCTTCTACCTCTTGCAGTGCCTGGGCAAATTGAGGGTCGGCGAAGCCGAGGCCCACAAAGTTGGAGGCCTTTATACTGCCGACCTCCTTCTCTCTGACCTCGGCCCATTTGGTAGTGGCTTTGAAACCTCTTTCGAGGTATTCAAAACCAAAACCCACGAACTCCTCAGAGACTTTGTAGTCAGAAATTATTCTCTGAGGCATCTGCAAGGGCAGCCTTCACAGCCGCATTGACCTTCTGCTACAGAGCATCGTCTTTGTCCTTCAGAGCCTTATCATGGTTTTTGACGAGTGCAGAGAGATCTTTTTCCAAACCCTGGGCCTTATTTTCAGAGTTCTTGGCCTTATTCTCATAATTCTGCAACTCTGACTTCAGACGGTCAACCTCGACATTTAGGGCGCTCTCGACCTTCTCAGCCTCCTGCCCCTTCTGAATGAGGGGCAATTTCCTAATGGCCCAGTTAGAAAGTTGGTACTTGGCAGTCACACCCTGCACAGTTAATGAAGAGGTTAGGTGGGAGTAAAATCAGACGTTGCACTTATAAAATTCTGACAAAGGAACAATTCATACCTGGACGGCTCTGTGAAGGCCGAACTCAACCAGCACGAAGGTGTCCATGGCTCTGTAGAAACGCTTGTTTGCCTCGGTCATCACAGAGGAGAGTGCATCCATGGCCTGTCTGCTATTACCGACGGCGCTGTCAGTTAACTTCAACTGCTCCAGACGAGCCGTCAGAATGTCAGCCGAAGAAATTGGGATCGCAGCGTCTGAGGTCTTCTTTTATCTTGAGGTCGGCCTCTGATCCTCAGAGGCTGGGACCTCAGGGGCCCTCTTCTTGGATTTGGATGTTGAGGGAGATGGAGGAGGAGCGTTCAAACCAGTCCTCTTTGCAAGCCTTGCCAAACTCGGAGCTTCCATCTCCCACAGTTCGTCTGGGATACCTGGTGGTCTCTCTGCAAAAGTTAAAAGATAAGAGTCAGAAATCATACATGAATGATCAGGGGTTAGACTTGAAATAAAAAGAAAAATCCTTACCGAAGTTAACAAGGGGTCTCCCACCCAGGCTCGTCCCTGAGAGAAACTAAGGGGTCAGCAAATGCTCGAACTTAACAAACAAGTCGTGTTCCCCTTGGTCTTGCAGGGCCTTCACCTTTTGGATATTTTGAAGACTTAGACCAGGATCGGCCCTTGCAGATATGGTGACCTTACCCCATCTGAGGGGTATCCTCGGCCCAAGAGTGGAAGAAGGAACAGATGAGCCGAACTCCCATGGCCCTGAGGCGAAATATATCGGGGCTTCCAATTGTGATTCGAGGTCTGAGTCACCTGGAGCATTTTCTTCTCAGGCCTCCGAGCCACGAAGTGATAGTATCTCGGATGATTTTTAGCCGAGGTAGGAACATAGCAACCAGCAAAGACCTGAACTGGGAGGTCAGAGTGGTGGACTGCCCTCCACAAGATGATGGCCCCAATAATGACTCTCCAAGCATTGGGAGAGAGCTGTGAGGGGGCCAAGTTGATGAAGGAAAGAATGGATCTGATGATAGGATGAATGGGTAGGCGAAACCCTAACTTAAACATCTGCTCGTACAAGCAGATTTCTCCATCTCGGCCATGATAGGCCCTATCTTCCCTCAGAGGTCTCCTTAATCTGATTGAGGGACTGATGGAGTATAAATATCTGAAGTGCAAAAGATCCACTTCAGTGATCGTGCTCTCAAACTCGGCCGCTTCAGAGATGTCAACATCACTTTCAGCATCCTCATCCTCGTCAGGCTTAACGTCGGCTGGAGAAGACGTAGATTGGTGACCAGGGAATCTCTGAGCGAACTCAGCCCATGTAACGGCCGATAGAGGGATGGCATCAAGAATGGGTGGCACAGCCACATTTGGCTCAACAAGTTCGACCTCTGAAGAAGAGTTTGAGGTGCTTGAGCCATTCTGGGACGAAGCTCGGCTGGAGACCTCGGCCTGGTCAGGGTCCTGACCAGTCCGAGGTGTAAAATCCATGGCTTCTTGGAAAGAGTCCACAGACATGGGGTCTGAGGTGGAAGACTCAGACTCAGACATCGGCAATGGGTTGGCAGAGACGTCCGTCTGATAAAAGTTCTCAGGAGGATCCGGATATACCACCTTGAGAGGTGGGGAAAAGATAGGTCTAATAGGGAACTCCTGGGACCTACGAGCTTCTTCCTGAGCTCTCTCTATTTGCCTAATCTTCTCTAAGGTCTTCTCTCTAAGAGAAGGGAAGTCCTCAAGAAGTTGGTACAGGGTCTGAGCATCAGAGGACGACCCAAAACTTGGGACGACCCTAGACTTGGGAAAAACTCCTACAGCTACAAACACATTTGGCTTATAAAACGAAGAAGCCTAAAGATCAAACTTAGAAGTTTCAAGAAAACACAGTTCGCCGGAAGTTAATGGAGCTCGCCGAAAAACTCAAAAGCTCGCTGGAAAACTCAAACACACGTCGGAAAATGCAAACCAAATACGAGAAATAGAGGAAATGAAAGGGAGAAGATACCTGGAAGTGGAACGATGAGGAAAAGTGAGGAAAACTCGCAAGAAATCCTCTGCAGAAGGGCGTTGAGTGGAGGAGCTTAGAGAGAGAAAATCGCAAGAGATTTTGCGTGCACGGGAACGAAATGAAGAAGAAGAAAGAGAAAGGAAGGGTTTAAACCCTTAAGTACTTGGGCACACTTCCCAAGGCCCATCATTGCCTTGGGAAACCCAAGGGACAACTGACAGCACACGCCAGCCAAATTTGCACGCTCTAGCTTGGGACAGATGTCATACTGGTGTTAACTTGGGACAAACAGGCCTCGGAGGGAAAGTAATCCCCTAGCCACTCGCTCTAGCATATGACTAAGGGCTGGGGGGTGATTGATACGCCCCAAGTGTAACCTCGGACCAGGGACACCTACCTCGGCCGAGATGATGGCCGAGACATTGATCCACCCTATGTAGACCAGGGGTCCACGACATCATCCCTCGGCCAGACCAACCTCGGCCCAGGCCGACACTACCATATACACTTCAAGGGACACTACGCGCATCGCAGGCATCAACGGCATCCTCATGTACCTGGGTATAGCAACCTCGGCCAGTAGTAGGCCGAGGTGACAAGGAGCCCTGATTACCTTCAACATGGAACCAGTCCTACCTCGGCTTGGGCCGAGGTGACAAGAAGCATTAGTAATCATCAGCACGCTATATGTCCAACCTCGGCTCGAGCCGACCCCATCATATGTCTCAGCTGAGATCAGGCCGAGACTCCTTATGACACATCTCAGATTGAATGGACATCAAGCCTTTACAGCTCGGCCTCTCCCAGGCCGAGGTCATTCACCAATATGACTGTCGAGCATCTGTTGACATTTGGATAAGGACACCTGGGCACAAATCAGTTGTAACAAGATTATTCTCCACACATGGGGAGAATATTTCATCATCATTCCTTACATGTGATAGTGACAGATGGCACTCCCACATTGGTGAGGATATCACACACATGCTCATTGCATGCATGGGGGGTACATTACACCCCCTTGGTGCTATATATAGGGGTCATCCCCTACCTTGCAAAAGGATCCCAATTATTAAACCCTAGCTGAAACTCTGTCTAAATATACAGTAGAGAGAGAGAGATTGAGAGAATTGTATCCATGGCCATTAGTGCCTTCATTCAGTGATATTACTCACACACTCACTGTGGACGTAGGCCAGATTGGCTGAACCACCTATATTCTGGTGTTGATTCCTCATATCCTCATCTCCTTCTCTTATCTCTTTATATAGATGTGCTGCCATTGTTATTCATATATAGAGCTTGGAAACACCTTATCCGGTGGTGTTGATTCTTAACATCATCAACCACCATCAATTCTGTAGAAATCATACTTCTGAATTAAGGCAGGTGTTTATCTTACTGATTTATGATTTAATATACCATTTATGTTAGAATGGGATGATTACTTTATGAATTTCATTACTTTGGGACTTAAATTTGAGGATATCAATCATGTTCTTGGGTAAGAATGGTGATAGACTTGATCCCTTATACATATAGGATGAATTTATAAGAAATGTCACTAATTTGTGAAGAAATCTGGAATTATATTGAAGTTCTTGAACAAGAATGATAATCTAGGGTTTTTAGAGATTAATCTTAATGTAATCCAATTTAAATTTGTTATGTAAAGATTTAAAGATTCTATTGCATTAAAAATCGTTTATACATGTTACTATAATGTTTGAGACCTCTGGTTGGGAGTTTGGGATAGTGTAATGGTAGCTTGGAGGATTAAAAATGGTGAATTACCGTAATAGTTAATGGAGAAGATGATACGTGTTACAACGAATCGATTCAAGTCCTTGGCCGAAGCGATTCGGAAGGTGAATCGATTCGAACCAAGGACAAATCGATTTAGTTTCCCAGGTTTGGATAGTTTTCCCCTTTTTTCTTAAAATTCATGGGAAACTATTAGGTTAACCTTTGAAGTAATTTTAAACACTAATGAGGGATATTCTATTTACCAGTAGATTAATGTGGGGATTGATGTTAGTCACACAAGGAGATCTTAAGGCTATAATTCACTAGGTTTAACAAAGTAATAAAAGCTTATTTGGATAAAGATTTTGGGTCATGGAAAATTATGAGTACGTAGGATCGAGACAAGTAAGCCTTGAGTGAGATACCTACTAAATTTACTTAAGGAACATTTGGTAACCGTTTGGGTATTGGGAAACACTCAATATTATACAATGAGAAGTATTATTATACATAAAATATTTGTGAGTTACTATACTACGTATGGGGTATATTATATAGGTTTCGTGTATACTTATAATGATTTTGTATGTATATGGGTGGTGTGTATACCTATTATTTGACTTTTACGTGTAATCATACCTAGGCTACTTGCTACCACGGGAGGTTTCGCATCATGGACAGTCTTATTCTGATGAGCCCATTCGGGGGAGATATTGACTTGTACCTCAGGACATAGAACTTAGGGATTGATCACCACATTTGTGAATAAGGGTGTGATCGGTCATTTGGGTACGTTAGTTATGATCGTATCCCAAAGGCTTAGAACTATGTTCGTCTCCAATATTGTGTGATTTAATTTATGGTTCGAAGGAGATTATCTGAACCGGTGTCCTTATTTAGTATGTGATGTACCAGGACTTGATAGCTGAGTATGCTCGCACCGCGGGTTTCAACCTAAGGGTGTTGTATTCGTATATATGATAAGAATAATATAAGTATATATACCTGTGATTGATCCTACTACGAGTGTATTAGTAGATAAGATAGACAGTGATATCTAAATTAACCAAAGTGTATGAGAACTAAATCATTTATTGGTAATTCCTAATGAATATATAGAATTAGAAAAGCCAGTATCGTATTGTATGGGCAATACAAGTGGGTACTATAACTTATTAGGTGGAGGAAAATATGTAAGTCAGACTAATTAGGCGGGTAGTATAACTAAGTGGGTTAGAGTAGTACATTAGGCGTGCACATTAGTTGAGAGGTGAGGATCTAAAGTGAGAGCACGCGATACTAACATGTATATAGTATCTTATCTTGATGCATTTCAAACACTTTCAAAACTTTTTCAATTTTTTTGCTTAGGCTTTGACCCGTTTCAAATCCATTTTTCTAAAAACATTTTAGGTGCCCAACCATAGGGATGCTAGGCATTGGAGTTCCTATATTTGACGTGTTGCAACTGCTGTGGAAGTTGCAAGACCTTTCTATTAGACGCCTCCACGTTTACTTAGTTCCTATTTATCCTTATTTATCTCAGTCGAGGATGTCACCCGTTTCTAATTGGTTATTATTTACAGAGACATGGTATTTCCAGTTATTTCTAGTATTTGATATAGACTTTACTCATGGATGACTATATTAGGGTTCTATCTGGAGTGTTATTCCAGACTCATTTATTTATTTATGTCTTTTTCTCATTATTCATTATTATGTGTATGGAAATGGTGAGTGATATTTTATTCCATTTATAATTGCTACATGCTAATAATAAACATTAAAATTTCAACCCCGGATTATTAGGGTATTAGTAATTGATTGGATTTAGACAGCGATGCTAAGAATGAAACCATTAATGATTCTTGTTCAATTTAATAATAGTCTGATCACCTAAGATTAGAATTGGAGGGGTGTCACGGATGGTATCAAAGCATCAAGTTCAAGTGTCCTTAAGATTTGTGCGGCTTACTACGATTTTCAGCGTAGCGTTATTTGATATAAAGCCCTATTATTAAGACTGTTTTATTCCTTATTACGCATTTTTGTCTTTAACTATTTTAATACATATTGAATTGTGGACTAATGGACATTTATTTTTCATTTAAGATGCCTCCTCGACGTGCACCATGATCCACACCAGAGGCACCGCCGGAGCCACAGCCAGCTCAGGCCCCATGATTAGTGAATGTTGTCGGGGTTGCCTCTATTGTGGCACAGAAGGTTAATGCAGCCTTGACGACTTTTGCCCAACAAGCACCACAGAATCCACCCAAGCCTCAGGTGGTTGCTCCAGCTCGTTCCACTCATTTCCTTCTTCTTAGGAGGTAGTTTGAGATGCCTTTCAGAAGGCACATCCTCCAGAGTTTCAGGGGAGCCCCGATATAGTTGCATCAAGACAATATAAGAAGGATATCTAGAGGAATTTGAGGATGTATGAGTGCACATAGGTACAGAAGCACATACTATCCACCTTTAAGTTAGTAGGGACACCATTACAGTGGTGGGATTCCATCATCACCGTGCAGGAGAGGGATACCTTGACGATTCAGGAGTTTTGAGAGCGATTCGACCGCAAATACTTCCCTTTCACCATCGATACTGAGGCGAGGCAAAAAAATTTGAATGTTTCTCAGGAGGGGAGGACCGTAGCAGAGTAAGAGGAAGAGGTTATCAAACTGGAAAATTTTATTCTCGAGGAGGTGCCGACGAAAGAGTAGAGGATTTGGTTATTTGTGGATGGTCTTACCTGGAGGATCCGACAGCATTTGTTGGGTAATCCAGCTTTGGAGACATATATGGAGGTGTTGAATGCAGCACTACTACACTGTCAAGGCCACCGCTTCCATGCTAAGGGAAGCATGTTCTTAGGGGATTCCAACTAGTAGGGTAGAACAGGGGGTAGTAGTGTCGGTGGAGCATTATCAACTCAGAGTCAGTCGAGACAGAGTGAGCAGGGTCCCCACTAGGGGAATGCTTCCAAGCGGTTCCATTTGGGGGATTATAGACAGGGACAGGGTGGATTCAGGCAGGGCCAGTCGGGCCAGCAGCAGGGCTGGCAGGGCCAGGGTAGAGGTAGTAATGGCCAGAAGGTCAAGGACAGCAGATCCAGAGGGGAGGAAACTTTACCGGCAAGTGTTTTATATATGGCAAGACTAGCCACAAATGACAGGATTTCCCCGATAAGGGAAAGGTTCAGTAGCAGCAGGGCACCCGCCAAGAGCCCCATAGACTTATTTTCCCCTCCGCCCTCTAGGCACCAGCACCCTTACTAGCCTTGCCTGTAGCACTAGTCATTCCAGTAGCCCCACCCCAACAAGGGAAGTTACAGTATGGGCACATGTATCATATCCACTAGACTACAACTCCAAAGGATCGACCCATTGTTGATGGTATCTTTCTTATCCATGGTACTTTAGGCGCATTTTATTTTACACTAGGGCTTCACGCTCATTCATTTCCACTAGGTTTGGACAAGCCACGGGATTGTTAGAGACGTCAGATAGTACAGTTACGTGTGTAGATTCCTTATTAGGTAGCGGGACACTTATATTCTTTATTTTTTATGGTGTGAGTATAGATATTGGGAGACTACTTTTGCCTGCCGATATGCTTGTATTTGATATGTCACAGTACAATGCCATCATAGGAATGGATTGTCTAGAGGAGTATAGGGCCATGATTGACTGCTATAGTCGGAGTGTAGTGTTTTTTATTCTCGACCGGGAGATGTTCTTAGTGGACATGCCTCGTCCTTAAGGAGGATCATCCACCCATTTGTATTACATAGAGGATAAGACCTCCCAAGGGGTGGTGATTTCCCTCGATTCAATTCCAATTATATATGATTTTGCTGATCTGTTTCAGGAGATACTGGGATTAGCCCCTAGTAGAGAGATTGAGTTTGTCATTGACTTAGCACTGGGCACTCGGCCAATAGCTCACGCACCGTATCATATGGATCCGATGGAGATGAAATAGCTACGGGATCAAATTGAGCAGCTGTTGCGGCAGGTCTTTACACGTCAGAGTACTTCACCTTGGGGTGCCCCAATATTATTTGTGAATAAGAGAAATGGGAATTTATGCCTATGTATGGATTATCAGTATTTCAATAAAGTCACGATATGGAATAAGTATCTGTTACCCAGAATCTATGACTTATTTGACGAATTAAGAAGAGTTTCTCTAAGATAGACTTGAGGTCAAGATACAACTAGTTACGCATCAAGGAGCAGGACATATCTAAGACTACTTTTTTGACGATATATAGGTCCTATGAGTTTTGGGTTATGTCATTTGGGCTAACCAACACACCAGCTGTATTTATAGACTTGATGAATAGGCTGTTCAGAGAGTTCTTAAATCAGTTTGTCATCATCTTTATTAATGACATCCTGATTTATTCCTGGACTGAGGAGGAGCATGTCGAGAATTTGTATCGGGTTTTACAGATACTGCATGAGCATCAGTTGTATGTGAAGTTTGAAAAATGTGAGTTTTGGCTGCGTAAGGTACAGTTTTTAGGGCATATAATTTTTGAGTTGGGGATATCGGTGGACCTGAGTAAGGTGTCAGCGGTGAGGGAGTGGGGACAACCGATGACACCAACATAAGTACAAAGTTTCTTAGGGTTAGCTGAGCACTACAGATGTTTAATTAGGTAATTCTCAAAGATTGTGGGTCCATTGATAAATTTGACTCGCTAAGGTGTACCATTTGTTTGGCATGATGCTTGTTAATTGGCTTTTGATGAGATGAAGGACAAGTTAATGTAAGCACCTGTACTTGCATTTCCCAAACCATGGGTTAACTTACGCATCCCTATACAGGGGCTTCGGGGGGTGTTACAGCAAGTGGATCAGGCTATAACTTATGCTTCCCGCAAGCTTAAGACTCACGGGAGGAATTATCCCACCCATGACTTGGATTTAGTGGCAGTTGTGCTTGTGTTGCGGATTTGGAGACATTATTAAGTGAGGGAGAGATTTCTTTTATTCACAGATCATAACTCACTGCAGTACTTGTTCACTCAGAGAGAGATGAATATGCGTTAGCGTAGTTGGGTTGAATTTGTTAAAGATTATCATTTTGATATCCAGTATCACCCGAGAAAGGCTAACATGGTGGCAGACACATTGAGCCGCAAGCCAGTAGGGAATGTAGCTGAAGTTTGGGAGGCAAAATGGAAGGAGTTGGGATATTAGGATTCAGTTTCCCGATCATTTATGCTAGTTATAGCTATCACTCCCTAGATTGTCATGAGGGTGGTACAGGCACAGGCAACAGATTATTTATGTTAGGATCAGATCAGATAGCTCTTAGCTAGGGGAGATGAGTTATATTTCATGAGTTCAGATGGAGGTTTACGATTCAACGGGAGATTAATTATCCCAGAAGAGGAGGGCTTACGACACACAATGATGGAAGAATCGCCCGGATCATGGTTTGCAGTACATCCTAGAGGGGATAAGGTGTACCCAGACATAAGACGGTAGTACTGGTGGAGTGGGATGAAGAGAGACATTACCGAGTTTATTTTGAGGTGTACTATTTATCAGTTGCTGAAAGTGGACCATCAAAAGTTGTCGTTAGAGATTCCTATGTGGAAATGGGGGAGCATTTCCATGGATTTTATTATTTGGTTGCTTACTTCATAGAGAGGTCGTGATTCCATATGGGTGATAGTATATCTATTGACCAATGTAGCTCACTTCCTTCCAGTTTGGATTGATTATACTACAGGACAATATGCCCAGAGTTTCATTGCTAAGATAGTGAGGTTGCAAGGGATTCCATTAGATATTGTGTCCAATAAGGAGAAGATTTCCTGTCTCGATTTTAGGATAGTTTTCAACAGGCCATGGGTACCGAGTTACTATTGAGTACGGCTTATCACCCGCAGACGGATGAATAAATAGAGAGGATGAATTAGTGTTGGAAGACATGCTACAAATGTTTATCCTTGATTTTGGGGGAGTTTGAGTGCAGTATCGTCCACCGGTGGAGTTTTTGTATAATAACTCCTACCAGTTCACGATTGGCATGGCACCATTTGAGGCATTATACGATAGGCATTACCATTCTTCTGCTTGTTGGTTGGAGGTTGGGGACAAAAAGATTCTCGGACCGAAGTTGATTCAGGATACGTCGGTAAATATTGAGTTGATTCAGAGTCATATACGGATAGCACAGGACCGACAGAAGATTTATGTCGATGCTAAGTTGTTTTTCCTGGAGTTTAATGCGGGGAACCAGGTGCTGCTATGTGTATCTCCTAAGAAGTGGATAATGAGGCTTGAGAACAAAGGGAAGCTAGCGCCAATATACATGGGGCTATTCCTTATCATTTAGTGGAATCGGCCAGTTGCATATAGATTAGGGTTACCGGAGCACTTGTATCGAATTCATGACGTATTTCACATTTCTTCGCTAAGGTGATATCTTCGGGATGAGTTGGCTCACACTCACATTGCTTTGGAGGAGATTAATCTGTAGCCCGATATTTCATATGAGGAGAGTCCAGTTGCTATCTTAAACCATAGAGAGAGTAGACTGAGGTCGAAGGTAGTTTCAGTTATACGCGTCCAACGGAGGCATCATAAAGACGATGACTCCACTTGGGTGCATGAGGATGAGATGCGCAAAATATATCCAGAGTTATTCATACCAGGTATTTCAGTTTCCTAATTTCGGGACGAAATTCCATTATTAGGGGGGAAGTATGTAACACCCCGTAATTTAATTGATTTTTATATTGAGAATAAATTGGGATTATTTAAATTATATTTGGAAAATTAATTCGGTAAAATTAATATTGATTAGAGATATATGGGTTATTAATTATTTATATTGAATATTTCTTAGTGAATGAGTAATAATAATGATAAGAAAATATTATGATTGTCGTGAGTGAGAAATACGGCAGTTACGATAAATTTAGTCGGGATGCGCGTGTAAGTCGTATTGGGACTTAATTTGAGAAATAAAATATAATTTCAATTTTGATAATTTAAATGTTCATTTTGAGTGCGTCAATGTGTCCGGAAGGTTTAAAATAGTTAAAAACATCTAGCCGGGGTTTTGTTTGGGTCCTGGAGCACTTTTAGACCAAATCGGCACCCCAGCGGGCTATTTTCGTCTTTTGAAATTTTGGGCCAAATAAACCTACGAAAATTGGAGAGCTATATCTATAATTAGTAAAGAGGGGTTAGGGTTATCAGTTACCAAACCAATGAAAGCGTACAGGAAGGAGAAGGAGAGGTGTTCCTAGGTGCTCCAAGGCCAAAAACCACATTCTTGCACCACCACCGGATTGCAAATCGGGAAGAGGAGAACACAAATATCACCATTAGTTCTTCATAAATCATACTTTCGAATTAAGGAAAGTGTTTATCTTGTTGATTTATGATTTGATATACCATCCATGTTAGAATAGGACGATTGCTTTATGAATTTCATGAATTTTGGACTTAAATTTGAGGATATCAAGCATGCTCTTAGGTAAGAATGGTGATAGACTTGATCCCTTATACATGTAGGATGAATTTGATGAGAAATATCACGAATTTGTGAAGAAATCAGTAATTATATTAAAGTTCTTAAGCAAGAATGATAATCTAGATTTTTAGAGATTAATCTTGATTTAATCCAATTTGAAGTTATTCTGTAAATATTTAATGATTCTATTACGTTAAAAATCATTTATACATGGTAATATAATGTTTGAGACTTATGATTGGGAGTTTGGGATAGTGAAATGGTGGTTTAGAGGATTAAAAATGGTGAATTCCTATAATGGTTTAATGGAGAAGATGATACCTGTTACAGCAAATCGATTTGGCTCCTTGGCCAAATCAATTCAGAAGGCAAATCGATATGAATTAAGGCAGAATTGATTTGGTTTCCTAGGTTTAGACAGGTTTCCCCTTTTTGCTTAGAATTCATGGGAAATGATTAGGTTGACCTTTGAAGTAATTTTAAACCCAAATGAGGGATATCCTATTTACCAGTCGGGTAATTTGGGGATTGAGGTTAGTCACACAAGGAGAGGTTTAGGCTATAATTGATTTGGTTTAACGGAGTAATAAAATCTTATTCGGATAATGATATGAGGTCGTGGAAAATTATGGGAACGTAGGACCGAGACCAGTAGTCCTTGAGTGAGATACCTACTGAATTTACTTGAGGACTAATTGGTAACCATTTGGGTGTTAGGAAATACTCGGTATTATACAACGAGAATTATTATGATACGTAGAATATTCGAGAGTTACTATACTATATATGGGGTTTATGATATAGGTTCCGTGTATACCTATAATGATTTTGTATATATATATGGGTGGTGTGTATACATATTTTTTGACTTGTATGTGTAATCATACCTAGGCTACTTACTATCATGGGAGGTTTCGCGTCATGAACAGTGTTATTCTGATGAGCCCATTTGGGGGGATATTGACTTATACCTCAGGACATAGAACTTAGGGACTGAGCACCACTTGTGTGAATAAGGGTGTGACCGGTCATTTGGGTGTGTTAATTATGAGCGTATCCCAAGGGCTTAGAGCTATGTTCGCCTACAAAATTGTGTGATTTAATTTATGGTTCGAAGGAGATTATCCGAACCGGTGTCCTTATTTAGTAAGTGATGTACCATGACTTGATACCTGAGTATGCCCGCACCGCAGGTTTCCACCTAAGGGTGTTTTATTCATATATATGATAAGAGTAATGCAAGTATCTATATGTTTGATTGATCATACTCTGAGTGTATTAGTAGATAAGATATATAGTGATATCTAAATTAACCAAAGTGTATGAGAACTAAATCATTTACTGGTAATTCCTAATGAATATATAGAATTAAAAAGGAAGTATCGTATTGTATGGGCAATACGAGTGGGCACTGTAACTTATTAGGTGGAGGAAAATATGTAAGTCAGACTAGTTAGGTGGGTAGCATAACTAGGTGGGTTAGAGTTGTACATTAGGCGTGCACATTAGTTGAGAGGTGAGGATCTAAAGTGAGAGAAAGCGGTACTAACATGTATATAATATCTTATCTTGATATATTTTAAACACTTGCTAAACTTTTTCAACTATTTTACTTGGGCTCTGACCCATTTCAAATCCAATTTTCTAAAAACATTTTAGTTGCCCAGCCACAGGGATGTCAGGCCTTAGAGTTCCTATATTTGACGTGATGCAGCTATTGTGGAAGTTGCAGGACCTTGCTATTAGACGCCTCCACATTTATTTAGTTCTTATTTATCCTTATCTATCTCAGTCGGGCATGTCTCCCATTTCTAGTTGGTTATTATTTACAAAGACATGGTATTTCCAGTTATTTCTAGTATTTGATTTAGACTTTACTCATGGATGACTGTATTAGGGTTTTATCTGGAGTGTTATTCCAGACTCATTTATTTATATGTCTTTATAAAATTATTCATTATTACGTACATGGAAATGGTGAATGAAGTTTTATTCCGTTTATAATTGTTGCATGCTAATAATAAAGATTAAAATTTTGACACCGGGCTATTAGGGTATTATTAATTAATTGGATTTCGATAGTGATGATAAGAACGAAACCATTAATGATTACTGTTTAATTTAATAATGGACTTATCACTCAGGATTAGAGTAGGCGGGGTGTCACAAATACTCGCTTCAAGTTTCACTATTTCCAAAGGTAATATGATATGTAAAAATGTCCATCAAACTTAGGTTATTTACACATTAATTATACAAAAATCATTTATGCACCAACCTACAAACATCATCCAAGGTTATATGCATAGAGTTTAACTTTTATTTTTGGATATGATATGTCTATATGAGTCTTGTTTAATATCCAACTAGAATAAATCAATTCCATAAAATGTACAAAAATCAATACAAGTTTGAATATAAGAGGTTTATGTACAAAGTAGTCGAGTTTACACATACAACTTGCTTCAAACATGAACATATCAATCATATACCAAGGACTGTGAAAGTTTAATCACATATTGAGTGATATATACAATAATTCAATAATTTAAAACATAAAATAAGATTCATATATAAAATTACCTTGGGAATAGTACTATGATTTTTTAGGCTTTTTCCTAATTTTTTTATCAATTTTTCTGTGACAACCAGCCTAGTTTAATACCGGGTGGCCAATCGTCTACTAAAACAAAAAAAAAATCTTAGTATGGATTCATTCTCAGTATCACTATTACAACAAGAAATATAAATAATATAAATAAAACCATACACTAAGTTGAATGAATAAATCACCATGCATAAATAAATAATAAAATTGAATTGAAAAAACCATTAGTCACTAAATAGTAACTGTAACACCCCGTATTTTTGTGCATTTAATATTTAATTAATTCGGGAATTTTAAATTACTTGTGTGTTGTAATTTTAATTGAATTAATTATGACAATATATTTATTTAAATATTAATCGGGGAGTGAATGGTTAATGTTTAGGAAAATTTATTTACTAAGTGAATAGTAATAATTTAATTACGTCATTTCGAGTATTAATGACGAGGTATACACTTATACCAGTCGGGAGTCGGTATAGACTAAAGGGGGTGTGAGATAAGAATTTTTATAAATTAATTCGGATATCAATTCTGACTGCGTGGTTGAGTCCGGATGGGTCGAGATAGTCAGAAAAGAGTACCCGGGTGTAGTAATTGGGTCTCGAGATATTTTTGGGCATAGCCGGGCCCACACGGGGTGAGTTGGGCCACTTTAATTAAGCCCATTAGGTGAAAAACGGGATTAAGGGTTTTTAACCTAATGGGAGATTAGGAAATCAGCAGCCAACACAACTCCAAACCTAGGGTTTGAGAGGGGATTTGGGGGAAAGCAAATCAAGAACAAATTGGGAGCTTTTGGAGCCAAATTGAGGGACTCCGCCAACGGAATCAGACACTACGAACACTTTCAGGCAAGTGGTTAACTGTTTTGATTCTTAAAGCATGATAATCAATTCATATCATAGTGATGTGGGTATGAAAATTCGTTTTTGGGTATAAATGGGTACAAATGGGGTTTTTGTTTTTGAAACACTTGAATGAGATTCAAAGTAAGATTTAGATGGGTGATTGATATCTGAATATGTGTATATGATTTGAACGAGAATTTCAGAACATAAAAGAGTGGAAATCGAATCTGGAATTTGGGATTTAAAACAGATAATTGAATTTTGTGGAGAAAGACCCATTTCGAAAATTTGTGAGATAATTAGAGAAGTTGATTATCTTAATGATTTCTATGATGAATAGGATGTGGATTAACCATATGTAGATGATGGGATGATGTAATTAGAGGTTTAAATTATGGTTTAAAAAGCTTGAAGTTCGTTAATGGTGGAAATCAGGGGGAAGGAGATTTGTCACGAAGGGGTCGATCGATCGATCGGGGGGCATCGATCGATCGACGATGGAAAAATTTGGGTAGTTCGGCCTATTGTCATATAAAGGGGGAAATTAATTAAAGGTTTAATTACCTTACATTAATGAGTGATGCAAAATGATGATACACATATTCCTAGTAATTATGGGGAAAAGTAATTGGGACTAGGGGCAATTTATGTGGGGAAACTTTATGGATGAATTTGAGGGATATTATGCCAAAATAGGTGAGATACGGATCAAGTGAGTGAGTCCGGGTATGTTGATAATTATAGGTAAATATAATTGGAGAAATTATGGAGGTGACTCTATGGCACATTGTGGCAAAAATGTGGGATTGAAATTATAATGTGTAAATGGACCAATTGACCGAGTCCAGGTAGGTCGGTTAGTGACACCAAAGTATTAAATTAAATTATGGAGAGAATAATTTATTTAGAGTCGGGATATAGACTCGGGAAAATATTAAGTTACGGGCCAAGTGAACGAGTCCGGGAAATATGGTTAGGCGACGCCTAGTATTAAATAAATTAATGAGTGATTAATTTAAGTAGAGTCGGACCACAGACTCGGATAGGTATTAAATTAATAGTTGTATTAATTATATAATTAGAGTCGAATTGTAGACTCGGGAAGGTATTAAATTAATGGGTGGGTTATTTAATTTAATTAGAGTCGGTTGGTAGACTCAGGTAGGATTAAATTAATAAGTGTATTAATTAATTTAATTAGAGTCGGTTTGTAGACTCGGGTAGGATTAAATTAATATGTGTGTTATTTAATTTAATTAGAGTTGTTTGTAGACTCGGGTAGGATTAAATTAATATGTGTGTTAATTAATTTAATTAGAGTCGGGCGATAGACTCGGGGAAAGTATTATATTAATTAAGGTGTGAATTAATTATATTAGAGTCGGACCATAGACTCGGGAAGAGGATAAATTATTAAGTGAGAAAATTAACTACATTGAGTCGGGTGACAGACTCAGGAAATTTCAGGCAGTGTACGGGACTTAGAGTACACGGTAAAGCCGGGTTTATATTATATATATATACGGTGTCGTGATAGTATATATATATATATATATATATATATATATATATATATATATATATATGTGTGTGTGTGTGTGTGTGTGTATTTATCGTGCGTGATACTAAATATCAGTGATTAGATATTTATTAAATTTATATACTCTAATGCTATCAAGGGAGGTTGCGCGATGTGGGTGAATCCCCTAGCTTGAGGAGTAGGGCGAGTATATCCCCAGGTCATAGCGTCCGGTATACATGGGTGAGGGATTTATCTCACTTTCAGGGAAGGAATATGACCGCCTCCACTTCGTTTATATTTTGTTCCAAGTTGGTGAGCGATTCTAACTTGGGTAACTAGGTTTTGTGAGCACACATAGTGAGATAGCATTTTAGAGAGAATCATCCGGTGAGGGTATACTCGGAAGGATGGATACACGTATGATATATGTGTGGTTGTTAGTAAAGGTACGTATAATGTGGTAGTATATATTATATGTAGGAGATAATACAGTGTGTGATGTATTTACTTTATATAACTCGGGTTACAGTTATATGCTGTTAGTTAATGAGAAATTAATTAAGTTAATCATTTGTGGGGATAATACAGTGTGTGATGTATTTACTTTATATAACTTTTGAGACGGTTATATGCTACTATTTAAGAAGAATTAATTAAGTTAATTGTGAAATCACTTATAATTCAAGGGTCATTATACTCGGGTTAGAGTAGTATGGCAAGGGAAGTTTATACCAGGACTAGTTGGAAGAGGTAGTACAACTAGGTGGGGTTAAGGTAATCGGTAGGTGTGCACAATAGTGGAGGGGTGAGAATGTCCACGAGGGAGTGCGACACTAACTTAAATATGAAGCGCATTCATGCATTTTAAATTACTGCAGTTAATTCACTTGCTAAATATTTTCAAAATGTTTTGGGTTCTAACCCTTGCTATAAAACGTGCACAATAGTGGAGGGGTGAGAATGTCCACGAGGGAGTGCGACACTAACTTAAATATGAAGCGCATTCATGCATTTTAAATTACTGTAGTTAATTCACTTGCTAAATATTTTCAAAATGTTTTGGGTTCTAACCCTTGCTATAAAACTATTTTCAAAACCTTTTAGGTGTCCAGCCACAGGGACGCCAGGATTGATATTCTATTCCAGGGACACGGAGCTGCGGCATATGTGGATGCTAGCAGGAGTTTGGATTAGACGCGTCATTCGTTCATTCCTAGAGTAGGAATCTTGTATCAGTCTCAGTTTTATTTAGGGCTTGTAGCCCAGACTTCTCGGTACAGTTTTCAGGTGTTGTATATTTGTATTTGGATTATTTATTTGGTGGCCGGTGATTTATTCGGCATGTTGTGTAATTATGATTCAGTTTATTTTCCTTCAGTTGTGTGAATGGTTTATATTTTAATTCCGCATGTACAGTTTTGGTTTAATTTAAAAGTTAAAATTGGCACCAGTTTCTGGAATACTAGGTGGTTAGTAAGTTTTAAAAAGTTTTCGACAGTGATGCTAAGGATGATCCATATGAGATTCCTGTTTTAATTTGGTATAGGACTGATCACCCGGTATTTTTTTAGGCGGGGTGTCACAGTAACATCCATTGAATAAGAACCGAGTAAAAATATCCTGACATAAATAAACTCATATCTCAATTACAGGCTACACGCCCCGAATGAAGTACTAGAATAGTAAAGATCCTATTTAGATAAAATAAGTTTAGGCGACTATGTTAAATCCTGTATCATCCGCAACTACTACACACCCAAGAAAAATAATTTTCCCACGGGTCAAAGCCCAAATGGTTTGAAAGTATCTATATAAATACTCTAAAATGGGGAATAAGAATTTAATCTATCTCATCGCTGAGCCACTCCACGTGGCAACAACTGTTCCTTGAAAACGAAGGATTTCTAAAGTCATGTTAAAATTTAAAAAAAAAAAAAAGAATCCATCCACCTCAATATAATCTGTTTCGTATGTGCCTGTGTCCATTCCTATTCTAAGAGATGAATCGCCCATATCTCTTTATTTAAACCCTAAACTAACTACTTAAAACCTCAATACACCACCTCCTCTCTCTACAAATCAGTCGTGGCACACGGTGGTGGTACGATTTTATGGTTGGGTGTAATGGAGCATGTGATATGGGTGGCGGTGGGGCATGAGCACACTGCGGTGAAATTTATGGTGACATCCGCACCCGGCGCATTTTAGCGAGTTGGGGTCGGTGGTGGGTATGTATTCTCCACAACCTTCTAGGGCATGCCCACCTAAGCTAGACGCGTGATTCTTGAGGGGGGTTCTTTCCATGGGTTTTGAGTTATTTGACAGAGGTTGAAGACGACGAAGGTTTTGAGTTTGGTTTGTTTTTGCTGTAGTGAAGGCGTAGTGGGGACCTTCAAGTGGGGTTTGTTAGATCCTTTAACTCTTGAATCTATCAGTTGGTCTATGGCTAAAGTGTGGATTCAATGTTCTTTTAGTGGGTTTGGCTTAATTGGTATAGAACTGTTGGTGGCTTATTTGAGAATTTTTGTTTAGTTTTGGTTTGGTGGAGTTACTGAGTGATTTATTGCCTTGGCTCGAGATTGGGTTTTGTTGTATAAAGTTCATGGTGCGGAGCTTTCTTTGTGAGGTTGTTTCTATATCTTCTTTGGATATAGAGTCATGTACTTAATTTAAATATAGGCTCCTTTATATTTACAAATTTGATGTTTTTAAAAATAATATCACTATATATATCACATGTTAAAAAAAATTACAACTCAATAATGCATACTACAAGCAATCAAAATAATTGTAAAAGAAAACATCAAATAATATATATAATATTACAAACTTTTATAATCAATTAAGAAAAATATGAAAAAATACCACTTAGAGTCTGCCTTTTAACCACCCACCAAATGAAAAGATTCCTGCTTGCTGCTTATAATGGTTGTTAGTATATAACTGAATGACTTTGTTTTGGTCAACAAAAAAAATGACTTGGCTTTGGATTGAATTAACGGTGATAGGTTGTTATAGAAGACTATAGAAGAAGAAACCGATAGGAGAGAGATATTAAAATGTGTACTAGTGTCTGAGAATATAACGGATAGGAGAGGTAGATGAGGAGTTTTTTTTTGTGGGACCCTATAAAAATGTGAGAAGTTGTTTTTTTTGTGTGTATTACAGCTGTTATTTCTGTGCCCTTTAAAATGCTCGCATAGTAATTTATAAACTCCAGAATAGGTATGGAAAATAATTTTTGTGCTCCCGAGTAATTATTTTAGGCCCCACATTACACACGAAATAGCATACAAAAAAAAGGCCATGTGCAGTTGAGCATTCTGCTCCTGCCCATAGCCGACCTTGTTTGTGAGAGACGACGATAGAGGAAAGTGGGTCATTTTGGTCTGATGGGGTTTGGTTGTGAGATGCCAGTGGTTTTATTGGCCACAGTTTTAGTCTTTGGTTTTTAGTTCTTGATTGACACGTGTATGGTGAGTCAGTCGTTTTTTAGACGCATGGCAATTGTAATTTGGGAGGGCTGGTTTAGTTTAGGCCTATGTAGAGAGTTTGTTTTTTGTCTGGAGTAGTTGGGCCGCGTTAGTTTATTTGGTTTGGGCTTTATTTTCCAGCTGATTTGTTCCAATTTGTCTTTCTTGTATAGTCTTTGGGCTTTGTCCTTTTCTAATATATTTTTAATTCGTGAAAAAAATGGGTGAGTTCCATTGCACCTCTGTTGTTCGATTTGTAGCTGCGCAATCTTAAGCCAGTTGAATTTTGCTATGTACTTTTTTGGGGGGGACATCATTTGGCCATTTTTTAATTCTTTCTCTGTTGCTGATGATGAAATGGGTTTATGCTGAAAAATAGCCGATGCTCGTTGTTAAGTGGTGATGGGTTTATGGCATAACACGTATTTTCTTATTTGAATTTAGGGAGAGCTTGGCTCTTCCAGATTTCTCTAATATATTCCATGTTGATATTGCATATAAAAAAAGTCTCATATAAATGTTTTGCAGTACATGAAATGTTTCTATATTTAAATGTAAATTTTTTAATGATTCTGTTTTCTCCCATCACGTAAAATTTTTTATTATAAAGATTAAAGTTAAATTAGTATATATTGGGGTCACCTATAGAATACAAATTAAAATCTTAAAATATTATATGTTATGGATTTAGCGCACTTTCGTTTTTGCAAAAGTAATCTCCATTTAATTTTGAAACTTTTTTGGTTCATATAACAAACCAATAATATTTGCATTAAAAGTTCTTCCCAATACTCATATAGGGAACATCGACTTTAGAACTTATAACATTATTTTTCATGTACCAAAAATACCCTCACTCGGAATGCATAAGGTTTCTCTTTATTTTATTTGGATCAGTTAATCGAGTAATGGGCCTTGATTATTAATTTTTATTTGGTTTTGATTTGTTGATTAGATTGATGATTGCAAAGTTAGTTAAAGATCGTGCCCGTGCATCGCACGGGTTTACACCTACTTTTGTAAGTAGTTAATTGTTTTAAATCGATTCATATTTGTTATTTATTAGTTTCATAATTAACTTTGGTGCAATCACATGAGATAAAATCCCACCTCTCAACTACAATGCGCACCTAATGTGTTCATTTATTATCCCAACTAAACTACCCAGTCTAACTAGGACATATAATCATTATTCAAGCCCAACCATGATAATACTCTCTTAGCTGAGTATAACTACCTTCACTAGGTCTACATTCCTAAACACTATTATCGTGACACACTTGTTATAAATAAATATTCACACACTAAATATCATATAGATACACTCGTGCTAGAAGTCGATATATAAAATATATCATACAAATGCGGATATATATTTTTCTATATATACGTATAATGATATCCTTAGAGAACGGACCTCGCGGACACATCCCTCGTGAGCTATCAACCTCTAGGCATCACGCATCATACTTGAGCCACCGGATCGAAATCTCACCGTTGAACCCAAACGTAAACACATACAACGAAGGCGGTCATAAACATACGTTCAGAGGTCGCAACCATACCATATCGCACTAAAACGGTTTCCAAACCAATACCTACCCTCACACGTGGAAAGTGGTCATACAATAGTGTTACGACCCAGGGAATCAATCTGACACCTGTTGGTCAATGCCAGGGTAGACTGTCCACTACGCCCAACCTCCTATAATAGAATTACCAAGTAGGTGTGTTCAATATAAACAAGTAGTATACACACACATATATATACATGTCACTATAATATGTGTATATATATATATAATACCGAGCTCATACGCATATCCTACAATGCACCTGTCTCACAATCTAGAAGTTCGAACCAACTTTTTGATTAAATATCTAAATGCTTGCTCAATTGAATTTTTGGTTCTCGTCACTCGAACTCAATTATTCGTTAGCCTATCACACATACCAAACCCTGGAAAGCATTCCCCCAAAATCCCAAAGTATTTCGAAAGCCCCTACGGTCATTCCCCAAGCTCTAAAGGGCCAAAATAACACACGAACAAAAATTGGATAGGCTAGCAAACAGAATCGGTTTGCTTAATATGGTCATTCCCGAAGATATAAAGGGTCAAAACAACATATGAAAAAAATAGGCAGGCTAACAAAATCGAAACGGTTCACTGGTGGACCAAATCGGTTTGGTTAAGCGAACCAGTTCGATTTGATGGGATGCCTATCATCTTCTTACTCGGGTTTTTCTCTTCCAAACCCATAAATGAAGGTCCCAAACCACTCCAAACATAACAATAACATTCCTCGTCATAATACTAACATGCCATAAGTATTCTAACACATAATTAATCCAGAATCGAGAATCATAACCCTAACACGTAATTTAAAGAAAGTAACTACTTGCCTTTAAGGATATAATTTGAAGTTCTATATGTTGGTAATGGGTTTACTCCGAAGATAAGTCCATCTCTTCTCTTCACCAAGCCTTTCTCTCATTTTCTTCCTTTTTTCTCTTCTCTAGAACTTTCTCTCTAACTCAATTATGCAAAATGTCAAAGGTGGGATGCCATCCACATTCACTACCTTTAAATACCTCCTTAATCCACCCTAATCCAGTTTTTCCATTAAACCCTACTTGTAAAATGACCATCCTACCCTTATACAGGTCTTGTTGTATCTAAAAAGCCCCTTGAAGCCTAGTATAACACCTAGGTACCTATTTTGGATTATTTCGACCCTTCTCAGTGCACCTGTGCACTTGAAAAGGTCATTCGAGCCACCCAACTCTAAATATGATACCATCTCATTAACCAGGATCGACACGTGCGTATTATATGCATCGACCATAAATATATCGATTCACCGATGTAACACTCTATCGACACATAATAATAAACCATTACTTTCACTCATATGTGACATATAATACATAATATATATCTATTTAATTATCAGGCGGGAGTAAATAATAATAATAATAAATATTAATCCTTTATCTCGCTAATTAATATTTATCTAACCCCAATTTAATTTCAACCAATTAAATTAATAATTATTAGCACATGAAAATTAAATAATCATAAAATACGAGGTATTACATTCTCCCCCTAATAATGGAATTTCGTCCTCAAACTTCGAACGTACCTGCAATAAAGAGCTCTAGATACTTTCCCTTCATGTCATCCTCATGCTCCCACGTCGAGTGGGAAAAATTGTAGTGTCCTCACTGTACGCTCACTAATGGTACTACCTTTGATCGAAGCTTCCATACATTACGGTCAAAAATTGTAATTGGTCTCTCCTCGTATGAAATATCCGACTGTAGCTCATTTTCCTCTAATGGTATATGTCGATTAGCCACGTCATCCCTAAGATACCTCATTAATAAAATAAATAAAACACATCATGAATCTGCTGCAAATGCTATGGTAATGTGTGCTTATATGTAACTAGCCCTACCTTCTCGATAATGGGAACATGCCCTATATACCTAGGCGCTAACTTCCCCATCTTCCCGAACTGCATCTCTCCCTTCATGGGAGATACCCGCGGCAACACCTGATCACCCACAACAAACTCTAAGCATAGTTAATTCATATCGCCGAAACTATTTTACTAGTCCTGAGCTACCCAAATATAACTTCTGATCAACTCAATCTTTGCTGATGTCTCTTGAATCAAGTCTTGTCCGAGAATCTTGTTGTCCCCCACCTCAAACCAACAAGAGGGATAACCATAAGGTTTTTTATACAAATCCTCAAACTATTCCATGCCAAAAGTGAATGGGTTTGAGTTTTTATACGCAAACTCTACCAAAGGCAAATATTTCTCCCAACTATCCTTAAAGTCCAAAATATCCTTCCTCAGCATATCCTCCAATATTTTATTCAAACTCTACGTCTGCCCATCAATTTTTGGATGATCCGTTATGCTCAAAAGAACCTTTATCCCCATCACATCTTGAAATCTCAACCAGAAACCTGGGTGTTCCCTCCGAGTCAGCGCACACAGACCACGCTTTGAGTCAGCATCACGAGGATCCCTTTTCAAGTAGTCACGACGAGTCTCCCAGTTTATCCTTTATCTATGGGCGAGGTCCCAACTTGTTCCGATTGTTGGAATATAATCCTAGGACGGGAGTGATAAGGAGAGCATCGAACCCCGTAAGTGGGTTCGGGTGAGTTCGTAGAGAGATGAGAGGTCGTCGCACCCCCGACGCGTATGGGGTGATTTTTAGTGTATTATTGAGTCATGTGCTAGGGTCATTTAGTGTCTTTATGCATTTTAAATATTTGTTTGTTTTATTTTTTTGCACTTTTCATTCGCTTTGAGTTAGATTTTAGTCCTTTTTGCTTGAGGACAATGCAAAAGTCTAAGTTAAGGGGGGTCATAAGTGCGTATTTCTAAAACTTCACAAATTTTCCAAAATGCCCAGAAATGTCCAAAAAAATCATAAAATTTTGAAAAACCCAAAAATATTTTTGTTCAAAATAAATAAAAATTGGAATTTAAAATTTTCAAAAATATCATTAAAAGTCGAATTGAAGTCTCAAGTTGTAAAATTCAACGTACACAAAGCCAAAATTGACCAAAGATGGAAATTGAGCGAAAATTGACGACTTAACGAATAAGTGTGGAGATTAACAAACCCTGTGAGATTCGAGCCTATCACTTTTTGCGAGTTTTTAAATCAATCCGAGTTAATTGTTAACTCAAAGTTCTTTTCAGCGCCTAAAAAGTTGTCAATGATCTCAATCCTTTCATTTTGATCGGTTTTGAAAAATGTGTGTAATATTGCTTCGAAAAAAATGTGCCAAATTGATCTCTAAACTTAAATTCATCTCGAAGCGCATATGGTAACGCAATTGGCATTTTGGGCAATGAAGTAGGCCCTCATTTGTCACCCAAAAATATTGGCCAGAAAAAGTAGCGAAAAATTATCCCTTTTGTAACCCAATTTGAGCCAAACAAATTGTCCCTTTCGTTTGATAACCCGAAAAATCCAAATAGCCGGAATTGTGAAAAATGAGAAAATTCAAAATTTAAGTCCGGAAAGTGCATAAAAAGGGATAAGAAAAAAATAAATATGCTCAACAAAAATAGCAGAAAAAGAAAATAAATGAAAAGAAAAAAAAATAGAGAAAAAGAAGAAAAAAAAATGAGCAATAGCCCGGAAAAAGCACAAATGGACATCATTAATGACTTTTCCAATTCCAACCTTCTCGACAATTGTCATTTTACCCCATATACCTTAAAACTCGAAAAAGTTCTAACCGAGTCTAAATTGCGAAATTGGTTACCGCGTGGAGAGCTAATACACCAAAAGATAATATAAAAGATTGAATGCGCGAAAAAGAGGCAATGTTCCCGCTTTTAAAATCGTAACCCATTGATAAGATCCTATCATTCTGAAATTTTCGTCATTCTACGTGTATGCGTGATTTTGCGTCCATTATATTTACTCTTTATATCACGCATACCGAGGGAATAGCCACATTCTGAGTGATTCGTTTGAGAGAGCATTCCGTGAGAAATTAAAATCAAAATGAATTTTCAGACAAGTAACGTAATGATCAATCGGTGGAAATTGGCGGTTATATTTCCGGCTACGCACACACGCACGATGATTTGAGACTTGTAAATATGACTTGATGATGACTATTTTTCTAGAAAAGTTTGAATTGCACAATTTTTGCGTATTTTGAATTTTCTTTGAGTCGAATTTTGTGGGTATATTCTCTGCAAACCCTCACGAGACACAACTCGTCCTACTAGGGTGACCTAGGGGTTTAAAGGCTTGTTGCATACGCTAAATGCAATCGCTTGCCCGCGAAAAAGGTATTCTATCCCAATAAAATGTGATTTTCAAGAGTTAAGCCTTGCTAGGATTCTTTTACATTGCTCGAGACGGGCAAAGTTCTAAGTTAGAGGGATTTGATTAGGCATAAATTCTTCACATTTATCCCCTTAATTTCGGTATTTTTATGATCCTGTGCGGTGTAAATAGCTTGGATTTGTCTCATATCTATGCTACTAACCCTTTTTGGCAAGTATTTCGTATTTTTTGTATCTCTTATGTGTTTTACTGGTATTTCATGCAAGAAAGATGGAAAAGAGAACTCAAAATAGTGAAAGAAACCAAGAATCGGGGAGTTGAAGGGCATTTTCGTAATTTTTCAGCCTTAGTCCGGAGGTAGGGCCAACTGAAAAAGTTGAATATCTTTCAATTACAAGAACACTAGAAAAAACGGTACCTCAATCGGAGTCCGGATGTGAAAGTTATGAGCAGTCAAAGATAGAAGAAAAAGTCAAATAAAGAGAGGACCGGTCCGCCCAGAAATTAAAAGAACCGGTCCGCCCCTACCCCGGACCGGTCCGCTTTGCCAAACTCCAGAAGACCCCGGATCACAAGCAAACCGAAGAAGGACAAAATAAAAAGAACCGGTTCGCCATGGGACCGGTCCGCCCAAAAATAAAAAGAATCGGTCCGCCATGGGACCGGTCCGGGGGAGGAGGGGGACCGGTCCGCCTGTCGCAGTTTTTATTTTTTAATTTTCCTCTAATAGAGAGTCCTAGTGCTGCTAAAACTCTTGGAGTCTTGTAGGGTATATAAACCCATTTTACTATCATTCTTAGCACGTAGATTAGAGGAGATTTTAGATAGTTTTTTATTTTTTTCCAACAAACCCTAGTTTAGATACAAATTCCAGATTTAATTCCAAGATTGAAGCTTTGTTCAGATTTTATTTGATTATCAGTTTTATTCATTGCTGCAATTACTGCTTTAGTAAAAATTAGTGAGTAATTTTTTCTTTTCAATTCTATTCTACATCTATTCACAAGTTTTCTTTAGATTAATCATGAATTCCTGCACATCAAACACTGTTTTCATTACTTTCAGCATGCTAGGCTAGATTTCCCAAGGCCGGGGTACATGAACCTAGCCTGATGTGTTAATTGTACGTGTATAACATTAATCCTCTGAATTTAGTGATTGAATACGACCGTATTGCGTAGTTACAAAACAATTGCAGATCTTTATATCTCGTTTGCCTCTGGGTACTCGTGATGATTTAGAGTGCAATTCGAGTGTTACTATCGCGATACCGATTTACTCGTCCTGAAATTAAGTATGAAACAGGCTTGAACCTCGTATACGTAATGCTTGGGAGTACTAAACTCCGTGGTTAAATCAATCAGTTAAATTTACGATTAGTATTATAACTGCAATACACTAGGGTTGGGAGATTGTATTCCCGTCCTGCTTTTCGCATCACTTAGTTCAAAAGTTTCAAATCATTTTTTCATCAGTATTTTAGGTAAATTAGTATAATTGCATCTTTTCATAATTTCATAATTGCACCTAGTTTAATCATTCCCAAAACCAAATCAATTTTCCTTTTTCTTTAAAGTTAAAGTTAGGATTTCTCTGTCTATCCAACGTCGTCACGTTCACTCGTCCTAGTTCCCTGAGGATTAGATACCCAGACTAGCCACTATATTCCGCAATAGTGTAGTTACAGTTTAGGTTTTTGTATTGTGGTTGGAAGCCGATAACAACGACTAGCGTATTTACACTGGCGCTCGGTTTTTCGACTCGATCAAAATGGCGCCGTTGCCGGGGAACTAGGTAGACTTAGGATTAGATTTAGTCAATTCAAAGCTTTGACCGAAAATTTCCAAAAACATTAAAAAAAAATCAAAAAGCCCAAAAAGATTCTCCATCATCTCTCATAAGTTGTTAATGAAAAATTCTGAACTCACTCCCACACCTCATAATACTCCAACCAACATTCACGAAAATCCAATCGTTGAGTACGACCCCGACAATCCCCACACTCCTAACGCCCCACAGTTCTGGATTCTACCTCCCAAACTGTCACACTCAATCTCCACTAACACTCCGTTTTCCTTTTTAGGACACCTCCGAGCACACTTCGAGCACACCAAGTGAGAGCACCGAGTCGTTAAGAGAGAGATAGATGTCTCAACACGGTAGTGCAGCCGCCGATGAGGAAGAGGCCCCATACCGCCCGCTGAGAGAAATCTTATATCCCGAGCGCACTGTCACTCCGGGATGCATTATACTCCCATATAATGCCGGGCAATTCCGTTTCAAAAATGGGATGATCCAGATTTTACCCCATTACCATATCTTCACATCAGGGAATTTGAGGATGTGTGTGGAACTCTCAATGATCAAACTTGCACACAAGAGGTGATTCGCCTCAAACTCTTCCCCTTCTTGCTAAAAGATAAAGCTAAGACCTAGCTATGGTCTTTGCCTCCAAGCTCGATCCCATCTTGGAATGAGTTGCAATCCAGGTTTCTCAAGAAATTCTTCCCACCACATCGAACAATCTCCATAAAGTCTCAAATTCAAGCGTTCAGACAATCTGAAAATGAGCCATTTCATCGATGTTACGAGCGTTTCAATGAGTTAGTTACTTCATGCCCCCATCATGGATTTGATTCAGTGCAAATCATCTCCTTTCTCCATAATGGGTTGAATCTTAACTCCAAGCAACTTGTTGAAACCATGGGAAGTGGTCCTTTTGTCGACTTAGACGCCCACGATGATGAGCTTCACCTGAGGTATGTCGCCGAGACTACCCAATTCTGGGACACATCTGACCCTAATGCTCAAAATCGAAATCGTCAAGCGACCACCACTCCATCAGCGTCCGGCGTATTTAATGTAGAAAAGAGTTCTATAGCGGACAGTCGGATTGATATACTTGATAAAGAAGTGAGAGACCTACGTGTGATATGTTGAAGAGGACCAACTGGATCCATACTAAACCCCATTGAAAAGGTGTGTGCAATTTGTGAGGCGGGTCATTCAACTGAGGAATGCCCGACCATACCCGCCTACAAAGTGATGCTTCAAGAGCAAGTTAGTGGTATAGGAGGTTTTAAGGGTAATTTCGGTGCACCGAACGGGAATTCTTACAACCCTTGTTGGAAAAACCACCCTGGTTTTAGCTATGGGCAACAACACGCTGCGATGAACCCTACTTCCCATGTTGCCCCTCCTCCACCACAAAACTTTCAACAAGCCCCACACATGCAAGGACATGTGCAAGCACCACCACCTCAAGGATCTTATATCCCGCCACCGCGGAGAAGTCTCGAGGATACAATCAACCACTTTATCAATACCCAGACTGCAACTAATGCTAGGCATGAGCGCATGATGAATGACATGAATGCGAACATTTCACAGTTGCAATCATTGTGGAGTATCCAAGAGAAGGGCAAGTTTTCTGCCCAGGGCCAAAGACCTCTCCAAGGTCAAACTAGTGTTAGCTCGACACCCCATGACCATCCTGAGCAATGTAGCACAATTACCACTCTACGTAGTGGGATAGTAGTTGACTTATCACCTCCCCCACGAGACGTACCTAAAGACAAGGAGATTTCGCCCAGTACGAAAGAGGCCGAAGATGTCCCCTTGAATGAGAGTGACAAAGAAGACGCTAGTGTGCCCGAGGTAGTAGTGAAACCACCCTCCGCGGCACCGTTTCCTCAAAGGCTAATTCCTTCCCATAAAGGAAACCCACGTGATGACGTGCTAAAATAAGTTAAGCTGAATTTACCTTTCCTCGATGCCATTAAGCAAATTTCAGCTTATGGAAAAGTCGTTAAAGACTTGTTGACGGTAAAGATAAAGATGAAGGTAAAGAAAAATGTCTTTCTAGCACAGAATGTGAGCTCCATTCTACTAAATGATCTCCCACCTAAATTCAAAGATCACGGTGCACCCACCATTTCCTGAATCATTGGAGAAAACAAAATCGAAAAAGCCTTACTTGATTTGGGAGTAAGTGTCAATATCCTCCCTTACTCTATCTATAGGCAACTTGATTTGGGTGACCTCAAGCCCACAAAGGTCACTCTCCAATTAGCGGATCGAACCGTGAAGATCCCAAGAGGCATAGTCGAGGACTTGATCATCCAAGTTGACACTTTCTACTTCCCGGTAGACTTTGTAATTTGGGACACGGAGCCCTCCTTTAACTCGAGAAACCATGTTCCCATCATCCTTGGACGCCCATTCTTAGCTACGGCTAACGCAATCATCAATACTCGGAATGGGCGAATGAAACTCACCTTTGGGAACATGACCTCAGAGACCAACATCTTCCATGTCGTCCAACATACGGGGGATGAAGATGACCTTCACGTGGTGAGCTTCATAGACGAGATCGTAGGCGAGTACTTTGAGGATAATTTATGTGGAGATGCCTTAGAATCTTGCTTAGTGTCTAGTCATGAGAGCGAGGGGAATTATACCGAAATTGAAAGATAGAGAGAGGGGTTAGAAGAAAGAAAAATGGGGGAGTTAGAGATCGAACAAGTAAGAGAGGACGTAGATACTACTCGGGTGAGAGAGCTAGGGGACATAAGCATGGAAGAATTTGAAAAAGAATTCAGTCCGGTAAATGAGAGCCTTAATGACGAAGTCCAAACTCTATTGGATTCATTTAGGCACCTAGAAGAAAGCGAATGGAAAGATAAAATCGATGAATTTCTTCTTTGTGACCATCCACCCATACCACTAGAGGTCCCGAAGGCGAGTGAGGAGAAAAATGTGGTCCATCCGACTTAGAGCCTGACCCATGCATCTTAAAAATTGAAAGAAACCAAGGTGTTCCCTCCGAGTCAGCATCACGAGGATCCCTTTCCAACTAGTCACGACGAGTCTCCCGATTTATCCTTTATCTATGGGCGAGGTCCCAACTTGTTCCGATTGTTAGAATATAATCCTAGGACGGGAGTGACAAGGAGAGCATTGAACCTCGTAAGTGGGTTCGGGTGAGTTCGTAGAGAGATGAGAGGTCGTCGCACCCCCGACGCGTATGGGGTGATTTTTAGTGTATTATTGAGTCATGTGCT